>CM045772.1:100094280-100452799 GCA_025200525.1 Camellia lanceoleosa | reverse complement strand
GTCTTCATCCTTAGCTTTCAATCTTGAGGTAGGGATACTTTTACTCCCAATATTTCTTTTATTTTGGAGAAATTTCATGGTATTATTGTGACTTATGAGCTAATATGAAGATCTTGTTGGATTAAACCATATTCACATGAATAAATCATTTTCATTTGATATTGCTTTGAAATTTCATAAATCTTTTTTTTGCAAAATATGTATATAAATGTCATTAAAACTTAGCATCTATGATGAAGAAGAAAACCCCAAATTTAGTAAAATCTCAAATTCTCAATTTGAGTAGAAAACACTAAATTGAATGGAATTTTTTGATTCATGGAATATTGTGAATAATAAAGAGATGGAAGATGTGAATGTGGACATGGTAAAGGAATTATGACTTGAATGTTATTATTCTTGAATATTATGTGGTGTTTCATCTATTGTGATGATGGATGCTTGTTGATGGAATTAAAATGTGATAGAATGGTTAATTGTGCATGAGTCCTAAGAGTCGGTTTTGGAAAATGTGGTGTTGTGTTGGTACCTTGTTGCCGAGGTAAAAGGTGCCAAATGTCTTGTTCAGGCTTATCACTAGACGAATGGGGAAAGATGTTTTAGGGTGTCCACATAGTCCCACCGTAGATAGTATGGGCAAAAGTGAAAAATGGATGGTTTTCGAGGAGCCCACTTCCCACCGTGGAGAGATAATAGCCCGCAAATGTGGGATATTTTTTGAAAACTAAAGCAATTTGTGTTGACTCTTACATGGAACTCATGGTTTGTTTTCCATTGATGTGATTGTTTAAATGTGTGTTGTAAAGGTGTGAAATGTAATTGTGCATGCTTAATCGCTATGTATTTACATAATTGGTTAAGATTACGGTGTTCATAACTTCTTATTATGTTTTGTCTCAAGGATGCCATAAATTTATTCAATGATTAAATACTTGGTTAAATGTATTCCTATCGGGCATATAGCTCACCCCTAATTTATTTTTCAAGAAATAATGTTGTACAACCTAAAGGGTGACTTGAAGTAAGCTGTTGGATTCACAATTGAGAATATTTTGTTGTGAAGACTTATAGTTTTGTACAGATCGTTAGATTTATGTTATCCCGCATAGGCAATCCAAGAGGGGGGGTGAATTGGGTTATTAAAATTTCACAATATTAAAATTAATAATAATATTCGTAATTTTAATAAATAAAAAATGTAATAATAATTATCAATATAAAAGTAGGAGAGATAGGGAGAGAAATCAAACACCGCGATTTATAGTGGTTTACATGCCAAAGCCTACGCCCACTTCCCAAGGAACCCCTTGAGAATTTCTTTTACTATCAATTGAATAAATACACCACCAAGCTTGTAGATTTGGCACATGACTTACTTTTATCTATTGAGCCTCACTAACAATAAATGCTTACCCTTACAAAATCTCTCACAAAAATAAGGAATAAGAATAAGTGGTTACTTGAACCCACTTTTACAATAATTCTCTCACAAAGAGTAGATATGAAAGTGTAAGAACAAAAGGCTAGACTTAGATCCAAAGTGAAAGAGCGTAATATAATGTACCAGTAATTTTGGAGCTTAAGAAAATTTTTCTTCAAGTTCTGATTTTTCTCCACACACAACACTTCTATTTATACACAAAAATATACCTGCTTGACGCCTCCTTGCCGACGCCATGGCTATATAAGCGCCGCCTCGACGCCATGGCTTATATAAGCACGCTCTTGATGTCATGGCTTATATACACATTCCTTGATTTTAAATAGTCAAAATGTTAATAATTAAAAGATAAAAGTAAGACTAATTTTTTCTTTTCCTTTTGTTTATTTTTTTCAAACATAGAGCCACCGCTTTTGTAGACAATTTAATACAAAGTTCACAATTTTTAAACAAACAAATGATTTGTTTCCATCTATATATATATACACACATATATATATAACTCCATCTTTTTTCTTCTTGTTTGATTATAATATGATATAATCAATTTAGTGTAGAAAGTTTAATAGTGCACGTGATGTATTCTATTTATATTATATGCATTATATATATATATATATAACGCTCTAATCAAATATTTGCATACGTAAAAATCTCTTCAATAATATTTATGATGGATCTAAAAATATATGCTCTCTTTAAAATATTATATATGTTGTAGAGATTTTAAACTAAATATATCCTATCACTACATTTGATATATCTCTTTTGTCAAAAGAAGACAACTCATTAATATCACATTTGTCAAGATAATACAACTAATAAATCATTTTTGTCAAAATAATATAATTAATCAATTTTAATTTTGTCAAAGAGTGAATAGTGATCAACCTAAATTTTCAAAAAAGTGAATAGTAAAGTTTTCAAAAATATTTTTATTTAACTAATATTTAACAAATATATATATTTTAAAAAGATAATATTTTGTGTCAAATAAATATGTATATTAAAAAAAATCCAAATTGTTATAATAATATTTTAGACATCATCAAAATTAAATAATATGATTAACAATTTATTTTGTTGTTGTCTTGTACACCTATGGGGTCCTTTTGTAATTGTCATTTTGTTGTTGAACTTGGAGTTGGGTTCAAGGTCTCATGGACATGTAAACATGGAAATTATAAATTTAAATCTTAGTTCAAAGGAACAGGATGGCTTTTGGAGTAAATTGTTATATTGGTTGCAATGGATTCATGTATGAAATTGCAGTATGCTACGCTAAAAGGTATGAGATTGTACAATAAACACACAATGTAGTGAAAGTGTGCGATAGATGCACGAGGTGAACAGTGCGAGTAGAAGCATTAATGTGAACAAGTGCAATAAATGCACAAAGTGAACAAGATTACGAATTAATACAAAGGACAACGGATGTTCCATGCAAGATAGACAACCGACGATGATGTTAATTGAAAACATGTTCTATGCAAGAAACAAGATCATATTCTATGCAAAATTAAAAGCATATTCTATGCATGAATCATGAACGATGTAGGCACGCTGCAACATAAGTGTATGTGAAAACGCACATTCTATGCAACAAAAGAGAACAAATATGTAATTTAACACAACAAACAAAAGTGATGTTCAAATGACAACCTCCGACTCTGCCCCTCAGAGACTTTGCAACATGCTAAAAAAGATACACCCTGCTCATATTGGCAAGTGGAAAACCTTCGCACAAACACAACGAGTATTGGGAACGCACAATCGGAACACAGCTTCGAGCCCTCAAAACCACCGACCCAAAAGAGAACCTCTCATACATTGCTAGGGCAAAGAGGAACAAAACAAAGATTAGGCCACAAATGAGGATCATGGCCACTAATGCAAAATCGGGGGCAGAATTGGGATTTCAGCATGGGTCTTCTTGAATACACTACCACACCTCATTTGCTCACACACCCAAGTCCAAAACACTCTCTCTCTCTCTAGGTGCTTCTTCTCTCTAGATTTGTGCTTTGTACGCTGCTTTTCCAACACCCCACGCAAACTTTATTCAGAAACCCTCTTTGATCCTCTACACTTTGAACCTAATGCATTTTGTTTTCATGATTTTTTACATTGTCATCACTTCAGGCTTGTTTCTCTCGATTTCTCTTGGGTTTTGCGAACTTTCCTGTGTTTTGACTTTTTCTCCCATTTTCTCTCATAGGTTGACTTTTTTCAAGTTTTTCTTATTTTCTTCATTTTCTTCGCTTTTCACCGCCTTCACCCACTCTTCAGATGGCAGATGACATTTCATGCCGAGGTCTCTTCCAAAGGTTCCACTTGCACTTTCATCCCCTATTGAGGTCGAGAAGTCACGTTGTCGAGGCCGGTGAGGCGTGGAAGGCCTTTGGCCGACTTCGAGGCAGAGTTCGCTCTAGGACTTGAGCCTGAGCCACTGCCACTGAGGATACAGCTCTTTGATCCGATCACTTGTCACCTTTACATGCACATGTTGGCGCCCGGCGACATGATGCATTTTGACGATTTTGCTGGTGGCATGCTAGAGGACGTTTTGCTGAGAGAGTTGTACTCTCACTTTTCCTATGGCGCTCCTGAGGTTCAAACTTTATTTTCATGCTTTTTTGCCTTTCATTTGACTCTATTTCTTACATCGCCTTTCATCCTAATGCTATTTTATCATTGTCTTTCATCCGATTCACTCTTTTCTTTACCATGTGGGGACTCCCTGCTCTACAGTGGGTTATAGGGCGTTGATAGCCATAGATTGGTATTATGAGCTCCCTCTCAAGGGCCGAGACCTTGTTGATGAGGCCACTTTGGCTTATTTTGCATCGGTTCTCACGACACATGAAGAATCTGCCTCTACTGAGCGTTGGAGAGGTGGTGGGACACCACCAACTCTTTTCACTTCTCTTCCACTGGGGAGATGACGATGACTCTCTATGATTTCTCCATGATCATAGGCTTTGGAGTAGGGGGTGATCCAATCCCCTTTGATATGGATATGGGTGAGTGGGAGGTGGCTTGGATCTACTTGCTTGGAACATGCCTACTTTTACATAGGCCTGTGATGGCGAGATACAATGGTTCTCTAAGCACTTCTGTAGGAGTGAGCTCGAGACACTGGAGGAGGTAGAGCAGTATGTTGGGCTTTGATGTTCCTACTTGGTACCAACTTGTTTACGAAAGGTGTGGAACACCTTGGGTTTGTATTTCATCGAGCGCCTCGTGATCTTACTCTCGAGTCCGATTCACGATCGAGTGAGCTGCGCCACACTCTACGATTATATGAGTTCCACTTCCCATATGAAGGAGAGCGGGTCGAGGCTACTGGAGAGCTTGGGAGGTATGCACTACACCTTCTCGCTTTTGCACCTTCTATTGACACATTGTGCTTTCGCTTGCACTTTTTGTTTTACATCCTGCTCACAACTTGTGCTTTCTACTTTGTACTTTTTGTTACGCTTATGGGTTTATGCCTATTTCCGGCTCGCTCTAGAGCTAGTGGATGAGATCCTTCCCATTGTACTTTACTTGCAATGATATGACGACGGCCGACGACGAGCCGTGATAATATGACATTCGCTTTCTATCGCCGATATTTCGACACGTACTTGGTTGCCTATGAGGTAATCAAACTCATACCATTTTTGCTTTACTATCGTTTCTAATTCATATTTCGACAATTGACATAACTAGCAATCAGACATTCTCTGCTTGCAGATCATGTGGGCCTTTCATGCGAACGATGCTAGCTAGAGGTAGGACCAAGATGCCAAGGCTTGGGCCACGCCTCGATTCTCGAATTTACTAGAGGGCCGAGTTTGATGTGCCTAGTTCTTGAGTGAGTTTACACGCCAGACTGGCTCACCCATCCCAGCTGCTCCTATGCCACCTTCAACATCCATGAGAACAACCGATAGTCTATCGGGTCTATTATTCATTTTATGGTAGGGCAAGATGCCGACTATTTCAGCAAGGGCAATTATGCGAATTTCATCCAAACTTATCTCATACCTCCTCTAACAGCATTCACAGAGGCGATGCAATAAGTGCTCCCTTGGAGGGTGAGGTCGCCAGAGACCGAGGTCGATATTGAGGGGCCCTCTCTGCCAAAGGTCGGCCAGTTGGCCGCTGATTCCCACTACGCTTATATGTTGGCGTCGACTGTGTCACCATCGATCCCGAGAGAGCCACCCAAGACAGGCATGGGTATGTTAGAGCCCATGGCGACATCGTATGAACCACACTTTACATCTTGTAACTAAACTCTCCCTTTCCAGATATTAATTCTTCCTGATACTGATCATTCAAATGCACTTGCAGGCACCGACTGAGTACACAGAGAGCCTGCTCCAGGTGGTTGCTTCTCTGATTGGGTGACATGGTGCAGAGGAGGGAGACATTGCTTGATCTCCACGGTATCCAGGTATTTTTTCTAATTTCCACATACGTTTCACTGCTACCTCACATTGTTGTGCACCACATTATCACAATCCCATCGGTTCATCGATATGCATACCGTAAATATCTACACCACCCACATCGCACTCATATTGTACCTTTTGCACTTATTCTCAGATACATACATCAGATTCGATACATCGACACTTGTTTTCCAGATCCCATATGTATCGAGGACACCAGTAACAGCGACACCAATGGACCTCCTCTGGCAGTAGGGAGGAGAGGTATACAGGCCCCAACACGCGGCCGAGATAAGCGCCGAGATCGAGGCAGAGGGGTGCCTGAGCTAGAGCAATGAGTCCGAGCCTCAGATAAGGGAAAATACCAAGGTAAGTGACTGAGGAGGCAAGTGAGCCGACGCCCGAGTCCGAGGGAGAAGGCGGCGATGCTGCCTGGGGTTAGGGAACTGAGATAATGCCAAGAATGGCCTCGAGGTAGGAGCGGAGATGATGAGACCGGCTCAGCCTGTAGTCCGATTTTGATAACAAGGCCGATGGAGATAGTGCCCCTAAGTCCCTCCGAGGAAGAGGACTAAGAGGGCCTCGAGCTTGAGATGACCGGCGCCGATTTTTGTACTTTTTGCTTAGTTTATTTTATTTTGGTAGTTCAAAGACATGTATAACTTCAGATAGGCTTTTACTTTTGCTTTTGAAAACTTGTACTCTCTTTATAAAAACTATGATTGGGGAAAACCGAGTTTTATGAAAAGGGTTATTGTTCTTGCATCATGAGCACCACATTTGCGTAATGAAAATGGAGTTGAATTTGAAACCAAAAATGAAAACTTGTATTGGCACAATGTTGGCGCCGATGTTCTTAATCGGGTAATGAGTCAATCAACGCATCAAAATAAAACTCGATAAACGGCAAAAAACAACTCAAACACAGATATGCACACCGTTAAAACCAAAAGACTCAAAACATGACCTCAAAACACAAAGACTAAGACAAAACTAGATCGCTAAAACTACTGTGTCCACAAGTAGATGGCAGCCGTAAAAGTGAACGGCTAGCCACTAAAAGTGGGTAGTCGACCACTTGTGATGGATCCACCAGATAGGTGATAGGCCCACTCATAGCCCTATCCTCGATGAAAGGTCTTTCTTCATGATTTCTTTACCGTAACCTCATTTTTGTCATTGCTTTCTTCCACAAATGGAGATATTCTCACCTAAAAGCTCATTTAATTTGATAGCCACTTTGGGCGGCATGGAAAAGGTAAATTTCGAGGTTTTGACATAAACACACTTTTTTCGTTAAGCCTTACTCCACTTTTCTTTCTGCTCTCCATGTCATACCGATGTTGGGAGCCAATTACGATGTATTTTGCTTCAAACACAGAAACATGCCAAATTCTTGAAGAATTTCGAGCATTGATGGAAACCCAACGTGATGAAGAAATCAAACCTCAAATTTCTGCTTTTGGCCACGCCTAAGCTTTGGGATAAATGTGGGCTCACTTTGCAAGAAGCTCGATCGCTGGTCCATGAAAAAGCTAGATATACCCAAATTTTGATTCATCGATTTTCGACATCGGTGACAGAGGCAACCCTCTTGGCAGGTTTTCACAACATACCCTTTGTTTATGTATGCTTCCACATTTCCTTCTTGCCCCGAATTACAAAGGGAACCAAAGATTCGCTTGATCGGCGGCCCAATGTCCTAAAAGAAGGTAAGAGTTGCATCGGCTTGACGTCCGTCGAGACCCCGATGGGCTTAGATGCTTTTCATCGATTTAGATACCACCAGATTTGCGTGGAGTCCAGTACTTCTTCTGGTATTATTTTCCACCCTTTCTGATATATTCCTTGTACATCACTCGCCATTCATGCTTTATTTTCTCTCAAAGCCCTTTCTTTACTTTTCTCTCTACACACATCTATCTATTCTTTAATCTCTCTTATTTTTCATCGCTTCCTAGATATGGCTCATGGATAAGCTGAAGAAGGTGGACCCTTGCCTCGAGTATTTAGCTTGAGCTTATTTCTTCTACCAGCGACTAGTGGACTTTTCCAATGAGGGATGGTGGTGTAATTGGATGTGCAAAGAGTTCAAGAATCGATATAGCTTGGCGCTGTTCTTGGCTCAATCTAACCGAGATGAGTTACAAAGATGACCTTTTAACTTGGCGCATAGTTGATTGGCCTCATGCACCGCGTGTTCTAAATTCCCTTCTGGTTCAGATGCCAGTTTGGGCATGATCAGACTTGTCTAGAGGAGGGGTAGAATACCTGGCTTCATTTCGGATTCGTGCTTCACACCTGGCTAGGTACCTTGTTGCTTAGAGGACGAGAGAGCTTTTGGCCCCTACCCCTAGTTTCAGTTATGCCCTTTCTGGCGAATGCTTGGCTTGGCTCGATGATGAGGCATAAGTCGGGCCCACTCTGGCTACAACAACTTCCACAAGCACAAGCAGAGGACATAGGAGCACCTGACTCGCTTATGCCCCTAGTTTATTACTTTGACCCTTTCTTTTCAAGTTTTATGATATAAAAGCAACTTTGATTTGTATTAGAGAGTTGGAGAATGTACTTTATGTTGAAATCAATAGAATTAAAGTTATGAACACTAAAAATTTTCCTTTTGGTCCCGAAAATGGTCTAAGTTGTAAAAGTAAAATTTTGAGAAAAATCAACTTTTATTAAAACTTTCCAAAACCATTTTCGAAAATGATCACTACCTGATACGCACAGAATCAAACCCTCATGATGTACAACCTCAAATCAAACGATCATAACTGCCTCTGATTGTATACCATTATCGTTTCTACATTGTAACCAAATTTTTCTTCCTAAAATGAAGATCACAACTAAACTAACAGATGATGAACAAAGATAACCTAATCAGAAAATGGATAGGACAATTTGAGTTGGAGATAGTTACTACCTAACTTCAGATGAAGTTGCCTACATATCCCAAAGATGGGAATCAAGCATTATGTAGTTTGGCTCAGTTCACTCAGACTCTAACTTTTGCCAAAGTCGCCTTTAGGGTTTTTAACTTTATGAGCTCTTTTTCTTTTATTTCTAATTTTTCATGCTCTAACTTTTGCCTAGGTTGCCTTTTCGGGTTTTCGCCCAAAGAAGCCTCTTAGGGGTAGTATTTCTTCAACTTGTCCATATTGATCGTCAGAAAATTCCAAGCCATCTAGGTCCATGAGAATAACCGCCTCCTAACCAAATTGACTTGATGTTATAAGGACCACCAATTGGGTCGAACTTGCCCCTAGGGTCATGGATAGGAGCTCATTGCCTTTTCAAGACTATATTCCTTCCTTGAGATTTTAGGACTTGACTTTCTTGTTAAAAGCCATGGCAATTTTATGCTGGTAGCCTCGACATGATACAATGCCTTTAGCCTTCTCTCATCAAACAACATTAACTCCTCAACCGCTTCTTTTGCCAATTCACCTCCGCTTATCCGACACTCCATAACTCACAGTGACGGCACTTCAATCTCAATTGGCAAAATGGCTTCCATCCCGTAGATGAGAGAATAAGGGGTTGCCCCTATAGATGTCCGGATCGAGGTTCTGTAGCTCCAGAGTGCGAATGACAGTTTATTGGCCAGTCCCTGTAGGTTTCAACCATCTTCTGCAAGATGTTCTTGATATCCTTGTTTGCGACTTCAACAGCTCCATTGGTTTGTGGCATGTATGTGGATGACTTATGAAAAGTCACGTTGTATTTCTCCAACAAGTCTATCACCTCTTTTTTGAAGTGCGAGCCATTATCTGATATGATCTCGTTTGAGACTCTGAACCGGCAGATGATATTATTTCTGATAAATTTGGCCACATGCGATGCCTTCAACACTACATAGGATTACACTTCCACTCACTTCGTAAAATAGTCAATCGCAACGAAGATATATTCATGTGCATTCAACCGCTTTTGGACAACACCGATAACGCCGATTCCCTGCATCGAGAAAGGCCATGGTGAAGTCATGTTGTAGAGCTTTGAAGGTGGAATATTCATGCGATTGGCATGAATTTGACATTTGTGGCATCGCCGCACAAAACCAATACAATCCTCCTCTATGGTGGACCAATAATAGCCTTGTCTGAGGATCTTCCTGCTTGCATCACACTATTCATATACATCCCACATTCTCGCCAGGATAGCCTCCATAAGACGCCGATTCTCTTCCTCCACACACGCTTTATGCATTCCTAGATGTCTCTTTATACATTACCTCGCAGATGATAAATCGACGGCTAGACGCCAGATTCCCCATTTGTCTTTGGCATTTGCCCTCGTGGATACGCCTCCTTTTCCAAAAGTTCCAAATATTGAAATACCAAGGGTTTTGTCTTGCACTTCATCTATCGCGCAAAAGTTTCATAAGCCAGGTATTTTTGTTCGATGATAATCGGACGATCCGACCCCAAGTGGGATGTCTACCATAGAAGATAGAGTTACTAAAGCATCAACTAACCTCGTTGTTCTCTTAATAGATATGTGAATGTCAACTTTTCAAACCTCGTAATTAGAACATCCAGGTCCGATGGTAAACCTTCATCTTCTTTTTGACTTGCCGCCTCTATTTGCTTGAGAAACAACAAAGTTCGAGTCCCCGATGACATCCAACCTTATTGCCCTTAGTTCTAGGGCGCTTAGACTAGAATACACGCTTCAAATTTTGCTTCATTGTTGGACACCATGAACCAAAGTTTGAAGACTAAAGGTATATAGGACTTGTCGTGCTATCAAGAATACACTTATCCCATAACCGCATCGATTGATGCTTGGTCAAAGTACATCGCCCAAGTTTCTCCAACTTGCGTATCGTCTTCATCCGGGAGCAAGTATTCCACCGCTTCATCTCCTTCTACCGTGGTCTGCCAGAACTCCGCCACAACTCTTCCTTTAATCGACTTCGGTGACATATTTGAGATCAAATTCGTAAAGAAAAAGCAACTAACGAGCTACTTTGTAAGCCGGTTTCTCAAAGAGATATTTGATGGAATCTAATCTCGAAACCAGGATTACAGAGTGAGCTAACAAGTAGTGCCTCAACTTCTTGGTAGCCCATACCAAGGTTAGGCAAGCTTTTTTTAAAGGAGTGTACCAAGTCTTATAGTCTAGCATTTTCTTGCTCAAGTAAGAGATGGATTTCTTCACCCTATCTTCAGATTCTTGAGCGAGCATGCATCCCATGGTTGTATTTGTTACTGACAAGTACAGAATCAAAGGCTTCCCTAGCTCTGGCACGATAATAGAGGCGGATTCTGGTGGTACTACTTAACCTGTTCAAAGGCAAACTGACATTGATCATCCCATCGAATTTCTTCCTTTTCTTTAGAGACCAAATAGTGGTTCACAACTCAAGGTTAATTTGGAAATAAACCGCTTTTATGAATTGCACTTTACCCGTAAAACCCACGCACCTCTTTTTTCGGTCCTTGGTGGTGGCATTTCTAAGATGGCCTTGATTTTGTAAGGATCTACTTCAATTCCTCTCAGGTGATCAGTAAAAGCCCAGCTTTTTCCCGCCATTACAATCAAGGTGGATTTCGCAGTTTAATCTTAATCTATATTCCCGATTTGTCAAAAGAATTTCTCCAAATATGTGTAGTGGCCCTCTTGTTTTTTGGACTTGACAATTATGTCGCTCACATACACATCGAGCTCTTGTGGATCATGTCATGCATAATGGTTGTCGAGTCCTTTGATTGGTAGCTCCAAAGATTTTTCAAACCAAACAACATAACCCAAGAATAGTAGGTACCCCTGGGGTGGTGAATATGGTCTTTTCATCCTCAAAAGCATCGTAATCTGTTGCACCTAGAGAACCCATCCATAAATGATAACAATGCATGGCCCGAGTGAAATCCACTAACTCATCAATATGTGGCAGAGGAAAGTCATCCTTCTGACCGCTCGCTCAAGTCTCAAGTCAACGCAAAACCTAAATTCTACCATCCTTTTTAGCACCGACGATATTGGCCAACCAGTTGATATTCAGATACTAACAAGAATCCTACATCAATCGCTTAGTGACCTCTTCCTTGATTTTCAAGGCCCAATCCGGACGCATCCTCGACAACTTCGCTTGACTAGCTCGGCCTTGGGGTCAAGAGGGATTCGGTGATGTACTATCTCAGATTGATTCCATGTCTTCGAGGGACCACGTGAAAACATCTTTGAAATCTTTTAATAAAGGGATTAAACGCCGCTCCTCAAGACAACGTGGACCCGATCTAGACTAGGCATGATCCTCAAGACTCCACATTAATGGCAATGATTTCATCGGTACAGGGTTTAGCAAACCTTTCCTCCTCTCGAAAATCAAGTTTTTCAAAGCCAGAGGAATTTCTTCCCTTTTGTTTTCATTAAAATTTTGAAAATCTTGGTCAATACAATAAACCAACGGCACAGAAAAGTACACAAAATTTGCAGAGTTTCTATTCAAAAGGTCTAGATCTTCGGTTACAGACTCAAAACAAAAGCAGAATGAAGACCTAGACAGAACCTTGGTATCCGAGTTACCACCCCTAGAAATACCAGACTCAGACCCAGAGAAACTTGAATCTGATCCCGACCCCATAGACTCTTTGGAATCAGATTCTAACTTATCACCCGATTCAGAACTGGACATATAGCCTTCCTCCAGCTGCCAGGTAAAAGATGGTGCCCCTCATACATCCAAAATGCCATTGGTTGGGTTCACACCCGGTTCTTCCCCGATCATGGAGACAATAAAGTTATCTTCCAAGTTCTCTAGATCGGCCGCAGGATCTGTCAGAAGACTAGCCAATGCTGCCCCATACCCGTGTTTATCGTCATGTAAGACACCTTCCATGCTCGCTCACTTTTGATGCTTAGTTTAGCCTTTTCCTTATCATCATTGTCCCGCAAATGATGGTCAAAGAAGATCTCAACCCAAGGACACGCTTGTATTGAGGAATTTACCTAAGGCTCGAAAGCCACAAAAGGGAAGTCTTCCTCCCAAACAAAACAACTATTCAATGTCCCCGGATTGGCCTCGTGGATGACTTCATAACATTTTCCAACTTGTTTGGTCTTGGGTCCGCTTTTCATTTCTTCCTCTTTCTAATCCAAATCTTTTTGGTGGGCATATAGCCCACCCAAAGGCATGTAGGTTGTGTGGCACATCCGCTGCTGTTGCAACACCTTTCCGACCACTCCTTTCGAGCCCCATTCCTAGAACATGCCACAGCTTTGTTCATGAAGTAGATGGACTGGCATTAATGTACATGCCAAAATTGTTCAGACATCTTAAGCTTCATCCAGAGTGAATCCCGAGAGGAATACATCCTCGCTCCATGGTTGATCTCTAGCACTAGTGTAGCCACCTCTGTGGCGTATGGATGGATGAATTCCCAAAAGCAATTGCCACTCTTCCCCATAAGGGTACTTCAACATCCGATGGAGAGTGAAGAGATAACCTTCACATGGTGCAACTAGGGCCTCCCTAACAAAGAAATTGAAGGTAGCCGCACATCTAAGACATGAAACTCATTCTCTGTCTGATTGGCCCACCTAGACTCTCACTTGCAGGTATCCATGACCTCTCTACTAGTGTTATCATACACCAGACATATAGGTCAGGAACAAAGTCTCGCTGGTTTGAGGTCAATTACATAAGCGGTACGGAATGACATACATTAATGGCCGAACCGATATCTACCAACACCACCGACGCTCTTTCTCTCTGCATTCCACAAATATATACAACGATTTGTTGTGAGCCGAGCCCTTTAGCGGCAGCTATTTGTCAGAGAAAAAAAGCATTGGTCTTGTCCAAACCCAACAATACTGCCAGTTGGTGTATTCGTGAGGCCATAAGAAAACCCCAGATAGAGATATCGGCTTGAATTTTCTTGAGTCAAGCTTCAATATCGCTTCTTCTTCTAGTTGTTTCTCCTTCTATTTCTACCGCTTTGTCTTTTCCAGACATCTCTACTTGATCCAAAGCGGCGCTTAAAATACCACCCACTTTTAGTCAAATGGTCTATTTTCTCAAGATACAATGTATTATCCGAATGCCATCACCGGTCTTCGCCAAGATGGGCCATATGCGATCATTATCGTCCCACCATTCGCCTCGCCAATCGACAAACAATTGTCCGGCTCGCTTATATCACCTTCACATCATAGGTGTCTCACAGGGTGCCATGAAATTACAATTTTCCTATTGCCTTCAATTCTTTCTCATTCAAACCGCCTTAGTGAAACTTCCTATTCAAGATTCACAAGGTTCACAAATACCACTTCCTACCGAAGTTTTCCATACTAATGCTCTCGATAGCTTTCATTTCTCATTAACCCTTCTAGCTACTACAACTATCTCTACTTTTTTTCCTTCTAGTTTCATTCTAATTTCTTCTTCCTTGTCTTGCTCATCACTTAGCCATCCAAAGGTTGTCATTGATCCATTTAGATCAAACCACCCAATCAGACATCTCCTTAATCCTACTCATCAAAGAACTACAGATTATCTAAATCCTCTTCAAGTTCTCGCTAGATCATCCAACCCCGCTCGCTATCTTCCCTAACCACATTGATGTTTACCAAGGTTGGCAAAGACCAATTCAGCTTGATTTAACCAGCTAACACAATATAGCAACTTGGATCATACACCATATCAAATAAGTCCTCGTGACACTCGCAATAGATTAGTACCTTCTTCCAAAGTCGACTCTTCCATTGTAAGTCTCATGACTACAGACTTGGGTTCAAGTTTGGACGTGTCCATCATACACGATCCGCGCCTTCCGTAATGAACAACGCCGCTTTTGGTAGATAGGAGGGAGTAATATATACCGGGGTCATAAGAGGTGGTGAGTATATGGATCAAAGTTAAGATTTCGAGGTGGGGTGACTTGATTATGGGCTAGGAGAGGATTTGTGGTTACGCTCGCTTCGAGGTGGAGCGATCACCTTGTTGTTAGTGAGATCCTAATCTCATGACGCAATTGAAGCACGGTTGGTGTCATGACCATGTCTGGTGAAACGCATAGTATTTTATCGATTATTTTTGGGTGGAGAGGATCAGAAGTGGGTGAGGTTCTAAGGGTTTGAGGTGCCCTTTCTGACTAGCACCTTCATGGCTTAAGAGAGAGTCATGTACAGCTTGGTTAAAAGTCCTCGGATCGGGTAGGGTTGGACGATGTTTGTGAGCTTGTGTTGGCAAAGGGGTCGCTAGCCTTGGTTGTAGTGACAACACTTACATCTAACGGCCTCGTAGTTGTACTACCACCGTAGCATCGTAACTACAAACAAACAACCTTTTTGCTTACTCCTTCTCATCTCGTAATAAGCCCTCGCTTTTATGGTGTCTTTGATTTGCATTCCCATTTCATGAAGCTTTGTGAATGTAAATAAAGGCACGACAATCATCTTTTGTAGCAACTTGCCATGCATTCCGTAAAAACATCTTGATTAGATCTTTTTCGAAAGGCCTTATAGCCATCATCAAGGCTTTAGCTCTCCATCTTGTCACAAATTCAAAGAAACCCTCATTCGACTCTTGGTGTGTTGCCTCGAGATCACGAGTCGTAACCTTAATCTGTGTATTGTAAGAATACTAAGCAATGAAGACCTTGGCTATCTCTTCTTAATTCTATTTGACAGAATCCTCCGACTTAGCATACCATACGGCCCTTATAGCCGACATGGTGCAACCGAAGAGAGACAGCTGCTGTAGTCTAGTTAAGCCCATCGGCTGCAAGATATCCGAAAACAAATGCAAATGGACCATTAGATCCCTAGAGCCATCTAATCGATCAATGTGCAGCATTTTAAACCGATCTGGCAATGTAATTGCAGAATCAGTATACCTATCCTCTATGTCTGGGAAGGAGTTAACCCTTGTGCTCTTTTGAATAACTTTTCCAGTTTGTTGACCTTGAACCTCGAACTCGAACTAGAGCCTCGGCCTCGATAAACAGGGGTTTTGGAGGCTTGTGTTGGGATTGGCTTTGCTGGATTGCCCTGGTTTTCTTGAATATTAGTAGTATGAGCAGTGCCTCTGGGTGTTGGGATAGCCGCGGTAGGTGCATGGGATGCAGAGACCGCAGCCGGCTATGGTTGCTGTTGTTGTAGCCTGGTTATAACCACGGCCTGACGGGCCGCATCCTGCAGTAGGGTCTCAACTCTCTGCTACAGATGGTGTATCAGTTCTTCTACACTAGCTGGGGGATACTGTGCCATTGGAATAGGTGATTGATCTCGTGCTGGACTAGAAGTAGATGACCGTTCCCGAACCAAACTGGACACAGGTGAGCTAAGGGGTGATTGCTGTAAGAACTGAACTTATGAACTCTGCATGATTCTCCCCCCGTCTTGTAACCGGTGGAAGTGAGGTAAACACAGGTTGTCCCAAAACAAAATCCCTGGCATTACAAAGTCTTCTGACTTGGGTCCAAAGTACCTGGGGGATATCCAAACGTTCTGAAGCTATGGTTTTAAACTACCTAGCAAAAGAAATAAAGCAAAAAAATAGTAATTTGAAACCGCACAAAGCCTTAGCTAAGATGTTATCAACACGTATATGATCAAAGTCAGAGGATCAGATTACACCTAATTTTGGCCCCCAAAACAAATACCAAATTTGCAACTGCTATGTGCATTCCTGTACAGTTTCACCGTAAAACACATACCAGTTAATAGAGAGCCAAAACACCCCTATAAGGGGGTAGGGTTACCCTCTCCTAGTTTTGTCATGAACTAGGTTTCACTATTTGAATCAAATGGTTTCACACAATTCTACATTTTGGGTGTGCATCCTATCCTAATTTGGAAATGCCTCTATGGCTTTTCTGTATTTAACTAGGCCAAATGGTCAAAAGGGTACCTTGACAAGATTACCTAATATACCTCTCACACTTATCACCAAGAAGTGAAAGTACGATCAAACAAAAACAGTGGTAGTCTAGATCCAAGGATTGTGTTCCATCATGGTAGAGCCCACGACCAGTCAGCCTTTTGGTAAGCTTTTGGGCAAGCCTCCGGCAAACCGTCTGTGAATAGTAGATGACAAACACAAGAACTTAAGGGCACCATTGCAAATGCAATGCATATAACATATAAGTGCAGGTAAAGTTTCACATCATGAAGTTCGAGTCAAGTTCTCTAATTTCTCAAAGAGTCGCTTAAACTCAGCTCGACTTTTCGTGCTTCTTTCGGATACGCCTAGCCCTACAGTTCGGACTCCCGTGATTCTGAATCTGATTCCACAAGTGCAATGTGAAATAGATATACACAAAAGAGTCCAAATCCGACAAAACTTTTGAAAAATCAATTTTGAATCAAAATGCCAAAAATGGACTGCTTTGCCAGATATAGAGTTGCCACCTAAATATTTTTTTAGAAAATTTAGGAAACCCTGGACTCGTGCCAAAGGCCACTTATCCGTCATCACCAAAGTGTCTCAGCTCGGAAACTTAGGTACGAGAGGGAAAGGTCATGAATTGAGCACCCCTGCTCACCCGATCAAAGATTGGCCTCTACTAATCATGATGAGATTCTTATTTACATTATATGCTCTTGTTCCGATTATTGGGCTATTGTTACTATGTGATGCACACACAAGTATAGACTAATTTGCAAAAATTGGAACACTTTGATTCATGTTTGTTAAGAAATTGTTTTGAATATGTACCACTTGAAAAAGTGATCTCATATGTACATTGCTCAAATTAATCCAATTCGAGCAATTAGCCTCCATCTACAGGCATTCAAACAATTTATCACTTAAGCAATTAGCCTCATGGTAATCATGCTAAACAGGGTAATAATCACATACATACGATATGCTAAAGCGCAGAAATGCTCACCTAGTACTCCAAGGCAACCCAAACAAAGCAAAATAATTAGAAAAATGCATGTTCCTAACTAATGCAATATGCCTATGCAACACATGCAGTATGCAATTAGAAGTCTGGCTACTAGCATAGCATATGAATCAATTTGCTAACATGCAGTTTAAGCATGCTTTCAAAGAAGTATTTAAATGACAATGCTTGTTAGAATGATGAGCCGACTTTATGCGCAAAACGAGTGGATGCAAATCATGGAAAATGCTAAAAGAAACATGATGTTCTAAGCTAACCATCATAAGCAAGTAAATAAAAGGAGAAAGACGGGGTTGGAAGACATGCACAATTATTACATATTTGCCCTCGCAGAGGGTCCAAATGAAGTAAATTAACTATATTAGCTAATTATTACAACTCCACAAATTAACTAACTACTCTAGCTAATTAAATAAGTACAACACAAAACTAACTAGCTATTCTAACTAATTTAATTACAAATCCGCTACTCCAAGCACGACATATTATTATTACAACATCATTTTGATGGATCCCAAGAATCGAGGGATGGCTCATGCATGGATGTGGATTTCCACCTGATAATGCTCTTTGTTTTGCTACCAGAATGCCTCTGTTGCACAATTAGAAAATTGCAATCGCTTCCACCTCAAATTTCTACTCGCTTTTTAGAAAAAGACACCGCGTTCGAAAGAGTGGTCGGCAACCTGTATAGTGGCTCACATCCAGAAAAAGTGGTATGCCGGCCATTGATGTTGATTCTTTCCTGCAGTAACAGAGGACAAACAGAGCACAAGTCAGAGTATTCTCAGGGGATGATTGTCCACCCTACCTCTCCTTATCAGCAAACAGGTCAAAGGAAGGGTAGGCTTGATTCACAAGCCATCAATCGATGCAATTTCATTGCATGATGACTTATGAACGAATGGATACAATTGCAACAAATGGTAAATCCACAAAACCTCCTCTCTATCATGGATTGATCAAGGGAAGTGGTTGACTTTGGAAACTTGAATCATTTCATTACTAACAAGTATGAAATGACTCAAGTCTCCATGTGTTCAATTAACGTCTGATTGAACACCAAATTACCTTATTATCTTGTTCCATTTTAGTCCAAGTTTTATTACCTCATTTTAATTACCTTCCATTCCTTAATTCAATTAGCCCAAAAATAAAGATTAAGTCCTCTAATGGAAAGAAGTGTCAAACAAAGGGTTGTTTTAGGCATGAGAGAGATGTCATGCCCTTGGTAATGAACTTCTGAAGAGATTAAACCATTAAGCACAACGACCTTAACCTCAAGCTTAAACAATCCATCAATTGAAACAACTGTTAAAGTGAATGAGAAATCAAGAAATGAGGGAGGTTGCAGAGATGCTTAGAGGTGAACACAAGTATGGAAAGCAAGAAATAACGGCTATCAACTCAAATAGGTTGGTGGTTAAGGCCTAAACCACCAAGCCTATGAGGACCATTACACTACAAGCATTCTATACAAAGCTTGAATGAAGCTAACTCACAAAAAAAGTCCTAAATCAGTCCAAAAAAGTGCTGGAATTAAGAAAAAAAAAAACAACTACAACAACTAGCTAAAATATTGAGGTATTAAAATTAGCACACAAGCACAAGGAGGGGAGGCTAACCCCTCCACTTTTGGGACTTCAAAACATGATTTTGCCTCTGAAAAACCTCTAAAAATCAGTGACAAAAAGTTCAAAAAAAGTTGATGAAAATGTGGGAAACATAAGGGCAAAGGCCTTAGAAGCAAGGTTCAAAGAAGGGTTATCAACCTTTCTACCTTTAATGGCCTTAAACCACAAGTTTCAGCCTAAAAACACAGGTTATAAACAACTCAAAAACAACAAGAAAAGATAAAAAAACAAGTAGTGCAGAGATGGTACAAAAGCACTAGAATGTATACCTCTTGAAGAGGAATGATCCTTTTAGTTACAAACCACTAATTCACACTCTCAAGTTCCTCAAGAGCTAAAATGCAAGCTTAAGTCACCTCAACAAGGAACTCTCTAGGTTTGGTTTAGAGTGTTTAGGCAAAGGTTATGTAAGTTAAGAGAGAGAGAGAGAGAGAGAGAGAGAGAGAGAGAGAGTTGTAGAGAGAGATATTTTCCAAAATTTTGCTCTCAAAAATTTTTCAAACCTCTCTAACAAAAGAAAGGGTCATCTATATATAGAAATATATGAGAGACCATCGAAAATATCCTTATAAACACAGCTGGAATGGTGCATGCATCTGTAGAGACAGCTGGCAGAAAATATCTGATTTTTTGCACTAGTGGACGGCCGGCCACTAATAGTGGCTGGTAGGTCACATTAGTGGGCGGCATGCCACACTAGTAGGTCTGCACTCAAGCCTTAAAAAAAAAAAAATCACTGTTTTGGTCCAAAACAAGGCATAAGGTTTGTAGGTTCAATACTAAGGTTTCTTGTTGAGGAAGTCAAGCATTTGACAAACGTACACATTCATCATTGAGTGATCAATCAGTGGCGCCCACGTCTTAAGGGCCATAAAAAATGGGGTGTCTATATTGGCGCTCAGCCTCTAGCTCCAAATGACGCGATATGTCTTCGAATGTTTTCACACTCTCATTATGCATCATGTTCTGCTTCATCTGCTCCCAATAATTTGGCAGAGAGCGAATCACAAATTTGTACTTGTTGTTTGAGTCAAATTGTGCCCAAGGCCACAAGCTCACGTATCATGACTGACATGACCCTCAAATGCTGCTTCATAGAGTGAAATGCCTTTTTCTGATAAGAGTCAAACTTCATAGTCAGCCCACATAGCTTTTGCTTGAGAGCTTGCCACATCTCAAAGGCAGTCGAGCAATGCTCAAACTCACCAATCAAGTCGTATATGCTGCTCAACATGATAAAACGCGCACATCGATCTTTGTTACTCAAAGTCTAATTGACTTCAAGATTACGACGATGTTAAGCTGTATTGCCCTGCTTAGGCTCAACCATCACTTGTTCAAGTGTGTTCAAAATTTCTTGCTCATTGAGAAGGTATTGGATCTTACGGTGCCATATATCATAGTTATCGCCATCCAATTTCTCTCCCTTACTTATGTCTGCTACCACTATCTTAGCTACCATTTCTACATACAGAGTAAATGAAGAACAAATGCGCAGGGGATATTAATGATAGCAACACAAAATTATTTTGCAACAAAAGAATCTAAATTAAATAATGATAACATTACACACATCTCAAGATCGAAAATTTGCTATGCTCATAATCATGAACATTTGCTATGCTTATAATCATCTCTTGTGCCTCTAGTGACAATTATCAAATTTTAATTTAATTCCATGTGCAAAAAAAAAAAAAAAAGCCTCCCACTTCTTATAGTATATACAAAACATCATAATTAGTTTAATTCCATATAATAGCATCTTAATGCAAATTTACAACTAACTCATGTTATATTCATTTAATAATGGAATTAAATAATAAAAAAAAACTAATCATGCTTCTCTAATCACAACATATTGCAAACTCTAGGCAAAAACAACAATATGCTGTGTTTAATATTTAAATTATGCCATAACAGAAAGTATATCACTTTTGAAATTTTTTCTAGAATTTTCTCGGTATTTTCCGAATTTTAAATAATTAATAAACACACATAAAATCGTAAACAAATATTCTAGAATTTGAGAAAATACAACAATCATACCAATAAATAGTAAACCATTACAAGAGTCTATAGTAAAACTTTCAAATTTAAAAAACCTAGTCATGCAACACTAGAAGCATTTTAAAGCGTAAATAATGAATTATTATTCAAAAAATATTTTTACTTTCATAAAATTTTGAAAATTTTATAGTAGATAAAAAATTTAATTCTAAGTCCAACCATACCAACCACGCTAAAACAAAGCTATAACGAATTGCTTATGACCATTTAAAGTAATTCTGGATTTTTAAAACAAGCAAACAGAGCCTTATATCCAGTTAAGTTTATACTAAAGTAAGAGTACGGCCATTTCGGCGTTGTTTAGATTAAGGCACAAGGTGCACGCGAGAAGCGCTACCGCGTGTGGGCTGGTGGTGACGCGTGGCGACACGCAGGTGGCGCCGACGACGCTATCTCGGCGCAGAGACTCATGCCGCCTTCCCGGTGTTTTTCGTCTAATTTTGGAACTGCCGGATTTTTTTTTTGTCAAAATAAAAATAATGGTGATCTTAAAAATGACATTTAACAAACAGTAAATAATGGGGGTATTACACTCTCTATCGAGAGTGGAAGTGCGTAAACTCAAGACTTCATCTTTTTCCTTAAGCCACCAAAAATCAAAACGAACCCAATTTAGGGTTGATGTTTTCATCAATCGTAAGTCTAAATCTAACAAATAATATATGATTTCGAAGGTCTCAAAACAAGGATTCTAAATATGTAAGATTTGTAGACTGAAATTAAAGCATGTAAAACCATCATGCAAACAAAGTTTCGAGAATATAAAATGGGTCTTCATTTTTCTTGTAATCTAACCGTTGGATTTTTATGAAACTTTGCAGATATGTTCTACATGAAATGTACTACAACATATGTAAATTTCAAGTTGATCGTATAAAGTTTGAAAATTATTAATTTTTCATGCATATATCATGTGTATATATATAATTATACATATATTTTAATGTACAAAAAACAAGCACGAAAATACCCATTTATGGCTCTAATACCAATGTAAGATATGTATAACGCAATGGGTAAAAAGATTCAAACCATACCTTAAGCGATAGAATCCGAAATGAAGTACCTTGTGGGTAAATCACGTGCTTCATAAACCACGAACTAAGAACACTCAGCAATGGAGTGATACCATAGTATGAGAATCACCCACACTAGTCACAGTATAAAGGCTTTATCGTTATTCTAATGGGAAAGAATTAAAGAGAGAGTATGGGAAAAATCATTTGTTATTGGATTCTTCCCACATCTCATATATCATATCAGATATATAGACTGACCATCTGACCATCTATCCATATCTCTTGATAAGATATGGTAGATATAGATATTGATAGTAGGTTATCCAAATAGGATAGATAATAATTCGAATTCAAATTCAAATTATATGGTGGATTTGAATGGGTCATGGGGCATGCAACATGGACATCCAAATCTGGGTCCAATACTTAGCCCAATTTCCAACAGTGAAATTAATTTTTAATAATTCACCTCCCCTCTTAGGTTGCTTAACTGGAATAACAATTGGTATCAGAGTCTAGACTCTAGTTTGTATGACTTAACCGTCTTAGAGTAGATCATGGCAACCACTAGTTATTCCTTACCTGAGGGACAAGCATCCAATAGGCCACCACTATTTAGCGGCACAAATTTTAGCTATTGGAAAACTAGGATGACCATACATGTTCAATCTAATGATTATGAATGTTGAAAAATTATATGCGATGGTCCAAAAATTCCTACCAAAACCGTAGATGACCTTAAGGTACCAAAACTTGAAGATGAGTGGAATGAATCAGATACTAGAATGACCCAAATTAATGTCAAAGCCACAAACATATTGTACTGCGCCTTAGACGCCAACGAGTTCAACATAATTTCCACATGTAAAACCGCAAAAGAAATTTGGGATAAGCTTATAGTGACTCATGAGGGAACCGAACAAGTTAAAGAATCTAGAGTCAGTTTGCTAGTCTATAATTATGAACTCTTTAAAATGAAGCCTGATGAAACTATTCCTCAAATGTTTACTAGCTTTACTGATATTATTAATTGTTTAACTTTTCTTGGCAAAACATATATTAATGCTGAAATTGTGAGAAAAGTGCTTAGGTCATTGTCAAAAAGTTGGAACACAAAAGTCATTGCCATTATCGAAGCTAAGGATTTATCAAAGTTAAGTCTAGATAAGTTAATGAGATCTCTCTTAACTCATGAGCTCATAATGCAAGAAAGAAAGGAAGATGATGACAACAACAAGAACAAAGGAATAGCCTTCAAATCCACCTCGAAACATCAAGAGGACGAGGAAGATGATTTGGATGATGATGAGGAAATGGCATTCATCACTAGAAAGTTGTAGACACCCCATTTTTATCGCTTCTTAAGACTTGGGTGCCTCAGATTGCTCACCCAATGATGAATTTATACGCTACACAAATGCTCGATTTCTTCAGCAAGAAGCCCCGGTTTTGAATTTCAGAAGCTTACAAACCTTGCACCACTTTTGGACCAAAATAGTATTTTTTCAAAGCCTGACCACTCAGAGGCCTATAGGCTAACTAGTGGCCGGGTGGCCAGAAATGAGTGGCCAGCCATCCCCTTAGTAGATAGAACATATATTTTGCTGCCAACTGTGCCAACAGTCCCCACAGGTACATGCACTACACCAGCTGTCTCTATACTGATATTTTTTAGATAATAACATATTTTTCTATATATACTTAATCACTCCTCATATTTTTAAGTTGGAAAAATTTTGCGAAGCAAAATTCTTGAAAAATATTTCTCTCTCTCTCTCTATCTTGCAACCTATACACACCTTACCTAGACTCCCTAAACAAAATTTTTAGGGATCTTTGTTGAGGTTATTGAGCTTGAATTTCAGCTCTTGATGGTGGAAATTTGCTGGTTTGAAACTCAAAGTGTTACTTCTCTTCAAGAGGTATAACTACTAGCTCATTTGCACTACTTATTTCCTATCTTTTCTTACTATTTTTCAACTATTTTTATGGGCTAAAACTTATAGCTAAAAGCTATCAAAGGTAGAGGGGTAACCCACCCGTCTTTGAACCTTGTCCTTGTGTTTCCCATCTTTTTCTCAACTTCTTACCACTGATATTCAGAGATTTTTAGATGCTGAAAATGCTATTTTGAGGTCCCAAAAATAAAGAGGTTAGCCACCACTCCTTGTGCTTGTTTACTAGTTTCATTTCCTTATTATTTTAGCTAACTTTTTCAAGCTTTTCCATGAGAATTCCAGCACTTTTTTTAGCTATTTTAGGACTGTTTTAGGTTGTTCATTTGATTTATTCTTTGTATAGCATGCTTGTAGTGTAATTGTCCTCATAGGCTTAGTGGTTTGGGCATTAGACACCAACCTATTTGAGTTGATAGCCTTCATTTCATGCTTTTTATACTTATGTTAACATATAATCACCTCTACAATCTCTCTCATTTCTTAGATTTTTATTTCTTTGAGAGTTGTTTCAACCGAGTGTTGTTTAATCTTGAGAAGGGGACTTTTCAATGCTAAATGGTTTAATCTCTTCGGAGGTTTATTACCAAGGCATTACCTCTCTCTCATGCCCAAAACAACTTCTTGTTTGACACTCCTCTCCATTTAGTGGACTTAACTATCATTCTTGGACTAAAATGACTAATGAATGGAAAAGTAATTAAAAGAGGCAATAAACTTGGACTAAAATGGAGCAAGATAATAAAATCAAGTTTGGGTTCAATCTAACGTTAACTGAGCCCATTGATTCTTGAAGCATTTCTTACTCATTAGTAATGACAATGGCTCAAGATTCAAGGCCAACCACTTTCCTTGATCAATTCCATGATAAGGAGGAGGTTTGTAGGTCTTTTATTATCATTTATTGAGATTTTGTCACTTGATTCATAAACCATCATGCAATGAGTTTGCATCGATTGATGGCTTGAGAATCAAGCTTACTCATCCTTTTATCTGTTTAATGATAAGCAGAGGCAGAGTGGACAAACATCCCCTGAAAATACTCTGTTTGTGCTCTGTTTGTTTTCTGTTTCAGTAGGGGAGAACCCAAAACTAGTGGCCGGCCGACCACTTTTACTAGTTGGCCGGCCACCTTATTTTAGGCCAACAGTGCCATTTTCATGGTAGATTAGAACAGAGGCTGGGGTAAAAACAGTTCAATTTTTTGACTGCACAATAGAACCATTATTGTAACAGAACAGAGGCATTTTCAAGTAGAAATTCGCATTCTTGCATGAGCCATTCCTCACTTCATGGGGTCCATTAAAATTATGTTTAATAGTAGCATGTTGTACCTAAAGTAGTAAACTTGTACTAATTAATTACTTAGTCAATTAATTTTGTATTCTAACTAATTAGTTAGTTTAATTCTAATTTGTATTAATTAGTTAGAATAGCTAGTTAAGTTTATGTTGTACTTAATTAATTAGTTAGGATAGCTAGTTGATTTTGGCATTATAATAATTAGTATTAGGACATTCATTCGGACCCTCTTGTATGAGGGTACACTTGTAATATTTGTGTATGTCTTCCAATCCCCATTTCTTTCTCCCTTTTATTTACTTGCTTATGATGGATAACATAGAGCATCATGTTTCTCTTAGAATTTTTCATGATTTGCATCCATGTGTCTCGCATGCATAGGGTTCAGTTCATCACTTTAACAAAATTGTCATTTATTACTTCATTGAATACGCGCGCCATCAAGATGCTATCAAATTGATTCACATGACATATTAAAAACAGAACCTATTAGTTGCATACTTGCATGTATGGCATTAGGCAATTGCATATTAAAGCATGCATTTTTCTAATTGTTTTATTTCTTTTTGCTTGCCTTGGAGTACTAGGTGAGCAGTTTTTGCTTTAGCATATCGCATGTGTTCGATTGTTTCCATGTCAAGTATGTTTTTCATGAGGCTAAATGCTTAAGTGATATATTCTATTCGAATGCCTGTGGATGAAGGCTAATTGCTTAAATTGGGATAATTTGAATAAATGCATATATGAGCTCACTTTTTCAAATGGCACATATCCAAAACACACATAAAATCAAAATGTTCCAACTTTTGCAAATTAGTATATACTTGTGTACATTGCATAGTAAAGATAGCTTAATAATCGGAACAAGAGCATATAATGTAAATAAGAGTCACGTCATGATTAGTAGAGGCCGATCTTTGATTGGGTGAATGGGGTACTCAATTCATGACCTTCCCATCTCATACCTAAGTTCCCGAGTTGAGACACTTTGGTGATGATGGGTAAATGGCCTTTGGCACGAGTCACGAATTTCCTAAATTTCTCAAAAATATTTAGGTGGCGACTCTATGATTTGGTAAAATGGTCCATTTTTAGCATTTTTGATTTAAAATCAGTTTTCCAAAAGATTTTGCGGATTTGGACTCATTTGTGTTTATCTATTTTACATTGCACTTGTGAAATCAGATTCAGAATCACGAGAGTCCGAACTGTAAGGCTATCGTATTCGAAAGGAGCACGAAAAGCAAGCTAAAGTTTCTTGCAGCTTTGCTGGGGAAATAGAGAACTTGACTTGAAATTCATGATGTGAAATTTTATTTACAGATATATGCTCTTTGCATTGCATTTGCATGGTAACTCTAAGTCACTGTGTTTTCCACTTGCTATTTCTAGACGGTTTGCCAGAGGCTGGCCCAAAAAGCTTGCCAAAAGGCTAACCAGTCATGGGCTCTGCCATGTTAGAAACACAAGCCTTGGATCTGGACTACTGCTATACTGCTTGATCCTTCTTTCATTTCTCGGTGTTAGGTATGGGGTGTATATTAGGTAGTCTTACTGAGGTACCGTTTTTCACCATTTGGCCTAGTTGCATATTGTAAAGACATAGAGACTGTTCTAAACTAGGACAGGATGCCCACCCGTATACAAGATTGCGTGAAACCGCATGATTGAAGTAATGAAACCCTTGTTCATGACAAAACTAGGACAGGGTAACCCTACTCCTTGATAGGGGTGTTTTGGTTTTCCTGTAACTAGTGTTGGCTCTCTTTTAACTAGTATGTGCTTTATGGGGAAACTGTACAGGAATGTACATATCAGTTGCATAGTTGGTATCTATTTCAGGGCAGAATTCAATGTGGAGTACAAACCTACAGCTTTAATCATGTCTGTGCTGATAACATCTAAGCTGAGGTGCTGTACGGTTTCTAAGTACTGTTCTATTTCTTTATTTCTTTTGTTAGGTAGTTTAAACCGTAGCTTCAGAAGGTTCGGATATCCCCCAAGTACTCTGGACTCGTATCGGAAGACTTTGCAAGGTCAGAGATCTTGTTCGGGAATAGCCTATGTTTGCCTCATCACACCTTACATAAGGCTAAGAAGGGTTAAACAAGGTTCACTGGCCATTTTTACAACAATCACCTCTCAAACCTATGTTCACCTAGCTCAAGTACAATCATCTGCCTAATCCGCTCAAGAACGGTCACTTATTCCAATGGTGCAAGATCCTTGGCAAATACGGAGGAATTAATACTCTATCTCGCAATAAATAGTTGAGACACTACAAGATGATATGGCCGTTAGGCCGAGGTCATAACTAGGCTACAACAATAGCAAGAATCGCAACCGGCTATGACCTCGCCTCACATGTACCCATCGCGCTATCATCGTTCTCGTGCCACTACTAATATCGCCATCGCCAAGATCCACAAACCTGTATTCGGTTTTCCCAGTCCCAACAGAACCCATCCTAGCACAAGCTTCCAAAGCCCCAGTTTATCAAACCGAGGCACCATTCGAATTTAAGGTTAACCCAACCACATTTAAAATCAACAAATTGGAGAAGTTGTTCAAAAAAAAGCAAGGGGTTAACTCCTTTCCTGACATAGAGGATGGGTATACCGAATCTATGGTTACCTTACCAGAGTGGTTTAAAATGCTGTACATTGACTGCTTTGATGGTTCCGGGGACCCGATGGTTCATTTACGGCTGCTTTCAGATATCTTGCAGCCAATAGGTTTAACTAGACTTTAGAAGCTATCTCTCTTTGGTCAAACTATGTTGGGTATAACGGCCATCTGGTATGCCAAGTTGGAAGATTCAGTAAAGCAAAACTGGGAGGAATTAGTCAAGTCCTTCTTTGCTCAGTACTCTTACAACACGTAAATTGAGGTCACAACTCATGATCTTGAGGCAAGGCGTCAAGAGCCAAAGGAAGGTTTCTCCGAGTTTCTGACAAGATGGAGGGCTAAAGCATCCATGATGACCACTCGACCTTCAGAAAAGGACTAGATCAGAATGGTTGTCCGAAACCTATATAGCAAGCTGCTATAGAGAATGATTGTTCTCCCCCTATTTACATTTAAAGAGCTTCATGAAATGGGGTGCAAATTGAAGATGCCATGAAATAGGGAATTATTACTAACAATAAGGAGCCGGCTAAGAAGCTGTTTGTTCGCAGTTCCAATGCTGTCAACAGTAGCACAACTGCAAGGTCGTCCAATGTAAGTGTTGTCATTACAATGAAGATTGCCGAACCCTTCGCTAACATGGGACCACAAACACCATCCAACCCTACACGACCCCTGGGTAGAACTTTTCACCCACTATACATGACCCTATCCAAAGCCATGCAGGTGCTAATCAAGAAAGGGCATCTGAAACCCTTAGAACTGCGCCCACTTCCCGACCCTCTCCCATCCAAGCATGACCCCACAAAATATTGCACATTCCATCAACAGCGCGGTCATGAAACCGACCGATACTACCGCTTACGTCATGAGATTCAAGATCTCATTGACAACAAGGTCATCGATTCACCCCAAAAACCGAATGTAACTACCTACATGCTCCCCGTCCATAACCAAGTCCCCCCACCTTAAAATCTTTACCTTATCCATACACTGTCCACCTCATATGACCCCAGCATCTACATTACTCCCTCTCATCTACCGAAACTAATGTTGTTCATTCTTGAAGGCACAGACTTGTGCATGATGGATACATCTAACTTATAACCTAACCTTCATAGATCAATGGTGACAATACCTATAGTAGACGAGATGTTGACCTTTGAAGGAGGTACTGGTCTGCTATCGGAACGTCTCGAAAGCTCCTCGAAAAGAGAGTACAACCTGAGCCATTATATTGTTCATATCACTCAACCCAAGCCTGAAGTGGTCCCACCGACCTCGGTAGACATTAATGTGGTCAAGGAGGATGGCCCGAACCAGGGGTTAGACTATCTTGCAGATCTTGAAGAAGATCTAGACAACCTGCAGTACTTCGATGAGTATAATCAAGGAGACGTACAGATCGGGTGGTTTGACCTGAACAAGTCGACTGATAATACCGGATGGCTGAGTGATGAGCCAAACAAAGAAAAAGAGGCTGGGATTAAGCCAGAGGGAAAGGAAGCAGAAGTAGTTGCAGTGGTTGAGAAGGCTAATGAGAAAGGAAAATTGTTAAAGGGCACATGTGCAGAAAAATCAATCCGAGAAGTGGAAGTGGTGCAAGCTACAGATACTGAATAAGAAGCTACACTGAGGCGGTTTGAGAGAGAAAGAGTTGAAAACTGCTAGAAAATAGCAACAACATGTCGCCCTGAGGGGGACATTTCTATTGTAAAGATGATTCAGGTAGAGCCAGACAACCGCTTGTTAGTAGTTGATGGCGAGTGATGGGACGAGAGTGATCTGCATCTAGCCCATACTGATGAAGACTGGGGAGCTTGCATCTTAGAAAATACATGGTATTCTGAGGAGATCAACCATCTCACAAGAAATGGACGGTATTTTAAACCTCTACACCTGGGTCAAGCAGAGCCATCAGGAAAGGACCGGGAGGTCGAAAAAGAGAAGGAGAAGCAACTAAAAGAGGAGCTAGTTCTGAAGTACCTCAAGAAGATCCAAGCTAATATCTCTATCCGGGGACTCCTCATGGCTTCACAGGTGCACCGACAAATAGTGTTGTTGGCGACGGACAAAGCTAAATTGTCCATTGATACAACGCCTAAGCAACTTGTGGGCCTAGTCTTTCCAAGTGGAGCTAAGCCAATGCTCATGTTCTCTGACAAAGAGCTGTCGCCGGAAGGGTCGGCTCACAACAAGCTATTATATATATGTGTGTGTGGAATGTAGAGAGAAATGGGTGCCAGTGGTGTTGGTAGACACTGGTTCGACCATTAATGTCTGTCCTTCCCGCACTGCCTATGCGATAGGCCTCAAACCGGCAGACTTTATCCCTACGACCCAGGTAATACGGGGCGTATGACAATACAAGCAGAGAGGTCACAGGGATAGTAAAAGTGCAAGTCCAGGTGGGCCTATCCAAGCAAGAGATCGAGTTCCACGTACTGGATGTGTCGGCTACCTTTAACCTGCTATTAGGGAGGCCTTGGTTACATCATTTGAAGGTTGTCTCCTCCATCCTCCGTCAAATGCTGAAGTATCCTCGTGAGGAAGGAGTAGCAATAGTTTTTGGGAACTCATCCATACATTCACCACCAGAGGTAACTACACCATTGCTAGAGATCAATCATGGCGATGAGGATGCATTCCTCTCAGGATTCACTTTGGCAGAAACTTGAGTAGTGCAGATAGTTCTAGCCTCGAACGAAGGCATGTACGTCAGTGCCCAGTCTATCTACTTTATGAACAAGCTGCGGCATGTTCCAGGAATGGGGCTCGAAAGGAATGGGCAAAAAGGTGTTTTAACACTAGCAGAAGTGCCACACAACTCGCATGCCTTTGGGTTGGGCTACGTGCAAACCAAAGAGGATTGGATAAGAAAGGGCAAAGAAATGAGGAACAGAGCCAAGGCCAAGAGAGCTGGGAAGTGCTATGAGCTCGTCCATAGGCCAATCTGGGGAATGCTGAATGGGCGTTTTGGTAAAGAAAAAGAGGATTCCCCTTTTGTGGCTTTCATAAGCCTTGGGTAAATTCCTTGAAGAAGCGTGTCCCTAGGTTCGAGATCTTCTTTGACCATCAGTTGCAAGACAGTGATGAAGAAAGGATTGAACCAAGCATCAACACTGGCTGGAGCAAAGAAGATGACTCAAACAACAATGAGGTTGATGTAGGGGCAACACTGGCCAATCTCTTGACAAATCTCGCAACCAACACAGAGAACTTGAGGGGATAACTTTACTGTCTCTATGATCAGAGAGGAACCGGGTGTGGACCCTACCAGTGGTATTCTAGATGCATCAGGGGCACCACGCTTTACTTGGCAGCTAGAGAAAGGCTTTTTTTCTAGTTCTGAATCGGATGATGAGCTAGAATCTGATTCCACTGAGTCTGTGGAGTCAGAATCAGATTCCAGACAGTTTGGGGAGTCTGAGTTTGGCACTCCTGGGGGTGATAACCCAAATGCCAAGGTCCTCTTTTTCTTTCTCTTTTGAGTTTGTTATAACCAAAGAGCCGGAACTTATGAATGAGAACACTACAGATTTCGTGTACTTCTCTATGCCGCTTATTTATTACATTGACCAAGATTTTTAGAATTTTAATGAAAACGAAGAGGAAGAAATTCCTCTAGCTTTGAAAAACTTGATTAACCAAGAGGAGAAGAGACGTGCTAAACCCTGTATTGATGAAATCATTGCCATTAATGTGGGTACTGAGAAGGATCCACGCTTAGTCCAGATCGGGTCCATATTGTCTTTGGAGGAACGCGAGCGTTTAATTGCTTTCTTAAAAATGTTTTTGCATGGTCCTATGAAGACATGCCTGGCATCGATCTTGAGATTGTACAGCACTGGATTCCTCTTAACCCTGAGACCCGACTAGTCAAGCAGAAATTGCGCAGAATCCATCCAGATTAGGCATTGAAGATTAAAGAGGAAGTTACCAAGAAGATTGAGGCAGGTTTCTTGATGGTGTCTGAGTACCCAACTTGGCTAGCTAATAATGTTTCGGTTCCGAAGAAGGATAGCAGAATCAGGGTTTATGTCGACTTCTGGGATCTAAATAGAGCTACTCCAAAGGATGACTTTTCACCGTCGCACATCGATGAGTTGGTGGATTTCAGCTCAGGCCACGCGTTGCTTTCATTTATGGATGGGTTCTCTGGGTATAACCAGATTCTGATGGCACGAAAAACAAAGAAAAAACTACATTCATCACACCGTGGGGTATTTACTGTTATAGGGTCATGCCTTTTGGGATGAAAAATGATAGGGCTACATATCAGAGGGCTACAACCACGATCCTGCACGACATGATCCACAGGGAAGTAAAGGTGTATGTGAACGACATGATTGTCAAGTCCAAAGAACGAGAAAGCCACTACACCGTGTGGGAAAAATTCTTCCAACGGATCAAGGAATACAAATTGAGGTTAAACCCATAGAAATACACCTTTGGGGTGATGGCAGGGAAAATGCTGGGATTTCTGATTACATAAAGGGGGATTAAAGTAGATCCTTCTAAAATTAAGGCCATCTTAGAAATGCCACCACCAAGGACTGAAAAGGAGGTGCGTGGCTTTCTAGGCAAAGTGTAATTCATAAGACGGTTTATTTCCAAATTAACCTTAACTTGTGAACCACTATTGGTCTCCTGAAGGAAGGGAAGAAGTTCTGATGGGATGATCGATGTCAGTTCACCTTCGAATAGGTCAAGCAGTACCTCCAAAATCCACCTGCGTTGTCGCCACCAGAGCTGGGGAACCCTTTGATTCTGTATTTGTCAGTAACGGATTTGAACATAGGGTGCATGCTGGCTCAAGAATCTGAAGAGAAAGTGGAGAAGGCCATCTGCTATTTGAGCAAGAAGATGCTAGATTATGAGACCCGCTACACTCCTTTAGAGAAAGCTTGCTTAGCCTTGGTATGGGCTACCAAGAAGTTAAAGCACTACTTGTTAGCTCACTCCGTAATTATGGTTTCAAGATTAGAACCCATCAAATATCTCTTTGAGAAACCAGCGCTTATGGGTAGGCTGGCTCGTTGGTTGCTTCTTCTCTCCGAATTTGATCTCAAGTATGTCACGCGCAAATTAGTTAAAGGAGTCAGAAGCGAATTCCCGGCGGCTCACACAAGAAAAGAGATGAGGCAAGGAATACTTGTTCCCGTGATGAAGACATTCTCAGAGGGTAGAAGAGGAAACATGGATTTATGTACTTTGACGGAGCGTCTAATCAATATGGTTATGGGATCATGTTGCTAATAACACCCGATGATTACTATATACCTCTAGCTTTCAAACTCCAGCTCAAAGTGTCCAACAATGAAGCGTATCACGGCGGTATTGCTAGTTTGGAAGCTTCCCTAGAACTAAGGGTAATAAGGTTGATGTCATTGAGATTCGAACTTAGTTGTTTTCGCTTAACGGATATCGAAAGTCAAAGGGGAGAAAATTAAGGTTTATCATCAGACCCTCGATATTTTGATTCTGAGGTTTGAAAAACTGACGTTTACATATCTACTTAGAGGGAACAATCAGTTTGTGGATGCGCTGACAACTCTATCTTCCATGGTAGACATCCCGCTTGGAGTCAAGATGAGTTCGATCATCAATGAACATAAATACATATCTGCCTATGAAACCATCGCTACAATAGATGAGCTTTAAGACAAAAATCCTTGGTATTATGACATTTGGAATTTTTTGAAAAAGGATACGTATCCACCAGGAACAAATGCTAAGGATAAACGGGGAATACGCCGTATGGCCGTCCAGTTCATCATCTGTAGGGGTAAGCTGTACAAGAGAGGCCATCTAAGAATGCACAAGCTTTGTGTTGAAGAAGAAAAATCGAAGCATCTCATGGAGGCCATTCACGGAGAGGAGTGTGGAGCACACATGAATGGTGCGATGCTAGCCTGGAAGATCCTCAGACAAGGCTATTATTGGTCTACTATAGAGGAAGATTGTATTGGTTCTGTACGGCGATGCCACAAATGTCAAATCCTTGCCAATCGCATGAACATCCCACCATCAAAACTTTATAACATGACTTCGCCATAGCCTTTCTTAGTTAGGGGAATTGACATTATCGGTGTAGTATCGCCAAAAGGTTCAAATGGACATGAGTTCATCTTGGTGGCGATTGACTAATTTACAAAGTGGATAGAAGTTCAGTCTTATGCTATGTTGAAAGCGTCGCATGTGGCCAAATTCATCAGAAATAACATTATATGCCGATACAGAGTTCCGAACGAGATCGTTTCAGACAATGGCTCACACTTCAAGAAAGAGGTTGTGGATCTGCTTGAGAAATATAATGTGGCTTTTCACAAGTCATCAATGTATAGACCACAGACCAATGGAACTGTTGAGGCCGCTAACAAGAATGTTAAGAACATTCTGCAGAAGATGGTGAAGACCTACTGGGACTGGCCGGATAAGCTACCTTTTGTTCTCTATGGCTACAGTACGTCAATTCACACATCTACGAAGGTAACCCCCTATTCGTTAGTATATGGGATGGAAGTTGTTCTGCCGATTAAGATTGAAGTACCGTTGCTGCGAATTATGGTTGAGTGTCATATAGCAGAGGCGGATTGGTAGTAGAACAAGTTCGAAGAATTGATGCTATTTGACGAGAGGAGGTTGAGGGCATTATTGCTAGGGCTTTTAATAAGAAAGTTAAGTCTAGGAATCTCAAGGAAGGAGATATGGTGTTGAAAGACAACCGAGCTCCCATCCATGACTCTTGGGGCAAGTTCTAACCCGATTGGACTAATCCTTACTTCATCAAATCTATCTAGTTAGGAGGGGCGATTATCTTCATGGATCTAGATGGCCAGGAGTTTTCACAACTGATCAATATAGACAAGTTGAAGAAATACTATCCCTGAGAGGCTCGCTAGGTCAAAAACCCAAAAGGGCGACCTAGGCAAAAGTTAAAGTATGAAAAAATAGAAATAAAGAAAAACAAAACTTGCAAGATCGAAAATTCAAAAGGGCAACTTTGGCAAAAGTTAGAGCGCCAAATGAGAGAATTAATACTCGAGTAAACTTGAACCAAACTATGTAAGGCCTGATTCCTATCTTTGGGATATGTAGGTAACTTTATCCCGAAGTTCGGCCATAACCATCTCCAATGCAACTGTCCTATTCATTTGTCTAATCGGGCCATCTTTGTCCATCATTTGTGCTTGGTTGTGTTATCTTACAGTGTTGTAATTTTCTAATTCAGGGTTATACATCTTGCGGGCTGATTCCGTGTGTGTCAGGTGGTGACCATTTTCGAAATTTGTTTTGAAGAGTTTTAATGAATTGATTTTTCTCAAAATTTTACCTTTTTCAACTTAGACCATTTGGGACCAAAAAGGAAAATTTTTAGTGCTCACAACTTTAATTCCATTGATTTCAACACAAGTACATTCTCTAACTCTCTGATTTATATCAAATTTTACATCATAAAATTTGAAAAGAAAAGTCAAAGTAATAAACTAGGGACATAGGTGAGTCAGGTGTTCCTACGGCCCTCTACTGTGCTTTGCAAAAGTCTTCGCAGCCAAAGTTGGCCCGACTCAGGCTTCATCATCGAGCCAAGACAATCACCGCCGAAAGGGCATAACTGGCTAACAAGAAGAGCCGTAAACTCTCTTATCCTCTGCTTGTAAGGTACGAGTTAGGTTTGAAGCAGGAATTGGGAATGGAGCTAGGTATTCTACCCTCTTTGGATCGGTTTGATCATGTCCAAACCGGCCCTAACCGGAAAGAGAAATAGAACACGCAGAGCATGAGGCCAATCAACTGTATACCTGGTTGTCAGGACATGTTGTAGCACATCTCACCAAATTCTGGGCAACGCTAAGCTATGTCGACGATCTCACAAGACATCCAGCTTGCACCACTATCCCTCTCGAGGGAAATTCCACCAAATTTAGTGGAAGAAGTGCTCGAGCCGAAAGCAAGGGTCCACCATTTTCAGCTTATCCATTAGCCATACCTAGGAAGGGATGAAAAGTAAGAGAGATTAAAGAATAGAGAGATGTACATTGAAAGAAAAGTAAAGAAATGGGCTTTAAGAGAAAAATAGAGCGTGAATAGAAAGTGATATGAGAATCATAAATAAGAAAGGGTGGGAAACAATACCTGAAGAAACAGTGGGCTTTCAATGAATCGAGTGGTCTCTAGCCGATGAAAAGTGTCCAAACCCATCAGGGTGTCACCAATGCCAAACCAATGCAGCTCTTGCCCTCTTTCAAACATTGGGCCACTCCGATTAATCAAATGATGGCTCCGCTACAGCTAAGGGCAAGAAGGAAGTGAGCAAGCATACATAAACAGACGGCATGTTTGCCAATAACCATGCCAGATAAGGTCACCTCTGTCGCCGATGTCAGAAAACTGATGAATCAAGCTGGGTATATCTAGCTCTCCATTATGTGCTAAAGATCGGGCTTTGTGCAAAGTGAGCCCACACATCCGTCCCAAAGCTTAGGCATGGCCAAAATAGGGTTGAGGCATAATCTCCTCATCACATCGTGATTCCTTCAATGCTTGAAACTCTTCAAAAGTCGAACACATTTCTTGTGCTCCGAAGTGAAATACATGTGTAATTAGGTCCCAAGATCAGACCGTGACATGGAGAAACAGAAAACAAAGTGAAGTACGGCAAAACGGAAAAAGCACGTTTATGCTAAAACCTCATAAATTTACCTTTTCCGTGCCGTCCAAAGTGGCTATCTTATCTTTGAGCTTCTCAATAAGAAATATCTCCATTTTAATAGGAAATAGCAGCAAAAATGAGGTTCTGTTAAAGAAACAGTGAAGGAAGACCTTTGTAGAGGATAAGGTTGTGTGAGTGGATGCCAACTGTCAACCAGCTGATGAGCTGCCACACTTGGCCGGCCGTCCCCTTTTGTTGGCCTGACAATTGGGTAGTGTGGTTATGTTTCGGTCTTTGTGCTTTAAGGTCTTGTTTTGAGTCTTTTGTTTTTAATAGGTGTAAATAACTGTGTTTAGATTGTTTTTACTTTGTTTTTCATTCATCGAGTTGTATTTTGTATTTTGGCCATTGGTCGGCTCATTATCCAATTAAGAACATCATTTGGGGACCAAAAAGGAAAATTTTAGTGCTCACAACTTTAATTCCATTGATTTCAACACAAGTACATTCTCCAACTCCTTCGATTTATATCAAATTTTACATCATAAAATTTGAAAAGAAAAGTCAAAGTAATAAACTAGGGACATAGGTGAGTCGTGTGTTCCTACGTCCTCTACTGTGCTTGCAAAAGTCTCGCACAAAGTTGGTCCGACCAGGCTTCATCATCGAGCCAAGCCAAGCACTCGCCGAAGGGCATAACGAAGCTAACAAGAAGAGCCAAAACTCTTATGCTCTAAGCAAGAAGGTACCGAAGTTAGGTTTGAAGCACGAATTGGGAATGGAGCTAGGTATTCTACCCCTCTTTGGATCGGTTTGATCATGTCCAAACCAAGGCGTCGAATCGGAAAGAGAAATAGAACACAATGCATGAGGCCAATCAATCAGTATACCTAGTTGTCGTGACATGTTGTAGCACATCTCACCAAATTAAGCCGTGGGCAATGCCAAGCTATGTCTACAGATCCGCACACATCCAGCTTGCACTATCCTCTGAGGGAAATTCCACTAGCCTCTAGTGGAAGAAATAAGCTCAAGCTGAACACACTGGGGCAAGGGTCCACCACTTTCACTTATCCATTAGCTACACCCGGAAGGGGATGAAAAAGAGAGATTAAAGAATAGAGAGATGCACATTGAAAGAAAAGTAAAGAAAAGGCTTCTTTAAGAGAAAAACAGCCGGAATGCCAAGTGTGATGCGAGAATCATAAATACAGTGGGAAACAGCCATTCAAGAAACAAGGGCTCAATGAATCGTAGTGGTCTCTAGTCGATGAAAAAGTAATGTCCAAATCCATCGTGTAGTGTCACCAATGCTAAACCAATGCGCTCTTGCCCTCTTTCAAACATTGGGCCACTTTGATTAATCAAATGCTAGCTCATGTTTACAAATAGGGGCAAGAATATGAGCAAGCATATAAACAGAGGGCATGTTTAAGCCAATAACCATGCCATATAAGGTCACCTTTTGTCGCATGATGTCAAAACCCGATGAATCAAACCAAGTCATATCTAGCTTCTCCATTATGTGCTAAAGATCGTGCTTTGTAAAGTGAGCTCCACATCCGGCCCCAAAGCTCTAGCATGGCCAAAAATAGGGTCGTGAGGTGCATAACTTCCTTATCACATCGTGATTCCATCAATGCGCGTTTCGAAACTTCAAAAGTCGCAACGATTTTAGTTCAAGGAAATACACGTAATTAGTCCCAAGATCGATCGCGACATGGAGAAACAAAACAAAGTGGCGCACGGCTAAACGAAGCACGCGATAAAACCTCATAAATTCTAATTTTTTCGGTAAGCATCCAAAGTGGCTATCTAATTTTGAGCTTTCAATAAGGAATATCTCCATTTTAAGAGGAAATAGCAAAGAAAAATGAGTTCATAAGAAACAACATGAAGACCTTGTAGAGAGGATATACAGAGGATGCTACTATCGTACCACCGATGAGTCGCCACACTTGCCTACCGTCTCTTTTTGTTGGCCTCGACAATTAGTAGTGGTTATGTTCCTGCCTTTTGTGCTTTTGCTGGTCTTGTTTTGAGTGCCTTTTGTTTTAATTGTGTGTAAATAACTCGTGTTTAGATTATTTTTACTTTGTTTTTTATTCATCGAGTTGTGGTATTTTGTATTTTACCATGACGGCCTATTATCCCAATTAAGAACATCATTTCAATACAAGCATATTCGTTTCAAATAATTATTTATTTTTATCTTATGCAATTAGGAAATTATGATACAAAACAATGCTCTTTTATAAAATTGCAGAGCCTACCTCGATCATAGTTTTGGCTAAAAGAGAATACAAGTGTTTCAAAACAAAAGTAAAAACCTACTTTGTTATATAAGTGCTAAGCTACCAAAATAAAAGAACTACAAAATAGCTTAAAAAATCTCAAGTATTCACGTATCAAGCTCGAGAGAAGCCTCTTCATCTTCTTCCTTGGGGACTCAGCACTATTTCCGCCACCAATTTATCACAAAGTGGATTTCGGTGCCGTGAGCCAATATCGCCCATCTTCACTCCCCCAACTCAAAGTCAAGTCTCGACCCTCCTCGCCTCTAACCCTAAGTCAGCGCTATTATCCTCACTCTCGACCTCAGAAAGGCCGGCCATCGTCCCCTGTCATCGTTGGTCCTAATATCATCTCCACTCAAAACTAGCCCGAGAATAAAGATAACCTTCGCTTGGGACTCACGCTTCCCGCCTCGAGCACCCCCATTTACTCGATCTTGACACCATCTCAAATTGTCACAAGGTTAGCCTATTTACCCTCCCTCCTCCCTACAAATGCAGAGGAGGTGCAATTTAGTACGCCACCCTCTCAAATCAGACATAAAAGGGCCATCAAGTGCAGAATCAAAAACAAGCATTAGAGTATCAAAAGTGAGAAAATTGAGTATGATGTAAAAGCACAGATCTACATAAGGCAAGCAGTGTCACAAGAAGCAGAGAGTGCAGTTGTCAAAATGCATGAAGCAATGCATACAAGATGAGTATCGGTATCAAAGGAGTATGGTATGTCGGTGCGGCAGTGTAAGTGCACAACAGATGAGTAAGCAATGAAATGCACGAAAAGAATAGAGGATACCTGGATACCGTGCCAAGAGCAAGCAAAGATATCTCTTCTTCCTCGCATCTACATGTGAATTAGAGAGAGGTAATCTGGGATGAAGAAGACCATCTGTATAATTCGTAAAGTACACCGCAAGTAAAGTTGAGCCGATCAAGATCCGCAAAGGGAAAAATTAAGGAGATATAAATTGTAAAGCATCCATCCATACCGTTATGCGCGCGCTACGCTCAGGCCCTAACACACCAGAAAGCTTTGGCCTCTAGTGGCTTCGTATTCAGATCCTCGAATAAGCCATCCCGCTTGGTCACCAATATAGGAATTTCTATAGGAATCGCTTACCAAACTAGCCAGTATGCACAGAGGAAGGGTTCAACCGGCCTCGACCATGAGAGTGCCTTCTAGCCGAGGAGAGGCACCGCTCGCCGTCACAAGCTAACTCCGCCAAGGACCTATATAGATGAGTCCGATAAAGTCAATCTCCGCCCCTCTTTGAAGAAATCAAGGCCTATCCCTCCCATATAATTTAACGAGGAAGGCGCTAATTGGAAAAGCTATCAATTTGTCGCATGGATCGCCAAGAGTAGAAACAACTAGTGTAGGTAGGCCCATAGTCTGGCATATAAACCGCTCACCCAAAAACCAAGCCCGGCAGAATGGAGCCTCTAATAGGATCTGATACCGAGAGGTAGTCAAGATCCAGTGTACTAGTCCCGTACTCTAGCCGACATCATTGCCCACGGCCACCCTATGATCTGCAAATAGAAAATGTACAAGTTTTTAGTTGTTGTCAGTGTCAGGGTATGGATCAAAATAGTAGTAATGAAAATAAAGAAGAAACGGTTATGAGTTTCAGATTACCTTGCGAGCCACCACTGTTTCGAAATATCGACGATAGTAAATGAAGGTCATATCGTCGCGGCGCCTACGGCAGCATCTATCATCATACCGCCACGAGTAGGGCATGACCGATGCTATCTCATCCACTGGCATTGGGGCAAGGGTCGAGAAATAGGCATAGACCCAAAGCTATAAGGCTTAGATAAGTTTTGAATTAATATGTACAAACAGATATTAAACAGAAAGTGCAAAGCAGAAGGCATAGTGTGTGACCAGTGATAAAAACAGAATGTACAAAGCAAAAAACACAATGCATTGACAGATATAAAAGCAGAAGGTGCAAAGCAGAAAGCATAAGAAGCAAACAGAAATTGAAAGTACAATGCGTACCTCCTAGGCTTGCCAATAACCTCTGACCTTGTTTCCCTTTATGCGAGAACTAGAGCTCATGTATCTATATAGGGTGGCAAGGCCAGCAGCACCCGAGTCGTAGAATTGTACTAGGGGCAATGTCACTTGGGGACTCAACAGATATAGCCCTACAGTATTCCACCTGTTTGCAAACAAGGTGGTATTAAGAAGATAGATCGGAAAGCCCCATGTGTATTGCTCGATCTTCTCTTATGTCTCTGGCTGGCTCTTTCGGAAGTGAACATAAAACTAGTTATATCTGACCATGGCTGGCCTATCCAACAGAGGGCGTGCTTCGAGCAGATAAATCCATGTCGTCTTTCACCAGCTCATGTCCATGTTGAAAGGGATCGGATCACCCCCTACTTTCAAGCCAATGATCATTGAAAAATCGTAGGGGGTCATCGTCATCTCCCCGGTGGAAGAGAAGTGGAAGAAGTTGATGGTGTCCCACCAAAGCTCCGAGCAAGGCCTGGCTAGACAAGTGTCTTAAGAGCCAGGTGTAGAATAGGCCAAAGCCCGCCTTGTCGACCAACTCGCAGACCCAAATGGAAAGCTTCTGATACCACTCGTTGGCCGTCATTGCCCTGTATCCTCTCCAAGAGCAAGAGTCACCATGTGGCAGGGAAATAGTGAGTCAGAATGAAATAGTAATGGAAGGCAGTAATGAAATGACAAAATAAGATAAAGTGTATGGAAGCAAAGTTTGTACCTTCGCAGTGCCATGAAAAAGGTGGGAAGCTCGCTCCCTCAATAAAACATCCTCAGGCACACCGCCAATAAAGTCCTCGAATCGCAGCATGCCTCCGGGTGCCATCGCATGCGTGTGTAGGTGATAAGTGGCCAAGTCAAATAACCTCAGCCTCAATGGCAGTAGCTTCGGCTTGGGCCCTGGAGCAAAGACCTCATATGCCTGAAAGTCAGCGACAATGTCCTCTGCCTCCCTGTCGGCCTCATCAGCTACCGGCTCCTCTATCTCTACGATAGGTGGAAGTATGGGCACCTCAGGAGGGACGCTATCATATGGGATATTGTTCGCCATCTGGAAAATGTGTGGAAAGTGGGTAAAAAAAATGGAGAAAGTTAGGAAAAAATAGGGAAAATCCAAAAAAGTCAACCCTAGGAGATAGAAAATGGAGAAATAGTCAAAACTCGGGAAAAAGCGTGAAACCCAAGAAAAACCCAAGGGAAACAAGCCCAAAGTGATGAAAACCCAAAAAAAAAATCAACAAAAGCAAATTTTGATCAGTTCAAAATGTAGAGGCTTAAAAGTGTTTTGCGACAAAAGTTTGCATGGGGCATTGGGAAACGTGTATAAAATGCAAATCTAGAGAGAGAAAACACCTAGAGAGAGAGGAGGAAGGTTTTTGGACTTGTGTGTGTATGAAAATGAGGTTTGGTTGTGTATTTAATGAGACCCGAGTCGAAATACCCGTAATACCCCCGAAAAACTCACGGGATGTTGGCCGTCCACTTTGTGGCCAGCCGACCCCTTTGTGGTCCTGAGCTGGTTTCTACTATTCTCTTGCCTAATCTGTGTGGGAAGATCCTATTTTCATTTGGGAAAGAAGAATTGAGGTATTTGAAGTTGGTTCAGATTCCGAGGATCCCAGAATCGTATTCTGGTTGCACCGTTCCAATTCCCGTTGTGTCTCCGGTGCATGAATATGTCCCGATCTCAAGTCAGAGCAAGTTGTATCCTTTTTGATCATTTTGAGGAGCCTCCGAGTGGTAAGCCAGAGATTGTTGTGAGGTGTGGTGTCTTCAGACACCGATTTCTGTCTGTCATTTCGATTCGTGTGTCTATTATCTTGCATAAAACATGCATTGCATCTTATTTTTGTCTATTATGCTACATGAAATATGCGTCATCATTTTACTCGCATCAATCACAATAAGTATGTTGCATCTGTGAGCGTCATCCTTTTCATTTTTCTGTAGCCACCCTTGTTACATGAGTGTGATTTGGGTTTTCTCCCTTTAACCTCACTGCGCAATAGTGTGGCTTGGTTTGTTCTTGTCCTCTCTATGCGAAAGTGTAGTTAGGATCAGCTTACTATGTGGTAGTGTAGCTTTGTTGCTCTTGTGTCCTCTCTACGCGGAAGTGTAGTTAGGATCACCTCGCTATGTGGTAATGTGGCTTAGTTTGTTCTTGTCTTCTCTATGTGGAAGTGTAGTTAGGATCACCTAGCTATGCGGAAGTGTGGCTTGGTTTGTTCTTGTCCTTTCTATGCGGAAGTGTAGTTAGGATCACCTTGCTACACGGTAGTGTAACTTGATTGCTCTTGTGTCCTCTCTACGCGGAAGTGTGGCCTGGTTTGTTCTTGTCCTCTCTACACGGAAGTTTAGTTAGGATCACCTATCTACACGGCAGTGTAGTTTGGGTTGTTTTGTTCCTTGCTACACGGTAGTGTAGCTTGGTTTGTTTTGTTCCTCTCTATGTGGAAGTGTACTTAGGATCGTTTCTCATTTCTCTGTGCAGAAGTATAGTTTGGTTTGTCTCTGGTTCACCTTTCTGCATGGAAGTGTAGTTTGGTTTGTCTCTGGTTCACCTTTCTGTGCGGAAGTGTAGTTTGGATTGTTTCTTGTACGTGGAAGCGTAAGATTGTTTCTCGTTTGTTGGTTTCATTGTTGCATTGCATTATTATCTTGTCTTTGTAATTTTAGAGCAGTATGCTCGTTCGCATTTTCAACTGTTGCATTGCATTATTTCTCATGTTGCATTCTGCTCTTGAACTACTCTGGTTTGATTCCTTACAAAGGGATACGTAGGCAACCCTTGGGTGCAACCAATTTCATTTTTGTCTTGATTGTTTGCCCAAGTCTTCAGGCCTTGTCAAAATGGGTCGTCTTTGGGCTTTGACATTCACTCACGTCATTTCATGAGTACCAGCTCTGTCAAAGAGGGGCAACTGTAGACAACTCATTTTTGACCGCCTTTAAAACTTGGGCCCTCAGATTGCTCACCCAGTGATGAATTTATACACTGCACAAATACTTGATATCCTCAGCAGGAAGCCCCGGTTTTGAGTTTCAGAAGCTTACAAACCTTGGACCACTTTTAGACCAAAACAGTATTTTTCCAAGCCTATCACTCAGAGGCTTGCAGGCCAACTAGTGGCCAGCTGGCCAGAAATGAGTGGACAACCGTCCCCTTAATGGCCTGCCGGCCAGTAGTTCCAGTAGAACAGATATTTTGCTGCCAGCTGTGCTAGCTGTCCCCACAGGTGCATGCACTGCACCAACTGTCTCTATACTGATATTTTCGAAATAGTAACATATTTTTCTATATATACTTGACCACCTCTCATATTTTTAGGTTAGAAAATTTTGGTGAAGCAAAATTCTTGAAAAATATTTCTCTCTCTATCTTGCAACCTATATACAGCTTACCTAGACTCCCTAAACCAAATTTTTAGGGCTCTTTGCTAAGATTATTAAGCTTGAATTTTAGTTCTTGAGGGTGGGAATTTGTTGGTTTGAAACTCAAAGTGTTACTTCTCTTCAAGAGGTATAACTACTGGCTTTTTTGCACTACTTTTTTCCTATCTTTTCTTATTGTTTTTTGACTGTTTTTCAAATGTTTTTATGGGCTGAAACTTGTGGCTAAAAGCTATCAAAGGTAGAGGGGTAACCCATTTTTCTTTGAACCTTGTTTTCCAAGCTTTTTCCTTTGTGTTTCCCATCTTTTTCTTAACTTTTTACAACTGATTTTTAGAGGTTTTTAGAGGCAGAAAATGCTGTTTTGAGGTCCCAAAAATGGATGGGTTAGCCACCCCTCATTGTGTTTGTTTACTAGCTTCATTTCCTTATTATTTTAGCTAACTTTTTCAAACTTTTTCATGAGAATTCCAGCACTGTTTTTAGCTATTTTAGGACTATTTTAGGTTTTTCATTTGGTTTATGCTTTGTATAGCATGCTTGTAGTGCAATTGTCCTCATAGGTTTGGTGGTTTAGGCATTAGACACCAACCTATTTGAGTTGATAGCCTTTATTTTATGATTTTCATACTTGTGTTCGCATATAATCACCTCTACAACCTCCCTCCTTTTTTGGCTTTTTATTTCTTTGAGAGTTGTTTCAACCAAGTGTTGTTTAAGCTTGAGAAAAGGACCCTCCAATGCTAAATGATTTAATCTCTTCGGAGGCTCATTACCAGGGCATTACCTCTCTTTCATTGTTTGACACTCATCTCCATTTAGTGGACTTAATTATCATTCTTGGACTAAAATGAATAATGAATGGAAAGGTAATTAAAAGAGGCAATAAACTTGGACTAAAATGGAGCAAGATAATAAAATAAAATTAGGATTCAATCGGACGTTAATTGAGCCTATTGATTCTTGAAGCATTTCATACTCATTAGTAATGATAATGGCTCAAGATTCAAGGTCAACCACTTCCCTTGATCAATTCCATGATATGGTAAAGGTTTTTAGGTCTTTTATTATCATTTATTGAGATTTTATCTCTTGATTCATAAACCATCACACAATGAGTTTGCGTCAATTGATGGCTTGCAAATCAAGCCCACCCCTCCTTTGATCTGTTTGATGATAAGAAGAGACAGAGTGGAGAAACATCCCTTGAAAATACTAGCCAACTAGCAGAGGAGAACCAGAAACTAGTGGCCGGCTGGCCACCTCTCTGTACGGCCAACCACTTTTACTAGCCAACTAGCCACCTCATTTGAGGACAGCAGTGCCATTTTCATGGCAGAACAGAACAGTGGCTGGGGTAAAAACAGTTCAATTTTCTGACTGCACAATAGAACCATTCTAGAAGTAGAATAGAGGCATTTTCGGGTGGAAATTCGTATTCTTGCATGAGCCATTTCTCACTTCTCATGGCCTATTAAATTATGTTTAATTGTAGTATGTTGTACCAAAAGTAGTGAACTTGTAATAATTAATTACTTAGTTAATTAATTTTGTATTGTAACTAATTAGTTAGTTTAATTCTAATTTGTATAAATCAATTAGAATAACTAGTTAAGTTTATGTTGTACTTAATTAATTAGTTAGGATAGCTAGTTGATTTTGGCGTTGTAATAATTAGTATTAGGACATTCATTCAGATCCTCTTGTACAAGGGCACACTTGTAATATTTGTGTATGTCTTCCAATCCGCATTTCTTTCTCCTTTTTATTTACTTACTTATGATGGATAGCATAAAGCATCATGTTTCTCTTAGCATTTTCCATGATTTGCATCTATTTGTCTTTCATGCATAGGGTTTGGTTCATCACTTTAACAAAATTATCATTTATTACTTCGTTGAATACGTGCCCTACCACATGCTATCAAATTGATTCACATGACATATTAAAAATCGAATCTATTAGTTTCATTCTTGCATGTATGGCATTAGGCCCTTGCATATTAAAGCACGCATTTTTCTAATTGTTTTATTTCTTTTTGCTTGCCTTGGAGTACTAGGTGAGCAGTTTTGCTTTAGCATATCACATATGTGCGATTGTTGCCATATCAAGCATGTTTTCCATAAGGCTAAGTGCTTAAGTGATATACCATGTTTGAATGCTTGTGGATGAAGGTTAATTGTTTAATTGGGATAATTTGATTAAATGTACATATGAGCTCATTTTTTCAAATGACACATATTCAAAACACACATAAAATCAAAATGTTCTAACTTTCGCAAATTAGTCTATACTTGTGTACATCACATAGTTAAGATAGCTTAATAATCAGAACAAGAGAATATAATGTAAATAAGAGTCACATCATGATTAATAGAGGCCAATCTTTGATCGGGTGAGTGGGGTGCTCAATTCATGACCTTCCCCTTTCATACCTAAGTTCCTGAGCCGAGACACTTTGGTGATGACGAATAAGTGGCCTTTGGCACGAGTCACGAGTTTCCTAAATTTCACAAAAACATTTAGGTAGCAACTTTATAATCTGGCAAAGCGGTCCATTTTTGGCATTTTTTATTCAAATCAATTTTCCAAAAGATTTGCTGGATTTTGACTCATTTGTGTTTATCTATTTCACATTGCACTTGTGAAATCAGATTCAGAACCACGGGAGTCCGAACTGTAGGGCTATCGTATCCGAAAGGAGCACGAAAAGTAAGCTATAGAAGTTCAAAAGGTTTGTGAAAAAGAAACAAAGCATGCAAAAAATTTTCAGAAAAGACTTCAATAACAGGGAATTTCAATGGGGAGAAAATCACAAAAAATCTAAAGTTACCTGCTACGAATGCATCAAACTTGGACAATACAAATTAGAATGTAGGGCTATCGTATCCAAAAGGAGCACGAAAAGTAAGCTATAGAAGTTCAAAAGGTTTGTGAAAAAGAAACAAGGCATGCAAAAAAATTTCAGAAAAGACTTCAACAACAGGGAATTTCAATGGGAGAAAATCACAAAAAATCTGAAGTTACTTGCTACGAATGCATCAAACTTGGACAATACAAACCAGAATGTTCGAAACTTAATAAACAATTCAAGAAGCACAAGAAGAAAGCCATGATTGTAGCATGGGGAGAAGATAGCGATGAAAGCGACTCAGAAACTGAAGTTTGCAAAAATAAGGTTGCTAACCTATGCTTAATGGAACTTGGAAACGAAGACGATGTAATTGACAAAACTTTTACGTTTGATGAATTACAATCAGCTTTAATGAATTACATGCTGAATTTAAGAAATTTAATTTGAAAAGTAACTGTCAAAAGAAAGTGATTTCAAGTTTATCAAAAGAAAAAGAATCCTTAACTTCCAAGATAAATGTTTTAGAAAATGAAGCCATGAAAATGAAAAAGGAAAATGATATTGTAACTCAAAAACAGTATTTAATTTCTGAGAAAATATTAGTTGTATTACAAGAAGAAAACGAGTCTTTAAAAAAGGAGCAAATTGTTTTGAAAAAAAATATCAAAGACTTAAAAATTACTCTTTCAAAATTCACTCAAGGTAGAGAGACTTTAGATAAAATTCTTAAAAATTAAAATCGTACTTTTGGTAGAGTTGGAAGTGGATATAAACCTTTTTCAAAAGTAAAAACTACCAAACATGGTTTTATGCATGCATCTTCTAGTCACTCTCATTTCACATGTCATTTTTGTGGTAAAAAATGTTATATTTCACCATCATGTCCTATTAAAAGAAATCCTTTTACTAAAATAAAAAAAGATGTGGGTCCTTGAGGACATTTCAAGAGTGTCAGATTCTAACTTTTATGGACCCAAGAACATATGGGTACCAATAAAAAAATCAAATTTTTGTAGGTATGTTTCAAGACAAAATCCAGTAACGATAGATGGTATCTCGATAGTGCATGTTCGAGGCACATGACCGGAAATAAAACTATGTTCGCCACACTCTAATCAAAGGATGGCGGATATATGACTTTCGGCGACAACGACAAGGGTAAAATCATTAGTGTAGGTAGTATTGGTAAAAATCCTTCCCCTATTATTGAAAATATTTTACTTCTTGAAGGTTTAAAACATATTTGCTTAGCATTAGTCAATTATGTGATAAATGTTATAGAGTTATTTTTGGGAAAACTCACTGCACAATTGAGAACACCAAAGATAATAAAACGTTATTTGTAGGACATAGATATGAGAATGTATATGTGTTTGATTTGCATAACTTGTTTTATCATTTTTTTTATGTTAAATGTTTATCTGCAATAAATGAAACTGGTTGGTTATGGCATAGAAGATTAGAACATGCTCATTTAGATTTAATTTCAAAACTTTCAAAAAATGAGTTAGTCATTGGTTTGCCTAAAATTAGTTTTGAAAAAGACAAATTTTGTAACGCATGCCAATCTAGAAAACAAACTAGAATTTCTTTTAAATCCAAAAATATCGTTTCAACTACTAGACCGTTTTAACTCTTGCATATTGATCTATTTGGACCATCTAGAACATTAAGTTTAGAAGGAAAATCGTATGCCCTTGTTTGTGTTGATAATTATACTAGATATACATGGATATTATTTTTAGCACACAAAAATGAAGCTTTTTTATAATTTCTCAAAACTTTGTAAAAGAATTCAAAATGAGAAAAATCTTAATATTTGTAGTATTAGAAGTGATCATGGTAGAGAATTTGAAAATGATGAGTTTATTATGTTTTGTAATGACTTAGAAATAAATCATAATTTCTCAGCCCCTAAGACTCCTCAACAAAACGGTGTGGTTGAAAGAAAAAATAGAACTCTTGAAGAAATGGCCTGTATTATGCTTTATGAGAATAATTGATCTAGATATTTTTAGGCCGAAGCCGTTTTCACTGTATGTTATGTTGTAAACCATGCCATGATTAGACCTATTCTTAAGAAAACCCCTTATCAACTTTAGAAAGATGGAAAGCCTAATATTAGCCACTTGCATGCTTTTGGTTGTAAATGCTTTGTATTAAATAACAATAAAGATAACTTAGGAAAATTTGATGAAATATCGAATGAAGCTGTATTTCTTAGTTATTCGAATTCTAGTCAAGCTTATAGAGTATTCAATAAAAGAATTTTACTTGTTGAAGAATCTATACATGTTGGTTTTGATGAATCTAACAATGTTGTTTCTAAGAATCTTGTAAATAATGACACTGCAGAAACACATCCAAGAATAGAAAGCATTTACATTACAAATGAAAAAAATCCATCTCCTAAACAAAAAGAAGAAATCATAATGAAAAATCTTCAAGAAAAATATGCTCGTCCAAAAAATGAATCAAATCTACAAAAGGAATGGAAGTATGCTCATGGCCACCCTCAAGACCTTATCATAGGTGATGCAGCAGAAGGTATAAAAACTCGTTCCTCTATTAGAAATGTTTGTGGTAACTTAGCATTTGTTTCACAAATTGAACCAAAATCGTTTTTAGATGCTGAAAAAGATGAAAATTGGATTTTAGCAATGAAAAAAGAATTAAATTAATTTAAAAGAAATGAAGTTTGGTTTTTGACCTCTCAACCTAAGGATCACCCAGTTATTGGTACAAAATAGGTTTTTCGAAACAAAATGGATGAATCTAGAGTTGTTACTAGAAATAAAGCTAGATTGGTAGCCCAAAATTACAATCAAGAAGTTGTTACTAGAAATAAAGCTAGATTGGTAGCCCAAAATTACAATCAAGAAGAAGGCATTGATTTTGATGAAACTTTTGCACCGGTTGCTAGATTTGAAGCTATTAGAATGTTACTTGTTTTTGCATATTTTAAAGATTTCAAATTATATCAAATGGATATTAAAAATGTTTTCTTAAATGGGTACATTTCGAAGGAAATAGATGTTGAACAACCTCCCAGTTCTGAAAGTCATAAATATCCATATCATGTTTTCAAACTTTCAAAAGCTTTATATGGTTTAAAACAAGCTCTTAGAGCATAGTATGAAAGATCAAATAATTTTCTATTTGACAAAGGTTTTTCTAGAGAAAAAATTGATACAACACTTTTCATAAAAATAGGGATGGCAATTTAAACCCGACCCAACGGGGACCCGATCCCCCGACCCCGATTAAGATGGGTTTTTCTCGAAAATTATATCCATAGGGTCGGGGATGGTATTAAAAATTAAATCCTCGATAACTTTCGGGTCGGGGACGGTGATAGCTTCTCCAGACCCGGCCCCGACCCCGCCTTGCCCCGAACATCCCCGAATAATCTTTATTACATAGATATATATATGTTAGGCTTTATTATATTATATATATATATATGTTTAGGTTAGGCTAGGCTTTATTATATTATATATATATGATTAGGTTAGGCTATATCTCAAATTCTCATATCTCTCTCTTTCACTCTCTGACTCTCCACTCTATCTCTCTCAACTCTCTCACTGTCTCACTCTCTCTCAACTCTCTCACGATCCTCCATGGCCTCCTCTGTCAAGGTCTCCTTCGTCGTCAATCCTCCTCTCCATGGCCTTCTTCGTCGCCGATCTTCCGTTCCATAGCCTCCTCCGTCATCGACTGTGAGATCTAGATCCAAATCAAAATAGAGTTTTAGAGAGAGAATCCATGACTTTTTTTGTTGATGATTTTTTCAAATTTGTTGATAATTTTTTCAGATCTTTTGTTGATGATTGTTGTTGATGATTTTTTCAGATTTTTTTCCTTTCTCAGATTTTTTTATTTTTATTTTTAAAGTTGATGATTGTTGATAACGAATTGAAACATACTGAAAATAGATTTTTTTTTTTTCTTGTGTTGAATAAAATTTTTTAAAAAAATAAAAAGTCGGGATTTTTCCGGGGTCGGGGAAACCCGATCCCCGTTAGGGGGCGGGGGTGGGTGAGGTAGTGGCGTCTCCGCCGGGGATCGGGAACGGGGACGGGAATTTTCCTATCTTCGGGGATCGAGGACGAGGAGTGTCATCCCCGGCCCTGGCCCAGCCCGTTGCCATTCCTACATGAAAACCAAAAAGGAGGATATGCTAATTGTTGAAATTTATGTCGATGATATTATTTCTGGTGCTACTAATGAAAATTTGTGCAAATAGTTTGCTAAAGATATGCAGAGTGAATTTGAAATGAGTATGATAGGGGAGTTAAATTACTTCCTTGGTCTACAAATTAAACAAACTAATGATGGAATCCATTTAAATCGAACGAAATATATCAAGGATCTACTCAAAATGTTTGAAATGGAATTATCAAAGCCTGCAGCAACTCTAATGAGCACATCAATAAAAATCAATAAAGATGAGCAAGATAAACCTGTAAATGAAAAGAAATATCGAGGTATGATTGGTTCCTTACTCTATCTTACTACAAGTAGACTCAATATAATGTTTAGTGTTTGTATTGTGCACGTTTGTAATCCGCACCGAAAGAGTCACACATCACCACTGTCAAACGTATTTTTAGATATCTTGTTGGCACTCCAAATTTGGGATTATGGTATCCTAAGGGAACCACTTTTGAACTTTTTGGTTACTCAGATACCGACTTTGTAGGATGTAGACTTGACCGAAAAAACACTAGTGGCACTTGTCATTTTCTTAGACACTCTCTCTCTTCTTGATTTTGCCAAAAAAAAAAAATTAGTAGAGATCAACTGCCGAAGCAGAATACATTGTTGCCGCTGGGTGTTGTGCATAATTGCTTTAGATGAAACAACTTCAAGATTTTGAACTTCACTATGATCACATTCCTATAAAATGTGACAACACAAATGCCATTAACCTTTCAAAAAATCCTATTCAACACTCACGCACTAAACACATTGAAATAAAACATCATTTTCTAAGAGATCATGTACTCAAAGGTGACATTGAACTCGAATTTATCCCTACACATCGTCAATTAGCTAACATATTTACCAAGCCTCTTAATAAAGAAAAATTTTGTTATATTAGAATTGAACTTGGTATGATGAATTCTCCCTTATAATAATTATATATAAAATAAAATAAAAGTAAAAAAATTAAAAATTAAAAAAAAACATTTTTTTTATATAAATTCTATCTTTCTCTCTTTCACCCACTCTTCATCTCTCCCACTCGTGATCTCTCTCGCCTGCTCTCACTTTCGCTCTCTATTTTTTTCCATCTTATATGCTCTCTCCGACGCCATCTTCATCCCTACCATCATCTATCTAAATCCATCACCGATTGTGATACCCCTGTTCTGTATTATGTTAATTGGTCCCTAATACGTATGTGATTATATGTTTTGATATGATTTTGTGTGCCATTATGTGAATATATGTGATTTTGGAATTCTATCTGTTCACCGTAGGAATACCTGTTTGAATAATCTACTTTGGAAATTAAATTGAGGGCCTTATCGGCCACGGAACCCGAAATTGATTACGCCATTGTGATTAGCGTAATTTTTAGAGCCTACGGTGAAATTTAATTGAAAATTGATTCGGGTCAGATTAAATTGATTTATTTAATGGCATTGTGCTCAAATTGTTAATATTTTTAATTGTGGCTAGTGGGGTTTATTGTATTTGAGCACTAAACATCCCATTCTCTCCTATGACCTCATTTTGGCTGATCAAAACTTGAGAAAGGGAGAGAGAGCCGGCTGTTAGAGAGAGAGAGAGGAGAGAATTGTGCATTTGTGGTTCAAGACTTGGACTTTTTGGAGATTAAGCCCAAGTATTGCTAAATTGGGAAGATTAAAGCTCCTTGGTGAGTGATTCATGCATTTATAGTCATCATCTTGTGAATTCAAGTTTAATAGATGGTCAAGAGCATGAATTAGTTTGAATGTAAGGGAATTGAGTTGCTTGTGTTCAATTGAAGGTCAATGAAGGCATGCATGTATATAATTGTTGTGGAAATGCATAATCTAGCATGTATTGAGTTGAACATGGAAATAAAGGTGTTAAATCTTACATGCAAGCATGCTTTTGTTGTATTCCATGAGAATGAACACCATTTGCATTGTTTGGGATGGAAATGAAATCAAGATTAGCATGCATGTTTGAATAATTAAGATATGAGCTTTGAATGTATGATTTTGTTTGTATTAGAATGAGTTGATGGGAGATTGGGGCATGCATGTGAATTAATTGTGAATTGGGCTCCATTGTAATGTGTTTTGGTGGTTATGGCATGTTAGCATAACTATATTTGAGATTTGAGCCATAACATGCATGTTTTATTGGTTGAAATTCGAATTGGAGCTCAAGAACTCAATCTGGAAAACCCAGATTTTTTATGTCTGCTGGAGCGGAGGAAGAGCCGCTCGAGTGGGAAAATCGTGCTCCCAGCACTTTTTGCAGAGTTGGATGTCTGCTCGAGCGGGATATCTCACGCTTGAGGCGGGAGTTTTTGTAGACAGGCCTTCCGCTCTTGCGCTCTATTCCACGCTCGAGCGTTTTTTTCATGCAACCAGTACTTTTGCAAGCCTTAAGGGTCCGCTCGAGCGGGGAAGTTGACGCTCAAGCGGGGACCCTATTCTCTGAAATTTTGTATGCTCATTATGTGTTTCGTTTTCCGTTCTCTTTCACTTGTAAGCACTCTTAAGCATATGTTAAGCATTGTAAATGAGTTAATGAGATAAGAATAAAGCCTAAAGAGGAATATGTGAATCATAGAACGGATTGAACTGTTAGTGACCCTTTTCGTGTTCATGAAATGTGTAGGGTCAAGCTCCAGGGCAAATCCACAAGCCGATCAATGTGAGTAATATCGATATTTGAAAGCTTGTCAATGTCCAATTGTTTATTTCCCTTATAAGCTTTATGAGTTGCTAATTGAGATTGTGGACAAAAGTTCGACATGATAGAAATGAATGGACCGAAGGTTGTTTTGATAGAAATGAATGGACCGAAGGTCGTCTTGATAGAAATGAATGGACCGAAGGTCGTTTTGAAATAAATAAATGGACCGAAGGTCCTTTTGACGTGAATGAGTGGGCCGAAGGCCGTTTTGACATAAGAATGGACCTAAGGTCGTTTTGACACGAATGTATGGGCCGAAGGCTGTTTTGACAAAAATGAATTGGCTGAAGGCCGTTTTGACATAAATGAATGAGCCAAAGGTCGTTTTGACAGGAATGGAAATCTGATTGGGCCAAATGCTAGTATGTTTGGAACTACAGTCATTTGATCTGAATTTTGTATAAGTGTATATATGTTAAGCAGAAATATGCATTGGGCCCAAGGTTGTTCGGAGCATGTTGTTCTTCATATTGCTTATGTAACTTATGTATTTGATATTATTCATTTGGCTATCGCTCACGCTCATTCATGTGTTTGTAGGTGAGCCGAGGGAAGTCCAAACCCAGCCCCAGTGAAGTCTGCCAGGAACAACATGAGTTTTGGAGAGTCAGCCTTGTGTCTCACGTACGAGACCCATCCTTGCCATTTTGTTATGTATTTATATTTTGTCTTGTTGGCAAGGACTTTGTGTACATCTGTATATAGTTTTGATATGGGTTGACTCAATTAGGATGATCCTGTCTATAAAGGATTTTGTGATACTGTACTTGTTGTGGGTTATTAACGTATATATGCATGGTTTGTTTTGAGTGCATATAAGCACGGCTCTATGGACAAAGTTTTAAATTTTTGCTTCCGTTTGGCCCATTTACTCTAATGAGTTATGTCTGTTAAGGTTTGAGGCCGTAGGTAATCTCAGGATTACTGGCCGGTTATGTCCTTAACCCATAGGGGCGGGTTCGGGTCATGACAGAGTGGTATCAGAGCACGAGTTAATAACTCACACACTTGTCCAAAAAGAGCAATAAGTGTCTAAATAAGATCTAGGATGTATTCATGTGATAAATATGGATTTGGAAGCATTGATTATATGCTTAAATGTTTGATATGAACAATTATATGTTATAAGTTGTGAACTACTTGCATTGCAAATTATCTGAATGTATGTGCTTCTTAGTATATGCACACTTGTGTATCTTTTGTATAAAATATAATGCAAGTTTAATCAGATGGTGAGAACTAGAGGTGATGAGATAGAGGAGTCCTCTACTGCCAGAATTGACAAGATGGAAAGACTGATCCAAGAAATGGCAGAAGCTTTGAGACAGTAACAGGAGTGGCAACAACAGTGGCAGCAAACACACCCGCCATCGCCACCTCCACCTCCGGCACCACCCGTGCCAAACAATCAAAATGATGATCGGATAATAGCTCTCACCAAGGAATTCAAGAAAATGAAACCACCACAGTTCCACGGGGGATTAGATCCGTTGAAAGCCGAAGCGTGGGTCCTCGGCATTGAGAAACTATTTGAAGTGTTCCCCTGTTTAGAGACTCAGAAAGTGCTTCTAGCCACTTTTATGGTAGAAGACGAAGCAAGAAGATGGTGGATGTTGATGCGAGAAAATCATAAAGATGTGGATTGGGTAAAATTTCTGGAGATCTTTTATGACAAGTACTTCTCGCAATGTGTTCGGGATAGGAAAGTAGCCGAGTTCATGGAACTCAAGCAAGATAGTATGACTGTAGCGGAGTATGAGACCAAATTCACTGAGTTGGCCAGGTTTGCACCACAAGTAATTGACACTGATTATAAGAAGGCAAGACATTTTGAGGGTGGGCTCCAAAGTGACATCCTAGAGAGAGTGAATGTCCTGAAGTTGGAAACCTACATTGGGGTGCTTGACAAAACCATCATATCAGAGGCCAACATAACTAGACAAGCTAAGCCAGTAACGGAATGGAAAGGCAATAAAAGACAAGGCTTCTTTTCGAAGAAGAAATTTCTGAAAAAGCAAAACACGGGCTCCTCAAATACTTCAAATTCTTCCCGAGACACAGCTCCCATGTGCAACATTTGTAGCAATAGGCACCATGGAGTCTATTACCGTGCATCAGGAGCCTATTTCGGGTGTGGAAAACAAGGGCATATAGCCCGAGAGTGTAATCAGAATGGTGGAAAGATAGCTGCTAGTTCCACTACATTGATCCCAAAGCCTGGAAATACTTTGAGATCTGCCACTACTGGGGATACAGTGAGACAGGGGAGAGTTTTACGCGTGTTCCGGGCGATACACGGAATGCCAATGTCGTTGTCTCAGGTACTATTTCAATATGTAATCAGGATGAATTTGTATTAATTGATTCTGGATCAACACACTCATTTGTGACATATACATTTGCATCTAGACTGAATAGACCCCTAGAGTTATTGCCATATTTGTTATGTGTGTCTGCTCCATCGGGGGAATCTGTGTTATGTGAATATATATATCGGTTTTGTGACATGCATGTTGAAGATGCTACCCTATATGTAGATTTGTTGCCCCTGAACTTTAGACATTTCGATGTAATTTTGGGCATGGATTGGTTGACCAAATATTGTGCCACCATAGATTGTGTGACAAAAAGGATTGTGTTTAAACCAACAGAAGAGAAAGAGATTGTGTTTGTGGGAAATAGAGTAGTGCCTCCACCATATTTGATATCTGCAATGAAAGCATGTAAACTGATCAGGAAAGGGTGCCAGGGTTATTTGTGCTATGTATTGTCTGAACAATCTGTGAATGTTGAATTGAAAGATATTCCTATTATTAGAAACTTTCCAGATGTGTTTCCAAATGAATTACCAGGGGAATTGGTAGACAGGAAGATAGAGTTCACTATTGAAACTGTGTCAGGCACCCAACCCATTTCTAAAACTCCATACAGAATGGCTACCGTCGAGATGAAGAATTGAAAAAACAGTTAAAAGACCGGCTTAACAAGGGATTTATCCAGCCTAGCACTTCGCCTTGGGGTGCACCAGTGTTATTTGTGAAAAAGAATGATGGTACCTTGCGCCTGTGCATTGATTACCGGGAATTGAACAAGGTAACGATAAAGAACAAATATCCCCTACCCCGTGTTGATGACTTATTTGACCAGTTGCAGGGATCACAGGTGTTTTCTAAGATTGATTTGAGATCCGGGTATCATCAGCTGAAAGTTAAGGCAGAGGATGTTGAGAAAATCGCATTTAGAACGAGGTATGGTCATTTTGAGTTTCTTGTTATGCCGTTTGGAGTGACTAATGCTCCGGCAGCATTTATGGACTTAATGAATAGAATTTTTAAAACCTACCTTGATGAGTTTGTTGTAGTCTTCATCGATGATATTTTGATATACTCTAAAGATAGACTTGAACATGAACATCACTTGAGAACTGTTTTACAAATACTTCGGGAAAGGAAATTATTTGCTAAACTAAAGAAATGTGAGTTTTGGTTGGATGAAGTTGTTTTCGTAGGACATGTGATCAACAAGGAGGGAATTTCCGTAGACCCACAGAAAATCGAGGCAATTGTGAATTGGCTTACACCAACTAATGTGACAGAAGTCCGTAGCTTCATGAGCTTAGCTGGGTACTACAGGAGGTTTGTGAAGGATTTTTCAAAATTAGTTGTGCCTTCTACCCAATTGACACATAAAGGGCAACCATTTGAGTGGAACGAAGAAAGAGAATCAGCCCTTCATGAATTGAAGACGAGATTGACTACTGCACCAATTTTGACATTACCTTCAGGTACAGAAAATTTCCTAATTTTCAATGATGCATCTTATAAGGGTTTGGGTTGTGTGTTAATGCAGAATAGAAAGGTTATTGCTTACGCCTCTCGACAGTTGAGGCCACATGAGAAGAATGATCCAACACATGACCTAGAATTGGCCGCAGTTGTTTTTACTTTGAAAATCTGGTGGCATTATTTGTATGGGGCAAAGTGTGAAGTCTACACAGATCATAAGAGCCTAAAATACTTCTTCACGCAGAAAGAGTTGAATATGCGTCAGAGAAGATGGCTAGAACTGATAAAAGACTACGATCTAGAGATTCAGTATCACCCCGGGAAAGCTAATACAGTGGCTGATGCTTTCAACAGAAAATCAACAGGGAGTATGGCTTCTTTGCTTACTGAACAATGGGAGATTTTGCAAGACTTTGAGAAGTTTGAAATTGAAGTAGTAGTAGGTGAACAGGGTAGATAGATAGCCGCTATTACAGCCGAGCCAGCAATTGTTGATGAAATCAAGCAGAAACAGAAAGAGGATGAGTTCCTCAAAAAGGTGATTGATGAGTTTGAGACAAGTCCAAAAGAAGAATTTAGGATTGGAAATGAAATGTTGAAATTCCGGAACCGAATATGTGTCCCTGACATCCCGGAACTAAAGAAGAGGGTCTTAGATGAAGCCCACAGATCCGTATTTGCTATGCATCCGGGCAACAATAAAATGTACCGGGATTTGAAACAGACCTATTGGTGGCCTAAAATGAAGAAAAAGATTGCAGAATATGTGTCCAAGTGCCTTCAGTGTCAACAAGTTAAGTCCGAACATCAGAAACCAGGCGGTCTACTTCAACCTCTCCCTATTCCTGAATGGAAGTGGAAGCATGTGACTATGGATTTCGTTGTTGGCCTACCTCGGACTTCTCGAGGTATGGATTCTGTTTGGGTTGTGGTTGATAGACTTACTAAATCTGCACATTTTTTGCCTGTCAAAACTACATTTACTGCTTACAGATTGGCTACCATTTATGTTGATGAGATTGTTCGTTTACACGGAGTTCCAGTGTCCATTGTATCGGATAGAGATCTGAAATTTGTGTCTAAATTGTGGAAGAGTTTGCAGGAAGCTATGGAAATAGAATTAAGATTAAGTACTGCATTTCACCCACAGACAGACGGGCAATCAGAACGAACGATACAAACTTTGGAAGATATGCTTCGCATGTGTGCTTTGGATATTCAGGGGAGTTGGAAAGATTATTTGCCACTTGCAGAGTTTGCTTATAATAACAGTTTTCACTCCAGCATCGGTATGGCACCATACGAGGCTTTGTATGGTAGAAGGTGTAGATCACCTATTTGTTGGACAGAGGTCGGGGATAGAGCTTTGCTTGGGCCAGAAATTGTGCAAGACACCTCTGAGAAAATCAAAACTATTCGACAAAGGCTCAAAACAGCTCATGACCGACAAAAGAATTATGTAGACGTTCGGAGAAGACCTCTTGAGTACGAGGTTGGTGACCATGTGTTCATCCGTGTTTCTCCGATGAAAGGCCAAGTCAGATTTGAGAAAAAGAGCAAGTTATCGCCCCGTTACATTGGGCCGTTTCAGATTCTGGAGAGGCTTAGTTCAGTTGCTTATAGAGTTTCTTTGCCACCAGGATTTGAACAAATTCGTAATGTGTTTCATGTGTCGATGTTGAGGGGTTACCTCCGAGACCCGTTCCATGTGATTGATTATCACCGGGTAGCTATTGATGAGAATATGGAATATGCCGAATGGCCGGAAAGAGTTGTTGATCGGCAAGTGAAACAGTTAAGAAACAAGACCATCCCAATGGTGAAAGTTAAATGGAAGGAACACTATGGTATAGATGCCACGTGGGAAAAAGAGGAGGAAATGCGACTACGCTATCCACATTTGTTTCCCGACGAAGGTAACTTAAGTTTGGAGGACCAAACTTCCTAAAATGGGGAAGACTGTGATACCCATGTTCTGTATTATGTTAATTGGTCCCTAATACGTATGTGATTTTATGTTTTGATATGATTTTGTGTGCCATTATGTGAATATATGTGATTTTGGAATTCTATCTGTTCACCGTAGGAATACCTGTTTGAATAATCTACTTTGGAAATTAAATTGAGGGCCTTATCGGCCACAGAACCCGAAATTGATTACGCCATTGTGATTAGCGTAATTTTTAGAGCCTACAGTGAAATTTAATTGAAAATTGATTCCGGTCAGATTAAATTAATTTATTTAATGGCATTGTGCTCAAATTGTTAATATTTTTAATTGTGGCTAGTGCGGTTTGTTGTATTTGAGCACTACACATCCCATTCTCTCCTATGACCTCATTTTGGCTGATCAAAACTTGAGAAAGGGAGAGAGAGCCGGCTGTTAGAGAGAGAGAGAAGAGAATTGTGCATTTGTAGTTCAAGACTTGGACCTTTTGGAGATTAAGCCCAAGTATTGCTAATTGGGAAGATTAAAGCTCCTTGGTGAGTGATTCATGCATTTATAGTCATCATCTTGTGAATTCAAGTTTAATAGATGGTCAAGAGCATGAATTAGTTTGAATGTAAGGGAATTGAGTTGCTTGTGTTCAATTGAAGGTCAATGAAGGCATGCATGTATATAATTGTTGTGGAAATGGAAATAAAGGTGTTAAATCTTACATGCAAGCATGCTTTTGTTGTATTCCATGAGAATGAACACCATTTGCATTGTTTGGGATGGAAATGAAATCAAGATTAGCATGCATGTTTGAATAATTAAGATATGAGCTTTGAATGTATGATTTTGTTTGTATTAGAATGAGTTGATGGGAGATTGGGGCATGCATGTGAATTAATTGTGAATTGGGCTCCATTGTAATGTGTTTTGGTGGTTATGGCATGTTAGCATAACTATATTTGAGATTTGAGCCATAACATGCATGTTTTGTTGGTTGAAATTCAAATTGGAGCTCAAGAACTCAATCTGGAAAACCCAGATTTTTTATGTCCGCTGGAGCGGGGGAAGAGCCGCTCGAGCGGGAAAATCGTGCTCCCAGCACTTTTTGCAGAGTTGGATGTCTGCTTGAGCGGGATATCTCACACTCGAGCAGGGAGTTTTTGTAGATAGGCCTTCCGCTCAAGCGTGTTTTTCATGCAACCAGTACTTTTGCAGGCCTTAAGGGTCCGCTCGAGCGGGGAAGTTGATGCTCAAGCGGGGACCCTATTCTCTGAAATTTTGTATGCTCGTTCTGTGTTTCGTTTTCCGTTCTCTTTCACTTGTAAGCACTCTTAGGCATATGTTAAGCATTGTAAATGAGTTAATGAGATAAGAATAAAGCCTAAAAAGGAATATGTGAATCATAGAACAGATTGAACTATTAGTGACCCCTTTCGTGTTCATGAAATGTGTAGGGTCAAGCTCCAGGGCAAATCCACAAGCCGATCACTGTGAGTAATATTGATATTTGAAAGCTTGTCAATGTCCAATTGTTTATTTCCCTTATAAGCTTTATGAGTTGCTAATTAGGATTGTGGACAAAAGTTTGACATGATAGAAATGAATGGACCGAAGGTCGTTTTGATAGAAATGAAATATTGATATTTGAAAGCTTGTCAATGTCCAATTGTTTATTTCCCTTATAAGCTTTATGAGTTGCTAATTAGGATTGTGGACAAAAGTTTGACATGATAGAAATGAATGGACCGAAGGTCGTTTTGATAGAAATGAATGGACCGAAGGTCGTTTTGATAGAAATGAATGGACCGAAGGTCGTTTTGATAGAAATGAATGGACCGAAGGTCATTTTGATATAAATAAATGGACCGAAGGTCATTTTGACGTGAATGAGTGGGCCGAAGGCCGTTTTGACATAAATGAATGGACCTAAGGTCATTTTGACACGAATGTATGGGCCGAAGGCCGTTTTGACAAAAATGAATGGGCCGAAGGCCGTTCTGACATAAATGAATGGGCCGAAGGCCGTTTTGACATGAATGGAAATCTGATTGGACCAAAGGCCAGTATGTTTAGAACTACAGTCATTTGATCTGAATTTTGTATAAGTGTATATATGTCAAACAGAAATATGCATTGGGCCTAAGGCCGTTCGGAGCATGTTGTTCTTCATATTGCTTATGTAACTTATGTATTCGATATTATTCAGTGGGCTATCGCTCACGCTCATTCATGTGTTTGTAGGTGAGCCGAGGGAAGTCCAAACCTAGCCCCAGTGAAGTCTGCCAGGAACAACATGAGTTTTGGAGAGTCAGCCTTGTGTCTCACGTACGAGACCCATCCTTGCCATTTTGTTATGTATTTATATTTTGTCTTGTTGGCAAGGACTTTGTGTACATCTGTATATAGTTTTGATATGGGTTGACTCAGTTAGGATGATCCTGTCTGTAAAGGATTTTGTGATACTGTACTTGTGTGGGTTATTAACGTATATGTGCATGGTTTGTTTTGAGTGCATATAAGCACGGCTCTATGGACAAAGTTTTAAATTTTTGCTTCCATTTGGCCCATTTACTCTGATGAGTTATGTCTGTTAAGGTTTGAGGATGTAGGTAATCTCAGGATTACTGGCCGGTTATGTCCTTAACCCATAGGGGCGGGTTTGGGTCATGACACCGATCTTCTCTATTATCACAGTTCATCACCATCATCATCAACCCAAATCCCTCACTGATCTACCAAAATCCATCGCAAATCAACATAAATCCATCACCGATTTATCAAGATTTATCTCTGATCTACCAATCTTTATTGTCTTTTCTGATCCTCTTCATCGACGCAGATCTACATCCTCGTCACCGTTCTTCACCATTGTTACCGATCATCAACATTATCGCCAATCAACATGTTAAAACTATTTTTGCACTGTGTGATATTTTTTATATAATTATATGTGCTCCAAACTCTCTTGTATTTAATAACAATTGCTTCTACTTGGTTGTGGGGAAGGTGGATTGGAAATACTCTTCAGATCCTGGAAGACGCCAATGATCCTCAGCTAGTCACCTGCAAAGATACAAATACTCCGGTCGGGGGTACCGGAATTAGCACTCCGACGGACAAGTCAGTTCCTCTATTCAAGAAAGCTTGTTCACTAAGTTTTTAAAAATGATTCTTGCATACCTTTTCTAGTCCATTGCCATTATATTTATACTCGTTTCTTCTGATCCTCGGGGCCAGGGCCTACTTTTTCAATCATTATCTTTTCCACTATTCGGCTCTAGGGATCCTCCCTATTCGCCTATTTATCCTATTCGCCCTTATCCTTATGGATATCTCGGCTAGCGCCAAGCTTCAAACATACCTCCTTTATCTTCGCCAATTATTCGCTACCATTAATTGCCCTCCAAACTCCCTGTTGACGGCTTGATCGGGCGTGTTTGGTTCAGAATTTGAGAAGTTTAGCGTCAGCGGCTTCGCTGCGTCCTAATATGTCGAGGCGACGCCTTTTTGCTCATCATTACGCTTTCCCGCTCTATTCATGTGTATCTCAGCATTTATTGCGATTTGCAAATTTGGTCCTTTCGAATTCACATTTCGTCGATTTTCTGAGACTTTTGGATCGCCAGTGCATATCCCTCCGTAACTCACGTTTTCTGCAACTTCTTCCCGTCTTCCCTTGTCTCATCTGCTCTTCGTAAGTCTCCTTCTCCCTTCTTTGTAATCCTATTTTCTGTTTGCTATTTTAGCTTCGGCGAATATTTAGTTCTTTGCTAAGATGGCCAAACATTTGAAAGACCTCCTTTCTGAGGATTGTATCTCCGGTTTCCGGCAACATTTTTCTATTCCTAACGACGTCCATTTATCCCTTGTAACGGACAACGCTCTCGACATGGAGAGGGAAGACCAAAACACGATCGTATTCCCCCTTTTATCCATTGCGGAGGGCGGGTTCGCTTCTACACCCCCTTCTTGGGGCCGTTCTCCGCTATTGGGGTTTGATTCCTTCTCAACCCAATGTAAATTTCTTTCGAATCATCATGGGGGTTGTAGAGTTGAATCGACGCCTTAGGATTAACCTTGGGATTCCGGCCATTCGGCATTGTTATGCCTTAGCCAAATCCTCCAATGGGCGATATTTTCAGTACAAAGATACCGACCATCACTTGGTGAATATGCTTGCTGGCCTCGTAAGCGGGTTGACGACGTGATGGTCAACGTCCCATGTAATTGGGAGTTCACAAGGGAGGATCACCGACCCTATTCCTGCATATAAGGGTGACCCAGGTTGCCACGCAATGTCTTATGTTTGTTGGTTTATCTCTTATTCGGCTCTTTTCCCTAAATTGCTTTTTATCTTCTGCAGGTAATAGGTTGAAGAAAATTCTGACTTCGGTTGACGACGTAGTTCTTGGGGAAATCAAGACTGCACTCACATATTTCGGCCGCCCAAACGTACAAAAACAAGGGAGAGCTGCCCATATTCTCCTTCGGTACGAACCCACTTACACTACTTTCTCGGCTGCAGACAACATTCCAATTCCATCCGGCAATCAACAGCTCTTGGCCCTTATCTTCCCTAGCTTCAAAATCCTTAGGCAAATCGGTCTCGTAGCTTCTGATTCAAGGGAAGACGCCGAGCCGGTTGTAGAGGTGATTGCAAATCCTACCGGGAGTCTCATCGAGGGTTGTAGAGGGCGACGAGGCAGACGCCAGATTTGAGGCCACCGAGCCATCCGCTTCAGGACGAGCAGATTTCTCTTCTGGGGATATTTTTGCGAATTTGGGAGATCTACCTGGCGATTTCTTTGAGGATATGGCGCCAGAAGAAAAAGAGCGGATAGTCGCCAAAGAAGGTCGAACGCGCCAAATCGATCCCAAATTGATCAAGCCCTTCGCACTGCTTCGAGGGACGGTTGAGGTTGCTGTGTCCGACACGGGAAAAGAGGGTGGAGGACTGGCCGATGGGGAACGGCTGATTCCGGAGCAAGGCCAAAAGCGTGGTGCCGAAGGAGAAGCGAGTTCAAAAGCTGGCCCTATTAGCAAACGGCCTCGGCTTAAAGAATCGGACGTGGTCGCTCCGTTCGTTATTCAGCCAAAGATCAGGGATATGCCGATTTTATCCGACGCTTCGGCCATCGAGGATCCAAACAGTGGCTCGAGCCCGGCGGCTTTAATTTCTCTCCGGCCGACAACAAAGCCTTCGTGCCGGTCGATATTATGGTCGCGTTGCCCTAATCGCTCAATCGGCACTTCGGTAGGTCACCTTCATTTCGCTCTTGTTTGTTAAAGGCATCTAATCATACCGAATTGTTTTGCAGATTGGAAGGATCGCCGACTTGGGTCGCCGTCAAGGATGTTTCGGGAGAATTGACCATTTGCAAACAGAGGTGCAGGGTCAGAAAAGTAGGGCCGAGTTCGAAATTATGAGAGCTGAAATGGAGAGTGCGTGAGCCGAAGCGAAGAAAGAGAGGGTTCGCGTCGCCAAACAGCTTCGTGTTGATGCTGAGGGTAGGGCAAATGCGAGCGAGGAATCGCTCAAACTTTCCAAGAAAGCACTTGCTGAAGCGGAAGCTCAGTTAGAGGAGCTTAAGGCGGCCCGCGAGAAAGCCGAATCGGAGGCCTTTGAGGTAGGGAGAGGCGCCGCTCTGACGGAATATGTTGAAGAAGTGTCCAAATTTGAGAATCGCGGGTTCAAACATGGGTGGCTCAAAGTCCTTGTTGCCGCTGAGGTTACATTGGATTTGCCAATTCCTTATGAGCAGGTGGATGTTGAGCCACTTGAATCCGATACCGACGAGTGATCTGGGAGCCGTTTACTGAGCAGGCGTCTTTTTGTTTTTGTTTTTCTTCTTTTGGATAGTGCTTTATTGGTTCAGGGTAGTTTTAGTGCTTTGTTGGTTCAGGGTAGTTTTCATGTATAAATTGGTTAGCATCTACGCGCAATTTATTAATGAAAATTTCCTTGTAGTTTTTGCTACCACCACACACTTTGTATGAAAGAGTTCTGTGGTTTAATTTTAATGAAAGAGTTCTGTGTTTGTCAATGCATTTGGTAAAATGGAATTGCATATCGGGGAAACCCCGATTTGTGAATCGCCCTTGCCCTGTGGGGTTCATGAAAAGAATTCTAGCTCAATCAATTTGTGAGCCTTTGGGGTACTTGGTCCGAATAGATTGATAAATCTGCTCTTGCCAGTCAACTCGTGAGCCGGATGATTTTACTGTGGCACGAATGATTTTATCTAGAACTCTTCTAAACAAACCGTACATACAATGTCGCTAACCACTGAAGGTAGAGAGGAAAAGATTGGTCAATATTTGGGTTCCTGCAGACTCAATACATATCCCATCAAAATCACCATTTGTAATTTCACTGCCTACTAATCTTTGACCCTTAGATTGATGAATCTGCCCTTGCCCCAGGGGGTTCATGATAAGAACTCTGGCTTTGAGGAATCAATTCGTGAGCCGGCTGGGGTACTTGAGCCGAATAGATTGATGAATCTGCTCTTGCCCTAATCAACTTGTGAGCCGGCTGGGGTACTTGAGCCGAATAGATTGATGAATCTGCTCTTGCCCTAATCAACTCGTGAGCCGGCTGGGGTACTACGCACTTAGGCTGAACATATCCCATCAAAATCACCATTTGCAATTTCACTGCCTACTGATCTTGGACCCTTAGATTGATGAATCTACCCTTGCCCCAGGGGGTTCATGATAAGAACTCTGGCTCTGAGGAATCAATTCGTGAGCCGGCTGGGGTACTTGAGCCGAATAGATTGATGAATCTACTCTTGCCCTTATCAACTTGTGAGCCGGCTGGGGTACTTGAGCCGAATAGATTGATGAATCTGCTCTTGCCCTAATCAACTCGTGAGCCGGCTGGGGTACTACGCACTTAGGCTGAACATATCCCATCAAAATCACCATTTGCAATTTCACTGCCTACTGATCTTGGACCCTTAGATTGATGAATCTGCCCTTGCCCCAGGGGGTTCATGATAAGAACTCTGGCTCTGAGGAATCAATTCGTGAGCCGGTTGGGGTACTTGAGCCGAATAGATTGATGAATCTGCTCTTGCCCTTATTAACTCGTGAGCCGGTTGGGGTACTACGCACTTAGGCTGAAGATCTTGAGCCAAAAGCTTGTCCTGCCGTCAACTTATTCGGCGTCAGGCGATTGGGTTTCGCGATTAATGAACTTGCCTCGATCCTGCTACCTCTGCGAGTGTTAAATGATCAAAGGTACAGCTTTTAAGAGTCTAGTAGGTATCTGATTCAAACTCCTGAGAGAAAATCTATTGTGCGAATGTCGAACAAACTCTTCTTTAACAGCAAAGGGGAAGCCAAGACATTGGCTGAGCTTGGCGGTGATGTGAATCGAAGTGAACACCGTGGTACGCGCTTGCGTGCTGGGAGTAAGAGTTCTATGGGTCGAGAGAGGCGTCAATCTCCTCGACGTCGTAGTAGGTCACCCAGACGGGATAGGCAGTCCCAGGGGAGATCGCCACACGCCCAAGTCGAAAGGAGATTAGACGCGAATCCGTGCCCGTTAAGTTTTGCAATATTTGTGAAGAATAGGCCCATGACGGAAGCGGACTCGATCGTTCGAGATCCAGACGTGGCGGTCGAGTTTGCTCGACAAATATTTCTCCGGTTCAAGAGCCAATGGCTGGTCGTCAGGACTACGAAGTGTTTCGCGAGGGCATTCATGGGGCGGTGAAAGGGCTCTATACGGCTTATGAAGTCGGCATGCGATTGCGCGCCGCCTGCCGAGAAATGGAGAAAAATGAAGAGCATATCTGCAGTTTGGAGGCTCGCGTGGAGGCAGCTGAATGTGAGTTAAGAGAGATCAAAGCGGCTCAGGTACAACCAGCAGGGTGGGTGAATCCAATCGTGGAAGAGAGGGTTACCAATCGGCTTATAAGCGCTACCATTGCCGATCGTGAGACGGCGAGCATGTTCGCATTGGAGTCCGCAAAGGGGAGGTCTTATGAAAGAGGTTTTCACGAAGGGCGCTTGGTTGGAATCCAAAAGACCAAGGAGAAGCTTGCCGAAGAAGTTTGCCGATGTGAAAATCGTGGGTTTAGGCATGGTTGGATCAAAGCATCTCAAGTCGCCGAATCTCTTCGCTTGTCAGGCATCGATTCGGCGTCACCTCTCTAACACAGTAAGGACTTTCCGTTTTCTGCTTTCGAGGTTGAGAAGAGTAAGGATAAGGGCGACGCCGTATGACTTTAATTATTGTGAGGTTCGAACGCTGGTCGAGTTCGCAGTTATGTAATTTCTTGGTTTTTTGAATAAAAGACACTTTATTGAAAATATCAAATTGTCTCCCGCATTCGGTGTGTCCGTGTTTAATTTTATTGCATAAATGTTTGGATAGACATAAATACATCAATCGGACTCAGCATCTGTTAAATCGATGCGCCGATTCGTTGGCGTGATCGGCCTACATGTAATGGCCATTTACTTTTGAATAAAGCCATTGCGGCTTGTGTTGTTGAAATTTGAAGAAGCCGTGAGCCAGGGATCGGAGGGGTTACGGCATTTTTGCATTTTTAGACTTAGCTCGAATGCCAGATGTCTAGCCGATTGGGCTAGATAATTTTTGCCCTTGCGCAGCCTGTGCGCGTTTTAGCCAACCGTTGGGTTAACTATGTCATGGAGAATGTTGACCGACGCCTGTCTCATGGGGTTTAGTGTTGATAAAATCACTTCGGGATTTGGGCCTCGAGATCGCGGCCATTGCTGAGAATAAAAGCGGCAGGCGCCTCATGCAATCAAACATATTTGGCTCACCAGCATCTATTGCGTGGGATGCTCAAGAGTTCTCACCATCAGATGGTGATAGTTGCAGGAGCTCAAATTCCGGCCGAACTTGGCGCTCAGATGGTTTGCGGCGGAGGATTCTCCGGTGTGGGAGGTGGACCGCTGAAAGGAGAAACTGGAAACACGTCAGCCTCCAAGTCGTTGAAGCAGATCGCCCCGAAAGGAGACACAACGACCGCTGCCCCTAATCTCCCTTGTCTTGGATCTTGGCCTTGACATTGTCGATGGTGTCAGAGGCCCGGCGACATGCCGATTCGGGCGCGGTTAGATCGATGCGTTTTGAGCCGCGATGGTTGTTCAAATGACAAGAGTTGGATCGATCGGTTGATTTGTCTTAGAAGAGATAGATATTGTAATGTTCGAACGCGGATTGCGTCTATGTAACAACTTTTTAATCGGTTGATTTGTCTTAGAAGAGATAGATATTGTAATGTTCGAACGCGGATTGCGTCTATGTAACAACTTTTTAATCAAATAAAAAGTGTTATTTCATATAGTTGAGTCTTACTCTGAAAATCTTTTGTTTAGCTATGCCGGATGAATGTTCTTGATCCCAACTTTTAATGGTTAAGCACGTCATTTCGTATGGTTTAATGGTTTGCTATTAGTTTGCTATCAGAAAGTTTGCTACCGGAGCTTTTGTGTAGCTTAAATGTTTTTCCTGTATTCAGGGATTGGCCCTTGCCTTAGGCGGGATGCGAGTTTAACCGGAATGGGTCGTACTCGTGGGCCGGCTAAGGCACGCCTTGTCCGGCGAACCATATTAGTAATTCCAGCTTAATTAGTTGATTAAAACAGGCTCTGGATCCGAAGAATTATTCGGCCCTAAGGTGTCATGCAGCCAAGGGGGCTCCGAATCCGGAGACTTATTTTGGCCAATCATGATATCCACGAAGGGCGCTCCGAATCCGGAGACTTATTCGGCCCTAAGGTGTCGTGCACCAAAGGGCGCTCCAAATCCGGAGACTTATTCGGCCCTAAGGTGTCGTGCACCAAAGGGAGCTCCGAATCCGGATACTTATTCGGCCTTAAGGTGTCGTGCACCAAAGGGCGCTCCGAATCCGGAGGCTTAATTTGACCAATCGTGATATCCACGAAGGGCGCTCCAAATCCGGAGACTTATTCGGCCCTAAGGTGTCGTGCACCAAAGGGAGCTCCGAATCCGGAGGCTTAATTTGGCCAATCGTGATATCCACAAAGGGCGCTCCGAATCCGGAGACTTATTCGGCCCTAAGGTGTCGTGCACTAAATGGCGCTCTGAATCCGGAGACTTATTCGGCCCTAAGGTGTCGTGCACCAAAGGGCGCTCCGAATCCGGAGGCTTAATTTGGCCAATCGTGATATCCACGAAGGGCGCTCCGAATCCAGAGACTTATTCGGCCCTAAGGTGACCTGCACCAAAAGGGGGCTCCGAATCCGGAGACTTATTCGGCCCTCAGGTGTCATGCACCAAAGGGCGCTCCGAATCCGGAGGCTTAATTTGGCCAATCGTGATATCCACGAAGGGCGCTCCGAATCCGGAGACTTATTCGGCCCTAAGGTGACCTGCACCAAAAGAGGGCTCCGAATCCGGAGACTTATTTTGGCCAATCGTGACATCCACGAAGGGCGCTCCAAATTCGGAGGCTTATTTGGCCCCAAGAGGCTTGAAGGAGAGTTTGCCAAAGAAAATCGATTTTCATTAAAACGTGGTACCAGTACAAGCATCAGATCCCACAAGTCGGGTCCGTAAATGGATCTTCATAAAGTCTACGTTCGCGCGGATTGCGGTGAGCCACGGATCTCTTCAATGCCACGGTCTGTTGGGAAGCGCATAAGCTGATGGTAGGTGCTTGGGACAACCTTCATGACATACAACCAGGGGCGCCCCATGATGGCATTATACGGCGATGGAAGTTTCACAACCAAGAATTCCACGTCAACCGTTTTTGAGCCCGCTCGAACAGGTAGCACGATCCTCCCCAACGAGTATTCTGGATTTGTGTTGAAGCCGAACAATGGCTGAGATGACGGTGATAGGTCTGACTCGTTGAGGCCGAGTTCAACAAAAGTTCTGTAGTACAAGATTTCCGAAGTGCTTCCTGGGTCTATGAGAATGCGTTCAACGCTGAACCGTCGTACGCGTAATTTGACGACCAAAGGATCGACGTGGCTGGCCACTGTTCCGACGAGGTCAGAGTCATCGAACTTAATTGTCGGAGCTTCTTTGGGCCTGCCGGTTGACATGTTATGTTTTTGGGGAATTGGGTGCGATTGAATCGTATGCACGGTCGGGGATGCCGGCAGACCATAGATTATGTAGATCACACCAAGCGGAGGTGAATCGTGTCTCAAGGCTAATGCTTTGGTTGGCCTTCCCTTGCTCACGTATTGCTGCAGTCGACCATCTTGCACCAGTTCCTCCAGATGATCCTTTAGCGCATAATGCCTTTCGCGGGTCGTGATCTTTGTGGTATTCGTGATCGTCGTCCCTCCTCCGGTGTCGGAGGCCCCACCATCTTCGATGCCACTTGAAAAGTGGAAGGTGTTGACTTTGGTCATTATTGCCGCGATCACCTGGCTAACTCAGATACTTCTTGTCGGTTCGCTTGAGCGCCCTTTGTCGACTTGTAGTTGTTCGCTCGCTCGGTGGGAGCATCGACGCTTGATCGGCGGAGTCCCGCCTTTTGTCTCGCTGGTTTGTTGTCGGGCTCGTGGCTCGGTGGCGGTACGGAGCTTATTGGTCGAGCGATTTCGGGGAAGGCCGCTTTGCTGGAGATTTGTCCGGCTTTTATCCTCAGTGCATCATCTTCTTCTTTTCAATATTTTTCAACTTTTTTCATCAACGCCTGATCGCTTTTGGGGGCCTTCGTCGTGAACCGCGCAGAGCAATCGCCGATGTAAGCCCATTTTGAAGGCGGTGATGGCCATGGAGTCGTTGTAAGCGTGCCAACAAGGTTGAAGCACTCCCAATATCGCATCGAGTACGCTCGAGCGCCTCCCGATCGATCTGCATAGCCCAGAGGGAGTCGGCCTGCTTCGGTTGTACCTGCTGGTGATGAACCTAGCTCGAAGGATTTCGCAGCTGGCGGAAGCTTTTAATCGGCCGGCTCCAACTTGTAATACCACCGACGCTAGTGGACCTAGGTCGCTAGGGAATATTCAAAGACATGAGGGCTTCATTGTTCTGCGTCATGGCTCGCTTATAATGACGGATATGATCTGGGGGTCCGATTTTCCGTCAGAAAGAGTGAATGACGGAGCTTTTGAATTTCTTGGGCAGACGCCTTGCGATCCGTCGAACGAAAGGATCGTGGCCGGTCTTCCTCGCTTGAGCCGCTTCTCCACGCTTGATCCTTGTTCGCAGATCCTTTTCGAGGAGCCGGAGGTTTCGGATCGCCCCTTACGCCGAGCCCGTGGATAATGAGTTGGAGTTGCTATCGGTATCCTTTGGTCGAGCCCGAGGTCTTTGCCCGCCCGCCCTGAGGTCGCTCGTTCCCGCCCATGGCCTCTCTAGATTTTGCTACCTCCAGGGTTAACTCTTGACGGAGTCGTTCGTTCTCAGCGATCATGTTCTCGAGCCTTTGTTCGTTCTGCTTTGCTTGTTCCATGATAGCCTGCATTGTTTCTTGTGCTGAAGTTGTTGGCGAATCGAAGTTCCAGACGCGTCGTGCCGCGATAGTTTCTTTTCCGAGCATATTAGCTGGGGTGAGGTCGTCTCACTGTGTGATCTCGTCGGTGGCTATCGGAGGATCTTCGGTCACGCCTTCCATGGATGTATTTGAGTATTCCCACAAACGGCGCCAATTGTGGGGAAGGTGGATTGGAAATACTCTTCAGATCCTGGAAGACGCCAATGATCATCAGCTAGTCACCTGCAAAGATACAAATACTCCGGTCGGGGGTGTCGGAATTAGCACTCCGACGGACAAGTCAGTTCCTCTATTCAAGAAAGCGTGTTCACTAAGTTTTTAGAAGTGATTCTTGCATACCTTTTCTAGTCCATTGCCATTATATTTATACTGCTTTTCCGATCCTCGGCCAGGGCCTACTTTTTCAATCATTATCTTTTCCACTATTCGGCTCTAGGGATCCTCCCCTATTCGGCCTATTTATCCTATTCGGCCCCTTATCCTTGCGGGATATCTGCCGGCTAGCGTCAAGCTTCTGAAACATACCTCCTTTATCTTCGCCAATTATTCGGCTACCACACTGGTATAAAGAAATTGTTTTTATTTGTATTTTCTCTTTTTATGCTAGTGCACTCAGTGTAGTTGTTTATGGCCGGATCTTAATGGCCCTTGGTATTATAAATTGGTAATCTGTTTTTTACAATTTGTGTAATTTTCTTTTGTGCATTAATTAGGAGGAGACTCGTATTATGTAATTTTTTAGATTAAAAAAATAAAATAAAAATACCAGTAATCTTAGGAGGGCGTTTGTATATTTTATGCATAATTTTAGGGGGAGTATATGTCGTTATCAACTCATTTTATATATATATATATAGCAAAAACATACAATTTTTTTTCAAAAAGAAATGGTTGCAATTTTATTTCAGAAGGAGAAACTATTGATCGATTACATGTACGGGTTGAGAAGGCTTCAAATATTTTATACGTTTCACTTCTCTTAACAACTTTTCATGAGCCTCCTTTACATGCCTCTCTATATTTTTGACTTTTGTGAGTCTTGGTATTATCACTGTTGTATAATATTGCACCACATTCTCCAACTGATAATTTTTTCTTTCTAGCTCTCTCTTCTCCTGACGAGTATTAGCTAGTTGTTGTTTTAACAAGCTCACCTCGTCTATCAATTACTGATTTTCTTGTACTCTTGCTTGTAGTCGTTGAGCCATATTGGAAACCGCTGTCATCGCTTGTGTACTAAGAGCTATAGTGTTATTAATAGTATCGATATCATTCCGATTATCAAAAACACTAGAACTCTCATTTACAGGAATAGCGTGCGAATGCACTATCGGTAATCTTTCAGTTGCCTAAATTATAGGCACCTTATGCATGTCAGAACCATTGATAGCTAAGGTAAGGAATGGCATGATTACACAAGAAGGTAAAACAAATTTTTCTCTAACAACACTTGACGATTCTGTATCTCTGTCTATCATCTTTGTCACTTTTTATACACTCCAATGATCCTATATTTGATGCATATCTGCTCAAATATCTTGTTTGTCAACATTTTGGGCGCCGCTACCCCATTTTTCAGACGATACTCCAAAATCCCCACAATGATCACGACAAGACATAAGGACCATTATTATATATTTTTGCTTCTTAGATTATTTTCTCAAATGTGTTTGTCTAATTTTTGTTTTGATCACTGCAAATTTCTTTCTCTCTAAAACCTTACTATCTCCATATTTTATTTTGATGATGTCAAGGAGAAAATTATCAGTTTTAATTTTAAAATGTGAATTTGAATTGCCATACATGTGCTTTAAATTATCAAATGTGAATTTGAATTTCCATACATGTGCTTTAAATTATCAAATATCTTAAAAATGTGAATTTGAATTGCCATACATTTGCTTTAAATTATCAAATATCTTATGTTGCAAAATTATCAAATAATTTGTTGATTTTTATTTTGTGTCAAATCCATACAAATATTGCCATCATAAAGAATTGAGAGATTGTTAATCATGTTGTTCAATTTTGGTGATGTCTAAAATATTATTTGAAAATTTTGAATTTTTTAATATACATATTCTATATTATTTGATACAAAATATTATCTGTTTAAAATATAGGTTGTATGATATATTTGTTATAAATATTATTTAAATGAAAATATTTTTAAAATATACTATTCACGATTTTGAAAATTTTGGATGGTCACTGTTCACTTTTTGACAAATTTAAAATTAATTAGTTGTATTATATTGACAAAATTGATTGATTGGTTGGTTGGTCACAATTCACTTTTTGATAAATTTAAAATTGATTAGTTGTATTATTTTGATAAAATTGATTGATTGGTTGGCTGGTCACTATTCACTTTTTGATAAATTTAAAATTGATTAATTGTATTATTTTGACAAAATTGATTGATTGGTTGTATTATTTTGACAAATGTGATATTGATGAATTGTTTCCTTTTAATATACTCACATAGATTGATTGATTATTTTTATTTGAGTGTGTTTATAATCTCTTAAACAATTACAAAACTTTTAGAAGGGATATATATATTTTTATCTGATATGAATATTATTTAAAGAGATTTTACTATGCAATCAAATTTTTTAAATAAAAAAAATTATTATATACAAGTCACTATGTAAATCTGTTTTCACATTATTGTTTTAAAAAAAGGTTAGCAGATCACTATTCATTGAGGATGACTTGATCAACATTTTCAAACTTTTGTGGTTACTCCACGTGATTGAAAAAAATAAAGTAAAAAAAGAGCATCTCGAGATTATGCCATCCATCATCAGAAGAGGAGCGTCTATCCTCCCAACGGGTAGATTTTTGGATATAAATAGAAATGTTGTGTATGGAGAAAAATTAAGAAGTTGAAGAGAAAAAAATTTGTGTGCTCCAAAATTTTGAGGGTATTATATTCTGCTCTTTCAATTTCAAATCTAAGTGTAATATTTGTTCTTACACTTTCATATCTACTCTTTGTGAGAAAATTATTGTAAAAGAGGGTTGAAGTGCCTCTTATCCTTTTTGATTATTTTGTGAGGAGAAATTTTGTAAGAGTAAAGCATTTATTGTTAACTGAGGCTCAAAAGATAAGAGTAAGATCTGTGTAAAATCCATAAGCTTAGTGAAGCTTTGGTGGTGTAGTGATTTGTGTTAATAGTGAAGAAATTCTCAAGAAGGTTCCTTGAGGAGTGGACGTAGACCCGATGTGCTGAACCATTATAAATCTCTATGTTTGATTTCTCTCTCTCTCTCTCTCTCTCTCTCTCTCTCTCTCTCTCTCTCTTATTTTTATTATTATTACTCTATTATTTTATTTGTTGAAATTTGAATATTTCGATTATTAAATTTAATATTGTGAAATTATTTTTTAATAACCCAATTCACCCCCCTCTTGGGTTGCCTAACTAGGATAACATTGATGATCTGATTCAGGCATATGGGACACTGCCTTGGACCACAAAATCCTACATTGCCTACTACGGGCAGGGTTCTATAGGGTGTACCAGATAGGTCCTATTCAATTGGACCACCATCTCGTTACAACTCTCGTAGAGAGGTGGCGCATAGAGACGATCACATTTCATTTCTCTGTCGAAGAGTCCACAGTTACATTACAGGGTGTGGCTCTTCTATTCGACCTACCTGTTGATGGAGACGTGATCACTAGCAAAAACCCAGGAAATAAGGTTGATGATTTGATAGCTTTATGTGTGGAGTTGTTAGGAGCAGCACATACACAACAAGACTTCATAGGATCCTTGCTTAAGTTAAAATGGATATTAGATCATTTCCGTTAGCTTCTACATGATACGACAAATGGCACAATTCATTATTATGCTCGAGCCTATATTATGTGGCTTATTTGGGGGGATTCTGGTCCCCTATAAGTCACAAAATATAGTCAAGATGATATTTTTGTCACTACTTAGAGACTTAAACCATATCCATGAGTACAGTTGGGGTGGTGCCATATTGGTATGTTTGTATAGGATGTTGTGGCAGACGACTAAGCATGATACAAAGGAGATAGTTGGGCCACTTGTGTTGTTACAAGTGAGTTGCAATGACTTCTAGTTTTATCTCATATTCTCAATTGCCATGCTTTATAAAATGCCTAATGTAATAAATTAATAATGTCATCATTCATTATAGGTTTGGGCATGGGAGAGATTGAGCAGGATCGCCTCCAGTAGGAAGTCTAACATTGCTCATGGTGAACGTGTCATTGGGGGGGGAGACCAGCAATTAACACCTGGCCTGAGAGCTTGTAGGTGGAGGGTTCCGTTCAGCTATGGGACAATATTGACTAATGTTAGTGTCATCTCCAAGGACTAGTTCGACCGCATGATAGGGGCGAGGTTCTCGTAATTTTTTTTATGTCAATTGATAGGTTCATGTTTGTAAACCTCCGGTCTACGGATCGCTCTCTAAATTATTGCATCGTTATTTCAGTTCATATGGGAGCCTTACGGGAGAGATGATGACATCATAACCGGCTTCCCATCGTATTGTACCGTTGGTCGAGACATATGGATGGCACGAGTGCTAATTATATACTTCAATATCATTGACTAGCATCTCCTCGACCAGGTTCTTAGACAGTTTGGACAGTTCAGGGTGTGCCTGATCGCTTTGACCCGAACTTGGTGATGCATTTTAGAGATAGACGTGGCAAAATGTGGGCAAAGGAATACCAGAAGTTTACGGATGATTGGAACAACAGAAGTAACACCATTGTCCACACTGAGATGAGCGATGAAGTGCTTACATCTTCCGACCCATACATGTTATGGTTTCGCCGTCATACACGTCTAGTACTGAGTAATCCGAGCGACATTGCTGCGTTCGAATACCAAGGCGTCGGGGGTAGTTTAGAGGGATTGGTAAGTTCTTTATAAAGTAACAAAACTACATTTCTTAAAGTTTTTGTATGTTTAAGTTGGCATCGGTGGTTACATAATATAAGTACATTTCATTACAAATTCGTAGAGCTGCAAAGGCATATCACTTGGTAGACGTTGCCTATATTAGACGTGATGGTAGAAAGGCATTAGACGCCATTGGTGAGATACGAGAGTTACTGTATGATTGTTTGCAACAAGCACACTAACATGACTGACTAGATTTTGGCCACTTTGGTGAGGATCCTTTTATGGGAGTAGATATTATAGCCACATCAGTGCCGCCCACAAATATTCCATCTATCGAGCCATCGACATCAATGCCTCCACCTCATCCTACCGTACATCATGCACATCAATCTGACCATTTTGATGTGGAACACTTTGGTGAGGGGCCTTCCATGGGTTTGTGTCGCGACCCAAACCCGCCCCTATGGGTTTAGTATCGTAACCGGCCAGTAATCCGTGATTACCAAAGGCCTGCTTAACAGTAATGACAGTAATACAGAGTAAAGGGCTGGCAGAAGCCAAACAGTAAAAAAAAGATGTCCAATGAGCTGTGAAAATTTGAATACAAAAAGACTTTTATGAACAAGTCACATTCATAACTAAAACATATATACATACGTCATATACAAACATCCAGGTTAGGGACCAAATCCCTTCACCGTAATTGTACAGTCAAGTCTAAAACACTTATTACAAAACAGAGACAGAAGGGTGAAACTGAGACACCCCGAAATAACCTTAACTTGAACAGACTTGGGACCTCGAAGTGAGGCACAAAGGTTGGCTTGACAAAATGGGAGCTTAACTTGATGCTCGGCTTCGTCCCAGACTGACACCTACATATAAATATAAACAGTGAGCTAAAGCCCAGTGAATAACATATGCGTAAAGGGGTTAAGAATAAATGTCCTTTCAGTAATTAAAATAGTCAATTGTATCAGTAAATCAGTTATTCAATCAGTGGCACATCTTTCATGCCATAACAGTTATTTAGAAACCATAATAGTCATGTGTGGTACATCCAATAGCAAAACAGTATAGTAGGTCTTAACAGATCAATAGCGATCGATTGATGGCCATCAAGCGATGCTTGAGTGGTCCCAACATTGGAACCAACAGAGATCTCTGTAACAGTAGCAGTAACAGTACAGTAACAGTAAGTTGCTAAGGATGCCACGAATACAGTTTACAAATAGGACAAACATTCATTCAATAAACGATGCCATTTCAGAAAGCAGTATAATCAATCGTTCATAAATAATTATAATTGAACGTATCTTTACAACATTATTACTCACAGAGCACTGGGCTAAAGATAGGCTAGTCAGCGTCCTTAGGTGCCAACCCTACACAGTTACAGAATGAACACACACTAAGTTACACACTTGGGATTAATAGCTTAGCCCCCTAAACTTGACTTGGTGTGGTTCAACATCAATATCCTTCTTAAGATGCCTTAAACATGGCCTAGGAATGCCTAGGATGGAAAGAGAATGCAAAGATGTACTTTAAAACATTTTTCAAATTTTTCATAAAACAAGGGTCTCGCTCGAGCGTGGCTTTCCTCGCTCGAGCAAGCTTACCAAAACAAAGGGGTCGCTCGAGTGCAAACTCTCTCGCTCAAGTGGTCTGTAAAAAATGTAAAAGTACTGGATGTTGAAAATCCCCGCTCGATGCCCACTTGATGCTCGCTCGAGCGTGAGACATAGCTCCTTGCTCGAGCGTAGGTCTCGTCGCTCGAGCGTGTGTCTGCGTGCACAAAAACCTGAGAGCTTGCAATCTACGCTCGAGTCAGCATTCTATCGCTCGAGTGGAGCTTTGAACAAAAGAATGGTCACTCGAGCATAGAATCCTTCGCTCGAGCGTGGAAGCCAAAATCTGGAATTTCCAGATTTGCTCCGAAAGCTCAAACCAAGAATTGAACACATCAAAACTCATCCTTTTGGGCCAATTTTCTGGAAAACACTTGAAAACTCATACTATAACATGTTTAGAAGATCAATTTATGAAATCAAGCCCAAAAGTAAGCCAATTGAACACCAATTTCAAAGAAACTTGAAGAATCATGCAAGACCATCACATGCATGAGTTCCCATGAACTCTAATGCTCTAAAACATAATCAAATGCATGCTTGAGCTCAAAACATGATGAATTCATGGGCCATAACCAAAAATATGAACATGCAAGTAGGAATTCTCATGTAAATTACCTCAAAACTCGAGAATATATACATGCATGCATGAATTAATTCTTAAACCAACACCTTAAGCCAATTCTTGACTCTATACTCCAATATTTCCATGAACCATGCAAAATACAACTTAAATTCATAATTGAGAGGATGAATTCCCTACCTTAAGTCTTGAATTTCAAGTATGGAAGCCCAAATATGCAAATTCCCTTTAATTCTCCTAAGTTTCCAAGTCAATTTTCTTGTTAAACACAAATTCTCCCAACTCACTCTCTCTCACAGTTTTTGGTCTAGAAGATGAACAAAATGATGCATCAAATGTGTATGAGGTGTAATAAAGGTTCGTCAATGAGTCAAGCCACTCAATGGCAAAAAAGTAATTACCAAGGTTCAATTAATCTAGCATTATTTAATCTAATTAACCATTCCAAATTGAATTTTAATTAAAGCTACCAAAAATCACATAAATCCTAATTAGCATATAACACTAATCAGTTTCTGGATCGGTTGCCGATAAGGCTTTCAATTCACAATACGAAATCAAAACATGAACAGATCATTTAATGACAAACAGATAGAAATGCAATTCAAACAATACACTCATACAATCAATTTAGGATTTCATCCTATTCAATTACTTATCATGCTCAATATCAGTTTAGCACTAATCAGAGGTGAGGGTTGTCACAGTTTGTCACCTCATGTTCCATCTATAGCAATGCCTACATCGTAGACTTCCCCACCTCAACGTACCCATTATACATCCCAATCTTCCCCTAAGTTATATCGTCTCATGTCCCAACATACTTCCACAAACCATGGCCATATATTGGACCCCTCTTGGTCACCACCCCCATATAAGACAAAGGTTGGTAGCCCATTGACTCCCTTAGCACCACTGTCTACTGTATGTCTACCTAATATGATTCCCTCTGCTTTGACATTGACCGCACCTGACCATTTGACAGTACCTTCATCTTTCACACCACCGCAGACCACTTTTGTTGAGACAATGGCAGCATGATCTCCTATCCCACATATAACCTTGAGCTACTATGCTGATCCACTCATTACCCAAGACTTCCATATTAAGGGAGAGGAGAAGGCCCAAGTCCATGTACCTACCAAAAAGACAGGTAGGGGTAGAGGTCATGGCGGGCGTCAAGGCCGATGTGGCAGTATGAGTAAAGGCCGAGGCCAAGGTTGAGCTATAGAACATGATAGTAGTGCACCGAATAAGGGCATTTCATAGCTCAGTGTGGTATCTCAAGCTTTGCCATATGTAGTATCAAATATTTCTACTGCACCAATTTGTGATGGGCAGCCACCTTTTCCACAAGCTGACGAGGGAGTCATACGTGCAGCAGCGCAAGATATACAGAGAGTATATAATAAGAGACCTAGGAGAGAGACCCATGGAAAGGGTTGTGGAACTGGGGGAAAATTAGCACACTAGGGACAACCAACACTAGTAAGTAGCTTCACACATTATCTTCAGTGGTGTTTTCTCTTAGAATGTTTAATTTGTGGCTTTTTATATAGCTATGGCTTTTTTCTTATGTTATTTTTTAATTATTTTTTTGTCAATAATGGGCTTTTTTTTTTTTGTATTATCCAAAGAAGTACGGCTATGTCTTGCTTAAAAGTGTTTCAAGTTCTTTAGGAAATGTCCTACGTATATCTATAATCTACACCAGCTATTTGTTATATTTATATAGATTTTCAGAAACTATAGAGTTATAGTCAAGTAGGGGATGTGATTGAAATTTCTAAATATATGCTAAAAATTGATTTACTTCTCTTGTATTTTGGGTCTTTAACTCTAACTTCTAACTTAGTTCAAAATAGATTTGCTTCTTCAGATTAGCTTGGAATTTGGACTTGTAGTGTCTTCAAATTGATGATTGATTAGAGGAAGCAAAATGTTGTTCATTTTCATAATATTTACTTGGCAGTTTGATTGAGCTTCTTTCCCTATTTTCCTTTTCCCTAAGTTTTAATCTTGTGGAATAAAAATGTCATATGACTCATTTCTGACCTAGTGTATTTCAAGTAAAATTGTGTTGTAATTATGATCAAAGTGAACTTTTATAGGATTGGGTTCAAAAAGCTATGGAGCTGAAGAGGATAAATATGACTACATTGGTCTAATGGAATTGTAATAAGGTATCCTTAATCCATTATGTTTCATTATCTATTTTTCGTATTGTTTCAATATGCTAATGTCATTGTTTTTTAAATATTAGACTGTTGTGCATGCTCCTCAATGGAAAAAATACACAGAAGTTGATATATGGACATTTCAAAATGGGTTGTGGAACTGGGGAAAAATTAGCACATTAGGGACAACACTGGTAAGTAGCTTCACACATTATCTTCAGTGGTGTTTTCTCTTGGATTAGTCTAGAATGTTTAATTTGTGACTTCTTATATAGTTATGGCTTTTTGCTTATGTTATTTTGTAATTATTTTTTTTTTGTCAATAATGGGTTTTTTTTGTGTATTATCCAAAGAAGTATGGCTATGTCCTGCTTAAAAGTGTTTCAAAGTTCTTTAGGAAATGTCCTACTTATATCTGTAATCTACACCAACTATTTGTTATATTTATATAGATTTTCAGAAACTATAGAGTTCTAGTCAAGTAGGATACGGGATTGAAGTTTCTGAATATATGCTAGAAATTGATTTGCTTCTCTTGTATTTTGGGTCTTTAACTCTAACTTCTAACTTAGTTCAAAATAGATTTATTTCTTCAGATTAGCTTGGAATTTGGACTTCCAGTGTCTTCAAATTGATTATTGATTAGAGGAAGGAAAAGGTTGTTTATTTCCATACTATTTACTTAGCAGTTTGATTGAGCTTCTTTCCCCATTTTTCTTTTCCCTAATAAAATGTCACATGACTCATTGCTGACCTAGTGTATTTCAAGTAAAATTGTGTTGTAATTATGATTAAAGCAAACTTTTGTAGGATTTGGTTCAAAAAGCTATGGAGCTGAAGAGGATAAATATGATTACATTGGTCCAATGGAATTGTAATAAGGTATCTTTAATCCATTATGTTTCATTATCTATTTTCCATATTGTTTCAATATGCTAATGTTATTGTTTTTTAAATATTAGACTATTGTGCATGCTTCTCAATGTAAAAAATACACAGAAGTTGACACATGGACATTTCAGAATGTGATGGAGAACAAGTTTGAAGGCGTCGAAGCACTAAAGAGGCATCCAAGTACTTTTCGTAAAAGAACAAGTTTGAAGGCATTATATGGCATATATTTTGTAAAATTGAAAATTCACTTGTAAAGTATATTGTACATGTTAAGCACTTTTGTAAGGTTCCTACTGATATGTACTTCAGTGGATTTCTAACATTTTTGTGAATTCTCTATCAATGTAAAAGATTGGACCTCTACATGAGTGTGGAGCGTAAAATGCATTTGAAAATGTTCTATATTTAAATGCAATGATTTAATTTAGTATCTTTGCATATGTTGGTGAAAGTCACATATGGTTGATATGGATTTTTGTGTAAATTTGGCATGTACTGTGCAGGACGTTAGAATTTCATTGAAGAGGAACAATTTGTTAGTGGGTTAAAGGAGGAGGATATTATTCTATTGTTGCCTCTTCATTTATGTTTCGTTATTAAGAAAGACCACTGTATAATAAACAATTAGTGTTCAATGTTTGTTTCTGAATTCAATTCTCTTTTGAGGACCTCTGAGTTCCAACACAGATGGTTGTGAAGTCAGCTTGTGTTTGTTGTGTCATCCATGATATTCTGGTATCAACAATAAGGTTAGTCTTAAGGTTGGTCTTCAAAGTAACTTGGGTTAAAATAAATGGGTTGTGTTGGAATGTGCGGTCAGCTTCAAAGAGTTGACATACTAGTTGATTCAATAATACAAAATGAAATAGATTCTTAATAACCATTTGACACAATACTTCATTATTTCATTGCGTTGTGCCTTATTTTTTATGTATATATTTTTCATAGTAAAATGATCATAAAATTGTTGAGTGAATAATTCAATGCCATCTTGATTGGGAAAAAAAAAAAAAGGAAAGGATTGGCTATTTATACAGATTCCAAGCTATTAGGTTACTAGTGTAAAAGTCGAGCAAATAATTGTGGCCATGAATAACTCCTGATCATTCTAATTTACTCTGTTTCAATGTTGGTCGCTCAAGCCAAGAAATGATGGCTCGAGCCAACATTCCATGGTCCCAGAAGTTGCACCCTAGCTGCAAAAGTTCTGAGGCTCTTAGATGTATGCTCGAGCGAACATGATGACGGCTTAAGCGAACATGATGATGGCTCAAGTGCATAATGCTGCAATCTAGTGTATTTACAAGTCAACCAACGGCTGAAAACTCCACTTGTGGGCTCGAGTGACTGTTTATTGGCTCGATGTAACAACCCTCGTACTGATTACCGTATAACCACTGAATTATATACTGATTATTGCTTAACTGAACTGATTATGACTAGTAATCGAACTAACTGAAGTACTGAACGGACCGATTGAAATCGAAACTGGAATTGAATGAGTTATCTATTGAATTGCATATTGCATATTGCATCTGTTTGATTGAATGATTATCTGTTTGAATTTATATGTTTAAGCTGTCAATTGAAGGCCTTATCGGCGACCGATTTAGAAACCGTTTGATGTTTTAGAATCAGTAGAATATTTCTGAATTTATGGTATATTTATCTGAAAATTGATTAGGAACGATTAAATCAGCTTAAATTAAGTCAATTAAAGAGTTGGTCATAATTACCGAATTGCCATTTTGAGTGGGTCTTTGTTTAAGCTTATCATTTGTGCCTTATACACTTAGATAAACATCTTGATCAGCCATTTCCCTATACTTCAACCGACCAAACAAGTGAGGAAGGAGAGAGAGTGAGAAGTAAGGGAGATTTGAGCTCATATTGGTGAACTTGCTTGGAGATTGTTTAGGATTGAAGTGTAGTTGGCATAATTGAGCTTCCAAGACTTGTAATTGACACTCTAGGTAAGGAAATCATCATCTTCTTGTTGTCTTTGAGCTAAGTTTTGCATGATTCATGCATCATTGTAGAGCTAAGACATGATTTTGCTCATATATATTGAATTGAAGATCAATTGTTGTATGCATGGTTGAATTAGTGAAATTGGAGTTGAATTCATGCTTGAACTATACATGCATGTCCATGTCTATATATTAGCTCATGTTTTCAGGATGTTTTCCAACTATTGAGCTCTCTAGAGCAAGATTTGAAGATTGAATTGGGTTTGAAGCTCATGCATTGCATGTTTTAAACTTGTTCTTGAGAATGGGTTGAAAATGGATTTAATTGACAAACCCTTGGCCCTTGCATGTGCAAATTAGCTTTTGAAACTTGTTATACATTGAGTTTAAAGTGTTTTTCCAGAATTTGGGGCCCAGAGGTTGAGTTTTGGATGGTTGAATGCTTGGTTCGAACTTGGGAGACAAATCTGGAAATTCCAGATTTGGCTTCCTCGCTCGAGCGAAGGATTCCTCGCTCGAGCGAGACCTTTTATTTTGCAATCTCGCTCGAGCGAGCATCGAGCGTGGTATCGCGCGTAAAAATTGAACATCCAGTACTTTTACTGTTTCATCAGACCGCTCGAGCGAAGGGAGGCTCGCTCGAGCGAACCCTTTGATTGTGGAAGCTCGCTCGAGCGAGAATCGAGCGAAGAAAAAAAGAACCAAGATTTTTATGTTTCATCGACCGCTCGAGCGGATTGGATTCGCCGAGCGAAGGATTTTTGATTTTGAAATCTCGCTCAAGCGAAGGAAGGCTCGCTCGAGCGAGACCCCTGTTTTCAGCAACTTTTGAAAAATGCCTTCCAACTGTAATTTTGCATCCTCATCCCATCCTAGGCATTCTTAGGCCTAGTTTAAGACATCTTAATGAGGATATAGATGTAGAACACACCGAGGCATATTAGGAAGTTAATTATTGTACTTCCCCAACTGTTAAACTTAGAGTGTGTTCAACTTGTTACTGTTTAGGGTTGGCTCTCGGGGACGCGCTCTAGCCGCTATTAGCCCAGAACACTGTGAGTAACAGATTGTGTAAAGATATGTTCAAAATGGTTATATTTTGATTCTCGAAGCTGTTTATGGAACGATATTGTCTATTGAATGAATGTATGTCTGTATTTGAATCGTATTGTGGCATCCTTAGCACCCACTGTTATTGACTGTTACAGAGCTCTGTCGGTTTCCTTGTGGAACCATACTGATTGATGGCCATCATTATTGTTGTTGGGTCTGTTCGGGCCCAGTCCTTTGGACCTACTGTTTATAGGCTAATGGATGTACCACATATGACTGATTGATTGAAATACTGATTGACTGAAATACTGAAAGATTGAAATACTGTTAAATGAATTGATTTCATTACTGTAAGGACATTCATTCATAACCTCTTTACGCTTTATGTTATTCACTGGGCTTTAGCTCACTGTTTATATATATATGTAGGTTCTCAGCAACCAGACCGGAGCTAGGAGCGTGGGATTGGTCCCCAGTTTTGTCAAGCCAGCCTATGTGCCTCACTGCGAGGTTCCGTGTTGCCATGCTATGGCTCGGGGTGTTTTTGTGTCCCCTACCGGTCTCCCTACTGTTTGTACTTCTGTGTAGACCGTTTACTGTATAGACTGTACTGTTATCGAGGGATTCGATCCCCGTACTGACTGACTGTAAATGATTGTATAGAGTGTACTGTTTTGGACTGTATGAATGCATAAAATGTTTTTGACATACAGATTTTCACAGCTCAGTGGACACTAGTTACTTACTGTATTGGCTTCCGCCAGGCCCTGTACTCTGTTTGATCAGATATCTTGTTCAAAGAGCCTTGGTAATCTCGGATTCTTGGCGATTCACGGTGCTAAACCCATAGGGCCGGGTTTGGGTCGTGACACTCGAGCAGATAGCTTCTGGGTTCGTGTCTTCGCTCTAGCTCAAAAGAGATTGCTCGAGCAGCATGCGAGTTCATATACCGAAACTACCTATTTGTTTGCAATAAACTAAGGCCCCATTTGTTTTACATTATAAGGAGAGGATTGTGATTCATAGTGAGGTGAGACCCACTAATATCATGTTTGTTTTCAAAGATGAAGAGCGGATTCGTAATCCCCTCCGGACTACGAATCCCCTTGGAGAGGGGATTAGGATAGATCCGTGAGACTTGGTATTTGAAATTAGTCCGTCGAACTATTTTTTTTATTTTTTACATGTTGGGTATTTTTTTTTGAACGTTAATGTTTAATTTTTTGTATTTTTTGTTAATTAAAAATCATTACTTTATTTGTTTTATTTTCTTCAGAAATTTTTTATTTTTTTTTATTTTTAATTTTAATTTTTACATGTTAGGCATTTTTTTTGAACATTAATGTTTATTGTTTTTGTAATTTTTTATTTATTTTATTATTTTAAATAAAAATAATGTAACAATTCTTACACCAACAACTATTATCAAAACAAATATAATTTATTTAATTCTCTCACTATCAATTCTCTTAAGCCATGTTTGATTGGGGGTTTAGGAGGGTGAATTGGATTACCAATCCATAAGACCTACTAAACCCTTGTTTGATTGCAACAAAATGTCATAGGATTAGTAGTGAAGGGAGCTTAGTAATCCCCCTATATAAGAGGATTAGTTTGGGTGAATTTTAGGTGTGATTAGGAAAATAGTAAGGGGATTGAATATATTTTATAAAAAATTTAGTTTTTTAATTTTATTTTTTTTTTCTAAATATATCTATTTGTTTTAGTTTTTTTTTTCTCAATATAGAAATAATTTATTTATTTATTTTATATAAAAATAATTTAATAATCCCATCACTAATCATCTTCCATACTATCATCAAAACAAACACACTTTTACTTAATCCCTTCACTAATAATCCACGAATTAACAATCTTTTCACTAACAATCCTCTCACTAATAATTTCATCCAACCTAATCCGTTAAACAAACGTGGCCTTAGGTTATGTTTGTTTGAAAGATTAGGGGGTGAGATTGGAATAGTAAAGAGGTGGGTCCCACTAACTCTTGTTTGGTGGCTTCCTTGTGGAGGGATGTTATTATTCCAAGCAGCTTGGTAATCCCCCTCAGTAGAGGGATTAGTTTGAGTGAATTTTGGATGAAAGTATGAAAATAGTAAGGAAATTAAGTTTATTTTATATAAAAATTTTATTTTTTTATTTTTATTTTTTTTGAGCAAGTACACCTATTTGTTTTAGTTTTTTTAATATAAAAATAATTTATTTATTTATTTTATATAAAAATAATTTAACAATCTGATCACTAACCATTTTTTACACTATCATTAAAATAAATACACTTTTATTTAATAGCAATGGTAGGTATCATGAAAAATCTTTGATGAAAATAATTATGAAAGTTTTGTAGCCCTTAAATTACACTTAGAATAAAGCACTACACACTAATCAAAGATAATTTAAGGATCATAAATCTTTCATGATCATTTTCTTGATCCTTAATTTTTCTCTTTACTTAATCCTTTCATTAACAATCTCTTTACTAACAATCATCTCACTAATAATCACATCTAATCTAATCCGCTAAACAAACAAATGTGGTCGTACTATGAAGCTACTCCATTTTAATTATGTGAATATTTGGGAAGTGAGTTTTTATGTAAGTTTTTTAGTTGTTGAATATTATTGAAGAAAATTTTTTTATGTTTGAGAAGATAATTAAATTTTTTTGTGGTTAAATGTGATATTTATAAAAGAAAAAATAAAATAATTATAAGATTAGCTGTAATATTTTGTTTAGATGCATTTTTCTAATTTTATAAAAATTTTATCTTTTTATGAAAAAAATCAAAAAAAAATTCAAATCCAAGACTTCTCCAACACCACCTATAAAAACAAACGAGACCCAAAGTTGGGACCAAAGGAGAGCCTCTCTCTCTTTCTAGAGAGAGAAAGCTACCCCCGGTGGTATTTTAGTGATGATGTTCTGGTGCAACTCAGGCCAGTAAAGCCGCCTGTTATGCTTGACGGTGGAGTTTTCTTCGTGTTGTGGTTCGAGTGGCCATAGCTGAAGATGTGTTAGTTGGTTCTCCGGTAGTGGGTGGTACTGTCGCTGGGTTTCTAGCGCCGGTGTTGGCTTCTTGCTCCTTGCTTGGGGTGGTTGCCGCCGTGTTGACTGGTTTCACTGGTCATGGAGGTGGCTTCTTGTCACCGTGTTATCGTTATCGGTGGTTTGCCAACGGATTGTTTTCAGCTCCAGCGTCGTTGCTACAGTGAGTGTGAGTGCTGTAGCGTGGAGTAGTGAGTTCGATGATCTCGTGAGCTACGGGTGGCGACATGTAGATGACGCGTGGCTTTTCTGTTCTGCGGTCGTCGTTCATGGCTTCCAGCGTGTATTGTCGATGGGTTTCTCACCGACGGTGCATCTGTATGGGAGTTTGTGGTGTGCAGTTGAGTCGCCAGTTTTGGCGATAGTCATCTGTTCGTGTTCTACCGCGAAGGTGTTGGCTGCCTCTCTCTAGTCTAGAGAGAGAATGAAGTTAACGGGTGTGAGATCTGGGGTGGTGAGCTCCTGCTACGCTGACAGGTTTGCCACTGCCAATGGAGTGTTTGGTGCACCGTGGAGGAGGTGGGTTGTTACGAACTTAGTGATAGCTCGGTTGGTGCAGGTGGTCTACTAGCTTTCTGGTTGGTTCGTTCCTTGCATCCATCTCCGGCGGCTGAACCTTTTCCGCCGGTGATGCCTTGTGCGTGAGTTACTGGTATGGAGTTGTAAGTAGGGAAGTCGCTTCGGCAATGGTGGGTCTGTCTCAACTCATACGCCGGTATGTTGTTTTGTTTTCTGGCGTGTTCATCGTTCGGTGGATAATTGCCGACGGAGTTTCTGTTGCTCCGGCACCGGCGAAATAGCGTCTTTGGTAACGTAACCTGGGCTCTCTCTCTCTCTCACGTGGTGATTGATGGGATGGGATGGATGGACAACAGCTGTCTTTTTTCCGCCTGGGCTGAGCTGGTGCGTTGGAGAATGGGTAAGTGCTTTTTGGTTGTTTATGTATATTTTATATATATAATTGATATATATATATATATATTGTGCAAGTGGTTCACGTGGGCGTCCAGTTCTTGGAGCTTGCTGCGTGTTGTCTTTCTTGTGTCCACAGGTTTGCTTTTGTTGAAGAAGTCGCTAATTATATTAGTGGTAGTATGTATATTGTGGAGAGTGGATTGTGGGCCTATTTGATGTTACTTAGGGATTGTTTAGAAAATATTAGATTAATATATTTTTAAATTTTTTATAAAAAAAATAAAATATGAATTAAATTTAAAGTAATATAGTAGAGGTGATGTGACTCAAATAAGATGATTGTGATCAAAATACGATAATGTATTAAAAATAGCATATGTTATTTTAGCACATGCCAAACAAACACTTGGTGCACCTTCTTTCAGCAAATTAGGCTTTGAGATTGGGTTTGATTAAGTGGGCTTGCCGTTGGGCTCATTTTGGACTTTTGAATTATTTGGACTCATTGATTTTTTTTTGGACAAATTGCATATATTTATATGATTGATGAGCTCATAAATTTCTATTTAGCCACAATGCGGCGGACCATTTATAATTGATTTTCTCATGATGATTGATCGTGTGATCCTTATGTGACTCAATATGAGATTAGTTTTGAGCCATCTTTGCCAAGAGTGATCGAGGAGTCACTACTATGGGGAATAGTGATTCGATGACTAGCTGAGTTAGAGACTGGTAGATAAGCAGGAGGTTAGCTACTGATTTTTTGGTTGCTTCTTGTCTTCATGTGACCCATCCTAATTAATTGTATTGCAACACTTGACATGAAATGAATGGTACGTTGCCATGGGGATTGAGGCTTGTGATCTACCAAGGAAGGGATTGGGGGATGTGATGATTGCTCTCATGTTATTTTCTGGCTATGTATTAGTTTGTTGCTGTGGTGGCTATCGGTTTTTGCTATCACTCCCAAGACCATTGATTATGGTTACTGATTGTGCTAGCTTCATGTGACTCTGTCTAGATTTCTCGTGGGATAGATTTTTTCCTCCGTCACGGCTTCGGTAAGTGGCTAGGATATCACGATTGTGAGAAGTGAGATACTTATTGGATTCTATGTGTTTGTCTGCGGTAAAGACTGAGGGCAAGTGGGGGTGGTTATCATTTTTTGATTGGTCTTGTGAGTTGTTGCTTGTTTTATCTTGGTTAGGTTTTGTTGTTAATAGTGTATATTTGCCCATATATTGTCCCCAAGTTTTTACTTGGACAAAATGGATATATAGATAAATTAGGTTATATGGTGTTAGTGTTGCTTATATATTGCCCCTAGTCACTCTGCCTTCTTTACTGTTGGCATATAAGTAACCAGGAGAAAAATATATCAACAACACTCTTGTATTGTTAAGTCACTCCCTCTTAATAAGGGGGTTTAGTCTTTCTTTTGTATTTCTTGTTGTATTACTTGGGGAATGTCCCTTATAAACGTGTAAATTTTTGTCCTTAATTTATGACATACCCACAAAAAAAAAAAAAAATTTACCCATTTGTACTCATTTTTTCCTTGAATTTGTTCGATTTCTTCTCTCTCTCTCTACTACAGCAAATCCTTGACGCTGTGCTTGACCTGTTATCCAACTTTCTCTCTTGAATTAGCCCCTTTCTACATGCTTTTCATCGGTACATGGTAAGTGTTTTCTATATTTAGGTGTTTAATTTGTTTTTTGTTTTTTTTTTCTCCTCTCTTGTTTGTTTTCTACATTTTATCAACTCTTATGAACTTAAGCGATACAATTTCAGTAGAAAATTATGTTTCTTACATTGTTCATACGTATTTCATACAATTCATGTAAGGAGTTAGGCAAAATTTCATGTGATTCAGAAAACCCCAAAAAATTCTATCGTTGGTAGGTCATCTATATAATTCTTACAAAAAAGAATGAACCAATATTGGAATTTTACATAAATGGAAAATGTGAAATGGTACGGGATGGACATGAAGGCATGTATACAACACCTGTGTTCAATTAGATACAATTCCATATCGAGAATGGACATGGACATGAAGGCTTGTGTGCAACACCAATTTGAGTTCAATTGATTGAGTTCAAATATTTCTTATTTCATATCGACAATGTGCCAAAAAACACCAATTGCACCATTCCAAGTATTGTTGCTAGCAATTTTTTTTTTTTAAAGGATTATGTATTTATGTTGTTTCGTATTATAAAGCCATTCTAATTCCACAGTGAATCTGAGTGCCTCCTTTATTGTTATAATTTGAATAATGTGGCTATGGTAGGGCAAATTTACGTCTATTTACTGCGTTCTATTATTTCTCTTCTTTTTTTTTTTAATGGTTTGTAAGTACATACCTCATTATTATCGTTATTCTTACTAATGATGCTTATGGTTTATGGTTGTGATTGGGGATTTGGGGTTGTAATGAATGTTGGTGGGTTCTCAATTTGGAGGGGGGGGGGGGAGAGGGTTGTTTGTGGTTTCTTCGTTGATGGATTTATGTGTGTTGTTAGGGTTTTAGTCATGGCTGAATCTTCTAAACACCGAAAGGTCACTATGTCTCGTATCTCTTATAACAATAAGAAATTCCAGTCTGAGAAAGCCAATTTGTATCAGGATTTGTACGAGTCTAGGACTGTCCATCTAGAGCATAACGTCGAACCCAATACTTTCAAGTCAATCCCCATTCGTTCTATTTTTGATGCCTTGAGTGGTGACCGTGTCCTACTTTTCTCGGGCCCCCAAAATCTGAGTTGGGTGCTGGAATTCTATTATAACATCTACTCAATTCGTGACGTCTCTACTTCTTTCAAGACATGGGTCCATTCAAAGGCAATTTTTGTTAATGCAAAATATATTCGATCATTTCTTGGTATTTTTGAAGTTCGTAACTGTCACTTTCCTTTCCTTGCCAAACGAATTGCCAACTTTGACATGGTGGCTTCTGAACTTTGTGGCACACCCCGGAGTTGGATTGACGGGACTCTTATTAAGCAACATGAACTTATTTCTTGCTTTTGCCATTTGAACATCATTCTCTGTGGCCATGTTCATGCCACTATCCATAGTTCCAACATCTCACAAGACCAAGAATATGTGTTTTACTGTATAGATCGTGGTCTCCCCATTGATCTTTCGGAAATGATCGTGGAAAAGATGATTTCGATTTTTAAAAGAAAAAAAAAATCCTTACGTATTCCATATGGGGGTCTTATGAATAGGATACTCTCGACTATCGCAATCCCTTCCTCTCTAAATGATGAGTTTGCGTCTCTTGTCAAACCCATTACCAAAAAGGTTGTATCCTAGAGTGAGGCGCATGTGAATGGGACTTCGTTAGTGGTGGGTGGTTGTGGTGTAGGTGAGGATATGATGGACGAAGAGGCTGAGTTGGATGCTGTCGTTACTGGTAAGGAGGCATAGCCTACTATTGCTGGTACCATTCGAGGATAGCTTGACCAGTTTGAGCAGGCCATGTTTGCACGGTTTGATCGCCTAGACGCCTGGATAGATGTTTACGATGCACGTCTCACTGACTTAGAGACGTCCACCAACGCTCGGCTTATTGCATTGGAGGCTTCCTTTGGACATATTGAGCATGTCCTGGACCAATCTTCTCTCTAGCTTGCCAAGATTCTATCCATACTTCAGATGCAGCAACCTCCTCCACTGCCACCGGACTCGTGATGGTATATTTTTTTGGACCCAAGTTCGATATTAATATTGTCTATTATGAGCAATTTGGCTCATATTAACTAATAAACTATATTGTCTGTTATGAGCAATTTTCTATGTCATGGAAAAATATGGGTTTGAGGCCCAATTTTTGTCCAAAGTTCTAGTAACTTCTATAATAAAATAATTTTGGAAACAGATAACATGTATTTCCAAACAAGATTAAAAAAAACGGTGGCATATATAACATTTCTCGTACAACAAACCCAAGATTAAAACCCTTATGAAAAATCAACAAATTTAACTCGACTATTTTTGGAATCCACAAAAATCAACCCAAAATAAACATCAAATCAAATCTAAATATAACCTTTCATGCTGAGAAGTAAATACATGCTCATAAAGCTTCAAAAAAGAAACAACTGGTATCTTGTCCTTATTCCAAGTGGTAACGGCTGCAGAGGAGAGTGGTATTGTGTGAAAAATTAGGAATGCATGGTGACAAAGGCCCCTCTAATCTAGCGTTCTTCATTGCAAGAATATGGAGAAATTTAGGATTGGTTAGTAAGGGAATGAAATGAACAAGAGAAAGAAAGTGATCTATCAAATCTAGAATTTTAATATATTAGATAGAATCCCAAATCTTGGGTAAAAAAAAATAATAATTATTATTATTGTTATTATTAGAAGTCTAAACATTTATTTATTGGCATGAGATATATCGCACTAAGCAAGCACAGTTGTACACTAGTTCGACTCCATTTCAATTACATCAGCACTTCCTCTCTTAAAAGAACTTGTCCTCAAGAATAACTCATAAATTAAGGTACAAGGTTTTGCACATTGAAAATATTAGACATAGTCAATGGGAAGGCAACTGGACTTGGTAAGCATTATCATTGATCTTGCAAAAAAATTATTAGAAGTTAAACACCTATATATAGGCATGAGGATATACATAATAAACAAGCATAGTTGTACACTAACTAATTCAACTACAATTTGAACTACATCAAGCAGAGAAGGAAGTATGGCGGATACATATTGGGGTGATGGTGGTGGTGAGTTAAAGTGGCAAGGCCATGGAGGTCCTGAGTTTGTTAGAGAAAGATGCAAAGAGGAAAGCAAGAAGATAAACAAAGCAAACAAGAGAAAATAATGCTGAGGTTGAAAAACCTTCCAAATACATCCTAAATATTTCTATCTACATCCACTTTATGCAATTACGCCCTTATACCTTAACAAAAAAAAAAAAACTCTTGTGCTATGGATAATGGGTGTAGAAAGGAATTTTTGGTGAAGGTGAAAAAAATTATTTCCCCTTATGCCTTGTGTGAAATGGCCAAACAAGTCAATTTTGGCAGAATGTCTAGTGGCCATTATTGATTGAAGTAATTAAATACAAATATGCAAAATTAAACAACAAATTTGTTACACTTAAAACTATAGAGCACAATTGACATGAGATACAAAGCAAGGAGTATTAATGTGATTTATCATTTTGATTAACATGCACCAATGGCTATAGCAAAACAAGCTAAATTGTTACTATGAGGCTTGTCTCAAAGAACGTACAATTATTAGATGATGTAAGAATTTTGAAATATAGAAATCTCAAGATATAATCAAACTATGAATGTTTTGGAGCATAGGGACAAGAAAATTTGAGACAAAAAATCACATACGTACTCAAAATAAAATGAGCATATTGTTATATACGAAACATAAATACCAAATATTCATAATAAATTAATTTACCAAACCCCAACCAAAAACAAGACAATTAGCCAAAAACATTATTGACTTGTGTATCAATCATTAACAAACCAAAAGCCATAATATACCTTACTAGAAGTAAAACCCACCCTAATGTCTTAATGACACAAAAATATTGCATATCCATAACCAGTTAAGTACTAATAAAACTCCTTTCTACCCAAAAAAAAAAAAAAAAACTTGTCTTCGTCTTCTTGTTCTTCTATATCAGTCAAGATCAAACCAAAAGCCATAAGTTATCTTACTTTATTGATTCCATAACTAGCTTTGCTACCAACCAAACATCGAGTACTCGTTCCAATATTAAAGAGATGACTCAAATTAAATTAAATTGTTAAAAATGTTGTAGTGTAAGGTTCAAGGTCGATTGCATGCTAAGATTCCACTTTGTGCCATTTCCATAGAGGGAGAAACCTAGTACTGAGTCAGAAGCCCATATCTAGCCCCACCCTCAAATGCCCTGTTGTTGAGAGCGAGAATCAAGAGTCGAAGAGGGCCAAGGCAGTGAAAGTGAATGTGAATACGGATGGGGTTGAGGACACGTTGAACAAGACTACTACAACTACTACTTGTACTACTTCTGCTTTGAAGAAGGTGTTTTTTTAGAGGTTGTGGAGTGCTAATGATGACATTGCGATTCTCTAGGGTATTATTGATTACACTGCCACCAAAGGTGCGGACCCCTCTATGGACATGAATGCTTTTTTCCTTTTCATTAAGGATCCTATTCATGTTCATGATACCAAGACCTAGTTGTCCGACAAAGTCTGCAAGTTGAAGAACAAATACAAGACTAATGTCACCAAAGCTAAATTGCCCTCCAACCCCCATAACCAACAACTCTATGATTTGTCCCAAAAGTTCTGGGATTTTCAAACTAATGCTGCTAAACTTGATACCACTAACAATAACAAGGACGTGGTTCATGGGAAACCAATTCTAAAAGAGGGTGCTCTTAACAATATGGCAGAAATTGAAAAAGAATTGAAGAAGCTCTAAATCTACCAAGTTCAACTCTATTTATTGTTAGCAGCATTAGTTAGAAAATCCCATTCTACCATCCTCAATTCTCTTTCAATAAATAGAGTTGAAGTTGGTAGATTTAGAGCTTCTTTAATTCTCTTTCAATTTCTGCCATCTTGTTAAGAGCACCCTCTTTTAGAATTGGTTTCCCATGAACCACGTCCTTGTTATTGTTAGTGGTATTAAGTTTAGCAGCATTAGCTTGAAAATCCCAGATCTTTTGGGATAAATCATAGAGGAGTTGGTCATGGGGGTTGGAGGTCAATTTAGCTTTGGTGACATTGGTCTTGTATTTGTTCTTCAACTAGCAGACTTTGTCGGATGACTGGGTTTTGGTATCATGAACATGAATAGGATCCTTGATGAAAAGGAAAAAAGCATTCATGTCGGTAGAGGGGTCCGCACCTTTGGTGGCAGTGTAGTCAATAATACCTTAGAGAATTGCAATGTCATCATTAGCACTCCACAACCTCTAAAAAAACACCTTCTTCAAAGCAGAAATAGTACAAGTAGTAGTTGTAGTAGTCTTGTTCAACGTGTCCTCAACCCTATCCACATTCACTGCCTTGGCCCTCTTCGACTCTCGATTCTTGCTCTCAACAACAGGGCATTTGTGGGTGGGGCTACATATGGGCTTTTGACTCAGCACTGGGTTTCTCCCTCTATGGAAATGGCACAAAGTAGAATCTTCGCATGTAATCGACCTTGAACCTTACACTACAGCATTTTTAACAATTTAATTTAATTTGAGTCATCTCTTTAATATTGGAATGAGTACTCATTGTTTGGTTGGTAATTTTCTTACTCCTTCAATGTGTTGAAATACAGTGGCTTGATCTTCTTGAATTTTGTAGCACTTGTGCCTTTTAAGGCTTTTGGTAAATATATTTGGACCTTTCATTCTATTTTGGGAACCTTTGGTGTGTTTGTTGGAAGTCCCACATCGGTTACAAGATACATTTTTAGGTGGACAAACTTCTATATGTTTGTTGGAAGTCCCACATCGGTTACAAGATACATTTTAAGGTGGACGAACTTCTATATATAGGAGCAAGTGCATAGGGTTAGCTTACCAACTTCTATGGTTCTTTCTTGGTTTAATTAGCCATTACGAACCGAGCTTGAGTTATAAATTTTAGTTGTGCCGAGTTGGATTTTGGCCATAGTTCCATTGGGATTTTGGCCATAGTTCCTTCGCCAAAGTTGTGTTAATTCTTTAGGGCTTTGTGGTGTGTGGTGGAGATCGAGTTTCGACTCTTTTCATCTTCTCCGTTTGAGCGCCAAATTTGAGGTAGGGATAACCTACTCCTCTTTATGAGCTTTGTCTTTAAATTTTAGCATTTTAATATGTTAGGGGTTGTTGGGTAATTTTGAGAAAGTTTAGGGGCTTTTGTGCAATTTTACAAAAGTTGGGGTTTTATTTATAATAAACCTATATGCATGTTTAGCATAGAGAAATGTTAGAAATGGAAATGTATAGGATTAAAGGGTGTAGTTGAATTATTTATCGCTCACCTAGTTGAAATGTTGATTTTATGTTCATTTTGTGCATTTATTTTCTGTTTAGAAATAACTGCTTTGGGCTATCGGTGGAGGATAGTCTTGATTGTTGTAGACAATGCATGATGATTAGGCAAACTAAAACTAATCACTAGAATGTGTCATTGAGTATGACGTTTGAAAGAATACATTAACTTTATGTATTGACTGATGATGTGTATAATAATTGTTTATATGCATTGTATTGTGTTGGAGGAGAGAGGGGATGTACTCCACGGTTTAGGGGAAGAGAGGGGATGGACCTCTAAACCGGGTGTTGTGTGGGAGAAGAGAGGGGATGGACTCAGATGCTTGTCTATTGAAGTGTTGATATAGCTCATATGCTCATCTTTGGAAGTGTGATATAGTTCTTATACTTATCAGTGGGAATGTTGATATAGCTCATATGCTTATCTGATGATGTGTTGATATAGCTAGTATGCTTATCTATTGTGAAATGAGGAAATGTTTAATATGAGTTACTGTCTCATATCGGTTATTTGGTCAGGTTTTGAACCATGGTTATAAATTGAAAATTAAAAAGGAATGGAAAATGAAACTGTAATGTGATATGAAAGAATGTAAAAGTGTTAACCATCTATCAAATTGTTAATCTTTTAGTCATTGTTCATAGCTGGTTTAGTGCATTTCTACTGGGCTGTTAGCTCACCCTATACGGGAATATCATTTTCAGGTACAGGTAGCATGCCACCTCCAAGGGTATAACTTGGGAGGTTTAAGGCGGGCAGACTTTATTGTCTTTCTTTCTTTTGATGTATTACATGTGGATTCAAGCCAATGGCTTAATGTGTAATTGAGTTAGTACTCTCTGTTTGTAACCAAGTGTTAACTTGGAAAGTTGTAAGCCCGTAGGGCATTAGTTTGTTGTTAACATGTAATACATTTTGTAATGAATTACTCTGATGAATAGAAGAATGAAGGTCTTATATATATCAATGCATGTTAAAGGTGATGGGTTTTATGTATTATTTTGGGGCGTGACAAATTTGATAGAGCAAATATATTGTTTTCTTAATAGCAACTATTGCCTAGCCTGTGACATGGTTTTCATGAACTTATCGTTTCCCATCAACTGTTTGTCTTCCCTTAATGCCTACATTTCACACACTTGCATTTGATTGAGCCTTTAAATTTGAAGCCAATTTTATTTACCTTTATTTAAAAAAATGGATATCTTTTTTTTTTATTTTAGCATCGAGTTTTAAATAATATCTTTCTTGTGGGCAAACTTGTATCAATGTATTGATGTGTTGATATTTGTATCAATGTACTGATGTGCTGATGTGCTCAACCAGAATATCTATTGAATATATTAATGTACTGATGTGCTGATATTTGGTCTTCTACCCACACATATGGCCCACCTCGATTGTTAAACTATCTTTGACAGGATCTGTATATTCATGTTGGCTAGGCTTTGTACCAAAAATATGGTCATGCTTTTTAGGTAAGATTGTCTACAGCTTTTTGAATGTATTATTTTCTCTTTAACTAGCAATAAGGTACCTATGCTTGTATATGTATTATTTTGGTTTAATAACTCCATATATGTATACGTTTAGATAGGAATTATATTTATTCTTGTTCCTTGTGTAGATAGTACTTGAAGATGGATTTCTTCGCTTCAAGAAGATCAAGAATCAGGCCAACGGTTAAAGGCAAACCGAGAGTTGGAAACAGTGGCATAAAGTGGAACTACTTGTTGTTAGTCTCACGGAGAATGAAAAGTTAATCTCTTTCTATATCTTGTTTCTGTATGTAAAATTGGGCTAATTTTCATCCATCCTTTTTCTAACTACTGATGTATGAATTAGCTCTTCCCTTGTTAATACACAAATTTTTTAGCATAAATTCGGTTTCTCAGGTTTAAGATAAAGATGTTATTCACTCTCCTAGTCAACATGTACTCTCATTTTCAAAGTGCAAGAATTGTAAGTCATAACTATTGAAATTAATTTTATATTATTTCGTTACAAAATAAACTACAAAATAATAAACTCAAAGAAAAATATATTTGTTAAAAGGCCATATTTGTTTTACAATTGAATTTTGTTAATGTTCCAAACTAAAATAATTATTAAAAATATGTAAAACATTTAATAGCCCTTGAAGAAGAAAAAAAATTAAAAAAAAAATTAATAGTTCATATCTATTGGGTTAAGTGGACGTGCATGGGATTTACAAATTTATTAGGATTGATCTTGGGATGGGTACGTTAGGACCAATGTTTCGTTGATCTATTACGGCCAAGCCCAATAGACAATCTCCTGGGAAATGCGGAGGGTGCAAGATTGCCTGTTTGGATACCTAATTTAAACGTGGGTCACACTGTTTGAGGAAAACATGCGTTCAAATATTGTTTGGTTGTATCAAAAAAAACATGAGTAGAATGGCTCAAACAATAAAAAAGGAATTAATGACCACGATCAGTAATTACAAGAATCGCAGAGTATATTTTGTAAATGTTTCCCTAAATATTACAAATTGAATATGCGAAAGTTGATTTTCAAGAAATTCAAAATTAAAAGATAAATTCAAATAGTTGTGGCTATAAAATAAAATACAAATAGTTGGTTGTATTAACGAATGATGCATTAATGACTTTAGCAAAATAGTGTCATTTTGATATAGAAGCTTGCTTTTTTGATACAGTGAGTAGTCACTTCGAAGTGACGATATCACTATCACAAAATGGTGTTTTCAAAAAATTATAAATTCAATCATAAAATCAAATGGAGAAGGATAGAAGATAAAATGTTATAATGGTTCGTGACTTGTCTACATGCAGTGATTTGTCAAGTCGTGTAGTGATCCGTCCAAAATTACTCAGTGATGTAGTGACTTTAACAAACTTATTAAATTCATCCCGTTATGAATTGGTCAAGTTCACATGGGCACAATAAACTTTGTACGGATGCTTGCTATTTTGATACAATGAGTAATCACTTCGAAGTTACGATTTCAGTACAAAATGGTGTTTTCAAAAAATTAGCAATTAAAGCATAAAATCAAACAGAGGAGAGTGTAAGATAAAATGCTATAATGGTTCGTGACTTGTAAACATGCAGTGACTTGCCAAGTCGTGCAATGATTCGTCCACATAACTCGGTGATGCAGTGACTTTAACAGACTTAATAAATAATCAAAATAGTTTGTAGTAGCATTTTAGACACCCCTCATCCCACAATGACATGCTCAATTGACATGGCTATTGTAACTTCGAACAAAGTTTTGTTTCTTTGTTACAGTGAGTAGTCACGTCGAACATGTAAGATAAGTACGAATTGGCATTTCCAAAAATTAATAAATTAAAGAATAAAATCAAATGGAGTTGGCTGCAAGAGTGACTAATAATGGTTGATCGTATTAACCAATGATGCATTACTTACTTTTGCAGAATTGTGTAATTTTGAATACTCATTCACCTATCAACTGGAGTAGTGATTTGTCAAAATAATTAGTTGTTCATTGACTTTGTCAGACATAATAAATAATTGAAATAATTATAGTTGTCTTTGTAACAGCTCTCTCCCTTTTTTATTAAATTGACAAAGTCACATGGCAATAGTGACTGCCCAACGTGACTTTAGGCAAAGGCTTTAATTTTCTTTGTTTTTTTCTTTACGGTGACAACTCATCTCTTGTTGGTATATATGGGATTGTCATGTCATGTGACTTTGTGCAGAGGCTTTTATTTTCTTTGTGTTTTTTCCTTATAGTGTCTTTCTCAGTTTGTGTTTGAATATGGCATATGTGTCATGCCATTCTTTCTAAGTGACATAAATACGAGCACATGGCAATAGTGTTCATAAACAACTATATAAAGGAGTGAAGGTAAAGACACAACCTTACAACTCAGTTCGCCCTACGAAACTATCATTGATTTATTAACAAAAAATCACATGGTTACACAATTCATGGCAAGGAGTAGAAATCGCAGAGGTGATAGGAACTTGCAAAGAGGTAAGAGTTCACAACGAAGAGGGGAAGGGGAAGGGGACATGGCGATGCTAAAGATGAAACAATAGAACCTTTTTTAGATTATGCTTGTGGTTATCGTGATAGGTTTGAGAAACGACATTTTATGATGCCCGAGTATTATTGAGTTGAAGGAGGTTCATGTATGGATCCATCTAACAATCAAACAGGATATGGTTTAGCAGACACTGCTCTTTTCAAGTGGCCTGCACTATTTATAGAGCAAGTACAAATGGAAAGATTATGTCGGGAAAATCGGCTATAGGTGCCGAAAGGACGTTCTGTTGAGATCCAAAAGTAAAATCCTGATAATGTTGATCGATTATGTAAAAAACTATGACATGAGATTTCTCAAATGCACCGTAGGTTAGCCCGCAATATGCAACTATATATAGTTAAGAAAGATGCCCAGAAGAACAAAACATAACCAAATGCTGAGGCTATCAAGGCTATCATGGAGGATCCTACACTTGTCTTTGATCCTGAGCTTTCGAATTATTCGGACTCTGAGATTGCCGATTTCAGCGCAGATTAGGTGTTTATGTTTGTACTAAATTATATTAGATTTTCCATAATTATGTAGTGTGTGTGTGTTAAATTAAGTCTTTCGGTAATGAGTTTGTCATATTTTTTGTTTAATATTTGTCTACGTAAGTGTTGTAATCGTAGTTTTATGTTTATGTATTGTGTGTGTTAACTTCAATGTGGCCACAAATTTTTTTATTTTTATTTTTATTTTTATTTTTTTTTTGTGGGAGACTTATGTTTCAACTAGCTATGTAACTCTAAAGGGTTACATTTGCAACTTAAGTTATGTAGTTTTTCTACCCGTACGAGTAATTAGTAAATTAGTCACTTTGTATATCCTGTATTAAGTTTTATCAGAAAAATGTTGACAACAAATATTTAAGGGGAAATAAACGTTTTCTAAACTTGTTCATCTCTGCTCAACAAAGGATAATCCAAAAATGTAACCATTATTCATTGAATATAAAAAAACCTATTCATTCTTACAAAAAATAGACTAGAAATTAAATATAACAAATAACCGATCTATTCATTCATTCATTCATTGCACAACATCATTCTTATAATATAAGCGAAACCAATTCGATCACAGTAATATCAACTCCAACCAAATATTTTCATTACATAAGTTCCTGTCTATAATCATACACCTACTTAGATACAAGTTACAAGATGAAGCAAAAACGAAAAAAAAAACTACCATTGGTATATACAAATTACATCACAAAAATTTCATAATACCAACTACAACAAAAGTAACAATAACACCAAGTGGAAAGAAAAAACAATAAGCTACAATGGACCACATGATTTTTGTAGCCTAATACCATTGAAATTGACATATGTGTAGTTTACTAAATGTTCCTCTTCATTAGCATCCACTTCATCAAGTTGACTTCCACATTATGTTTCACCGGGTTGACCGTGTACGCATTTGTTCCTATAATTAATCCATTCGTTGTGGGCCATATTAAATGAGTTATACCTTTGGTATACAACCCTAGCAAATTAGTGAACTTGTTGGCTACATTCTGCGCAACTTATGTAAATGCCGAGTGCCCTCCCTACAAACACAACATAGTATGCTGCCATTTCCTAAGATAGTAGATAACATTTATCGTCATTGTAATCCAAGTATAATAATTTTGACAACAAAAAATTTTCATATATTAAGTATCATCATTCTCACTATACATCATATAAAATATGCATATTAACAATGTAACCCCAACAATTACAACAAACTCATGCATCAATTTGAAAATGAGTTACATTGTGAAAACTTAAAAAGTTAATATATAGCTATTTCCATGCCCTGCGTTCATCTGAAAGACATGGAGTTTACATTTTGGACTTCCCTAAACACAACATTTGACAAGTTTCCATCTTTTCCAACATTGTCCTTTACATTTTAATGTCACAACGAAAATAAAAAAAAACAATGCATCCAACAATAAGTTTAACTCAATTAAAGGTAAAACGTCCAATACAATAAGTTTAACTCAATTAAAGATGAAGCTTTCAAATAAAGATGAACCTTCCAAATTTGTTTGGTTATCAGTTTTCAAAACAGTTTTGACTTGTATCTTGACTTTTGAGTTGTCTTTTAAAATATTTTGGATTTATTTTTTTTACAATATTTACAAACTTCCTTATTTCTTTATTTATGTTAATGTGCACTATATTTCAGGACCATCTTTTTGCTGTATTTTTTAAAATATTAAAAAATTTGCGAAAATAGAATTTTTCATTTAAAACATCTTGTACTATTTCAAAAAAATAGATCCAAAAACTTTAAACCACAACTCTAAATTGAACAACTGAAAACTCAAAATACAATTCAAAACTCATTTCAAAATTGAAACCTCTTTTCAAAATTAAAAATTGAAAAACTCCTTTCAAAATTCTTTTCAAAACTCTTTTGAAAACTCTTAAGCAAAGAAATTTTTCCTTTTTCAAAACTGAACTCACAATTTGACACTCAAATCACAACTCCATACTCAAATCATAATTCCACCACTAAACCAAACACAAGTTATGTATTTCAAAGTAATCATTTTTTTTTTTTTCTGACTAACAAATTATTGATAAAAGGAGGATAAGTGTTGAAAACCTTAAAAGAACACACTGCACTTACGATATAATTGATAATTGAGTGCATATTATTTCTAAATTTGAAAGGATTTCAGTGTCATTTATACTTTTAAATAATTAAGAATTGCATGCACCTACCTCACTTGTGTACTTCCCTACTATCATGAACAACCTAAAAATCACATTAGTCCAAACTGACAATAATCAGCTTATCCTTGAAGAAGGTAACTGCTATTTATTGGCAACAAAAAAATAAAGGGTTCAAATAAGAAGAAATTATTATTATTCATGGTTTTAGGGAAATACTAGAAACTATGGAGTGACATTTGTCTACTTGTCAGCCAAAATATAGCAAAAAATATAAAGTGATACAAGTTTCAACTAAAACGAACACTATTATGCCAATAGCTATGTCGTGAAATTAATATTAATGTTTTTCAATAGTAGGTGACAAGAATTAAATATAGAAATAGAAACACCTTATAATAATATAGCATAGAGAATGAAAACAAACCCATCACAAGAAATTCTTCAATCCAATCTACTCGTGTACACCATTACAATTGTCAAACATACACTATTTCAATTGTCAAACATTGATCACTATTCAAAAAGCACCTTCATTGAGTTGTTGGCACAATTGCTTAAACAAATCAAAAGACGTTGACAAATACATTAAAGTAACTAACAAAATTATCAAAAATACATTTAATACATAAACTTTGTAAAAACTCATGCAACTTCATTCAAATATTAGTCCTTCAAAACCATGACTTCAGTTCATAGTGACAAATGAACCTGTTCTGGAAGCTCGTAACCCAGTTCACATGTGGATAGAAGAGATAATTAGGGGTCAAGGCCTACAATGTCCAAACCAAGTTGTTGGTCCAATTGGGGGGCTCAGACAATCCAATCAGAATATGTAGAACACGTAACAGTGAAAAACTTATGTTGCTTGGGGTTCTTCTAATATTGAGAGGAGTCAAGTTGAAATACAATCTCAAACTGGGAATGTGAATGAGTCACCGATTAATATGTGGAGTTCTAATAAAAAAAGTGAGTCTAATGGTAACAAGGAGTGGGCTGTTCACAAAAAACAGAATTTAGGGAACGACATGACGTCAAAGGAAATGGTTGGGAGTCCAGTAAAGGGAGATGGGGTCGTTCGACTGAAAAGGGCCAAAGTAAAGTTGAATTACAGTCATAGACAGGATGGCAGAAATATTCACCAGGCGATTCCTAAAAGAAGTCGAGTAAGAATGATGACCACACTAATGGGAAGGAATGGGTGGTTGGCATAAAACATAATTTGGGAGTTGGTGAGACAATCTCAAAGTTAATTGGTTGATCCAGTTGGGGAGGTAATGCAGTTCAAACAGATGACGTGCCCTCTTCAACGGCACAGAAAATAGGACAAGTAGCTTAGTCAAGAGCTTTCCTTAACTGGGCTTCTTCAAATAGTGATAGTCTAGGAAAAGAATTTCAATCTCTGAAACTCAAGAAGATAGAGTCACCATTCAATTCCGGGAAGTCCAATGAAGATGAGGACTCTGGTAAGGAATGGGGGCTGACAGAAAACTAAACTTGGGGGGCTGGAAAAACAAGCTCAAAGCCAAATGGTTGGTCCAGTTGAGGGACTAATGAAGTTCAGACGGACGAAGTGCTCACAATAAAGGCACAGAAATGAATGGGCAAATTCCAAAAACTTCTCTTGACCAAGGCTTTCCATCAGGAAAACAATAAGAGTCACTATTCAATTCGTGGAAGTCCAGTCAGAATGAGGACTACATTGATGGGAAATCGAGCAATGGGGGTTCACAAAAAAAAAATTAGGGGGTTAAAAAAACAATCTCAAAGGCAAGTGGGTGGTCCGTTGACACCGCAATTCTAGAAAGGAATGGGTGCTTCACAAAAATCAAAATTTGGAGGATGAAAAAAAAAAAAAAAGTTGGTGGTCCGCTAAGGGGGCCAATATAGTACAGGCACAGGATAAACTCTCTACTATACCACAAGAAGCATAACACCTATCTCAGTCTAAAACATCCATTGCTTGGGGTTCAGGGGATGAGGGCTCGGGTACAGTAGAACTACAATCTCAGACAAGATAACATAAAGAATTTGCTATCAATGTTTGGAGTCCCAAACAAACCTAATTTTGAACTTCAAAATCGCCAATCAAAAATGAAAACCCTAATTTATGCAAAACAAACCTCAATGTGGATGATGGAAAGGAGAGGTACGAGAATGTTTTCAGGTTTTCGTCTTCTTCATTCTTGCTACAGCTCGCGCGATGGCCTTTGTCTTCTTCGCCTCCACAAAGGTTTCTTCGATCTCTCTTCGCCGTTGTTTGATAAATCAGAAGCGTGTGTGTGTTGGACTGGAGCGTAACAAAAACATGGGTAGATGACTTGTAACCCAAAAAATAATAATAATAATTGATGAAAACGATTTTCGTAAAGTCGTATTATAAAACGGCTTTTCTAAAACCGTTTTATGTATTACAAATATTTTTGGCAAACAATATTTATGTTGAAAACATAAATTGGAAAAAATATTTACTAAAAAAACAATTTTACCAAAATTGTTTTTAATTAACTCAGAATTGATTACAAATTAAGTAAAAACAACTTTTAAAAAGACAATTTTGTGTATGAAAATTTTATTATTTTTTTATTCATAAAACACAGCATTGGTAAAGTCGTTTTACTTTAGAATGGGAATAAAGAGAGAGAAAAAAAACCCATCCTAGAGTGGGAATAAAGTTGTGAGAATGACATAGTCAGGGAAAAATGCCAAGAGAAGAGAGAAAGAGAGAGAGGGGGGGAAGGAATGATTGCTAGGGTTTTGGGACTATTAATATGATATATATATATATATATAGGAAGGTATTTTGGTCATTTTAGTTGAGTTTGTCCTTTTGGACAAACTAATATCGCGCTTGGACCTCTCTCCTAATAAAATTACAATTTAGATTTATGAACCGTGGTAATGGTAGGGATACCAAATTTTCTACCAAACAAATGACCAAATGTCTCACATGAGTGTGGGGTCCGCAATTTTGTAGACCTCACATCTATATGAGATATTTGGTTATTTATTTGGTAGAAAATTTAAGACTTATAATATTTTCCTATAAATCGAGTACCCAATTAAAAAACCATCTCAAATTTTTTCATCAAATTAAAACAGTCTTTTTTTTAAGAATTCATCAAAATATTTATTAAATTTAAATTTGATGAATTTAAAAAGATAAGCATTACAATATCTCTAATCATTCACCATTTCTTTTATCAATTTATTTTTGATTAAAAAATATTAAAAGTCATCTTTAATCATTCATCTTTTTTTAATCAAATTAGAATTAGATGAAAATTAAAAACATAAAACATTGAAGATGGTTTTTGTTTGTTTACGAAATTAGGTGAAAAGATAAATTTGGGATAAGAAGGAACTTTTAAAATAATTTTGATAAAAATTTAATTAAAGAATTGAAGTACCTCATATCAAAATTAAATTTTTTTATTTAAATTTAATTAAATTATATGAAAAAATTGATGATGAATAGGTCTTGTTTGAAAACATCACTTTTAGTTTAAAAGTCAAAAAGTCATTAAAAAGGCCAAAAATCCAACAAACTATACAAAATAAATAAATAAAGATTCTCCTTTTTCTCTATTTTTTTTTTCATCTTTTCGTAAGAAATTAAAAAATCATCTCAAATATAGGATTGTTTGGGGTGTCCTAAATAAGTGCACTTTTTGTCTTTTTGGACTAAAAAATTGAGAAAGAAAATATGAATATTTGGGTTAACTTTTTGACTTTTATGGAAAAATGTGTAATAAAAAATTGTAAAAATTGATTTGTATGGGAAAATTAGGATTGGGAGTTGTGCAGCCATAATTGTTGACTTTTTGTGAATAGTGTTAACTTTTTAACTTTTTGAGTAACTTTTTGACTTTTTGGCTTTTTTACAATATGCCAAACTTGGCATAATTTTTTTTTTATCTCATATTTTAGCTAAAAATTAAAAAATTACAAAAATAATAATATGTTCCCAAATGACTTGGACATTACAATAGAATAGAAAGGAGCCAAAAAAGAAGAAGGAAGGAGAGAGAAGATCGAGATTTTTAAGTACTTATATTTTTTCAATTTATTATTTATTTTTAATTTTATACATTGAAGTACGTACTCTTTATTTTTTAAATTAAAAAACATCTAACACAAAATTAAGTTTTATTTATGAATGATTTTTTAATGTGCAAGGCATATAGTATGTCATTTACTTATATATTTTTGTGACTTAAGTTACACACTTTTGTGAGAATTTATGACACATTTTTATGAATTAACTTACATGAATTTGTGTTTAGTTACGGGATTTGTAAGGTGACTTATATGAGAACTTACGTCAAATTATAATTTCTCAAATTTTTATGAATTAATATACGTAAATTTATGTTTAACTTACGCGATTTTATAAGATGATTTACGTATATTTGCAAAAACTTATGCTAAATTGTAATTTCTCAAATTTTTATAAATTAATTTATGCTAATTTATATTTAAATTACGCGATTTTAAAAAATAACCTACATATTTTTATGAAAATTTACATAAATTTACATACCCGACTCCCCTTTATTTTAAAAACAACTTAAGAGTAGCATCAATGGATACTCATTAAAAGTCCATTAATACCAATAGAGGAATGGTTTAGTCGTAAGACTTTCGAATCTCTCGCTCAAAATTTGGATTCAAATCTTCAATAGATGGAGCATGCGGAGGCCCAAGCTTAGGCCCTGATATAAGTGTGATGAAATTCCCTACAGATATACTATAGATGTTAAGGAACAACATTTCATGACGGATATATAAAATAACCTATCTACATATCCATTTCTTAGATAAAAATGAAATAAAAAAATTAAGAGTCCGTTAATAAACGATGAAATAAGAGTTAGCAATGTAACTTTATTTTCTTTTTATTGGATTCTCTAACGAATATGTTAACACCTTTCTTAATTGTAGAACCGAGAGAGAGAGAGAGAGAGAGAGAGAACACTCCTGTTCCCCCAATGAGTTTTATCAAAGAATATTATTAAATTTCAAATTCCAAAGCTTGTGAAAATCAATGAAGGAAAAATCCTCGAGCAGCTATCTAGAATTTGAAAGTTTAACTAAAAGTTAATTTTTTACTTGTAATTTATTTTAAGTTATATTATTTTTTTATTTTTTTACACGTTTTTTTTTTTTTAAATTAAAAAATTAATTTTTAATCAACTTTTCAAAACAACCTATAATCGTTACTGATTTATTATTATTATTTGCGTAGAGTCTTCTTGGGCTCTATCAATAGCATTATCTCAAATGTTAGAATTCAATAATAATAAGAGAAACCACGCACATAAAAATTCATCTTTGGCACCCTTGAGACATTTTTCAATTCAGCATTTCCTATAGAAGAAAATCAAAAGGCTTATGAGCATCGCGAATGCACTCTTTAGTTACAATTAAACAAGTAATCCAACCTATATGGATTCAGCTGCACACAATTACTTCTAGTACTTTTCTTCCCATAGTTCGAGTTCTAGACTGATAGGAAGAAATGGTGTTCAATTTTAATGTAGCAAGTTTTGAATTGCTCCAAGAAGATGCCCAATTCTCTAGTTTTGTCCACTATCAAATGCTTAATCTGTGAGCAGCACTTCAAAATGTCCCCAATCCCCTCTTTTGTCAATCTGTTAAGCCCTGTAACATTGAGTGTCTGTAAGTTGGAACAAACAAACCCTATATTTCTAAAAAATTCATCAGTCAGATGCCCAATATGACTCAATTCCAAACATATTATTCGATAATTCCTCTCCAATTCCATGTCAAAATCATCTCCAACTGGTAGCTTTATCTCCTGTAGTTCAATTTCCGAAAGAAGAGGGCATTTTTTTGAAAGGATGAAGAAGGTTGCGGCGGTTATATTTGAACAAAAATCAAGCTTTATGGACACAAAATTAGGAAGATACCGGCATAATTCCCTCACGGAATTGTCATTGACGAAATTTATGGAAGCAAGTTGCAAGTGTTTCAAAGATGGACTAGCACACAAGAAATTCGAGAGTCATCATAGATTAAAATCTTCTCTAATTAATTTTGAAGCTCAAACCAGAATCATCATAGATTAAAATCTTCTCTAACGCTATGTTTGGATTGAGTAATTTGGAGAGAAAATAAAAGAAATGGAGTAATATGTATTTTTTTATTTGTTTAGATAACCAAAGTAGAGAGAAATGGAAAGAAATGGAGAGAAACTCATTTCTCTTATAAGTCTCATTTTCAATCTTTCCAAAAGTGGAGAGATTGAGGGAGAAAAGAAACCACTATTTTCATAATACTAATTTTGTCCTTATAAAAATAAAAAAAATAAAATGATTGAAAATATAAAAAAGTTATTTTGATAATATAACATAAAATAATTTCTTTTTTCACTTAATGAAACTTAACCAAACAAGAATGAAAGAAATCACAATCATTTCTTTTCTTTTATTTCTTCCTTATCCAAACAAAAAGAATAAAAATCACAATCATTTCTTTTCTTTTCTTTTCTCTTATTACTTAATCATTTCTTTTCTTTTCTCTCATAAGTTTCCAAACATAGTGTAATTGAATGCCTGCTGTTGAAATGGAACCAAGAAGGCGGTCGTGATCTTCATATGCATCTATGCGAATACCGCGTAAAGATTGTGCAAAATTCATGTAATTCTCAAAAGTAAACGAATCATCCGGTAAAGAGTAATAGCGTCCTGCTTCGAAAGAAATCAAGTTTTGACTACGGCGCAAAATAAAACAAATGCAATGTTCAGATACATTGCAATAACAACATCGAATTTCATTCAAAAGCTCACAATTCGATGACAAAGCAATGAGAGACCGATCAGAACAACCAAGCTGCCCTGTTATATTAATTTTACGCAACCTTGGAAGCTTACGCGAGATTACCTCGATCCCAACATCGGTTACGATGTACTTAGCGCTTCTAGAATCAGAACCTCGTTGATAATAAGAACGGAAGCCGGAAAGCTGAATATCGAGCTCTTCAAGCCACGGTAAAGCATCAGCTATAGCAACAAGGTGGTGATTTCGAAAAACTTTGAGGTAACAACATCTTAGAATCTTCAAGTTGTTCATGGTCGAACCCAGTTTCTTAAAAGTTTTGGGGAATGGGGGTCTTTGTAATCGTCGGAGAGAGAGACATTGAAGATCCAACCCGGAAGAAGCGATTCTTCGAATGGGGTAATTGACATCGGCTTTGTCACCGAAGATGGGATCATAAAGCTCAATCTCGCGGAGGTTTGTGAATCGTTGAAGGGCTCTGAATAAACCCTCGCAGTTGTTGCTGTCGAAGGATCTGTTGGAGGCCTCCAATTTTTGTCGAAGTCGATCGGTGATTGAGAGGAATTGCTTACAGACCAGAGAAGGGGATTGCAAGGAGTTGAAGTCATCGATTGCTAATCGATTCAGAATCAATTCCCAGCAATCTTCCGAGAGTTTCTTACAAACCAATTTCATGATTTCGTCTCAAGAAACAGAGAGAAACGAAAACAGATGATTCGGCTAGAGAGGTGAACATGAGAGAGGAGAAGTGAACCCTAGCTTGAAAGAAAGTTCTACATCAGTATCTTTCTTGGGAAGGTGTGTATATATATACCAAAAAAAAAAAACTCGAACAAGTGATGGATTTAGTTTTCAAATTTTTTTTTTAAATTAAAAATTAATTTAATAAAAGAAATAAAAATAATAAAAATAATTATCATTATTACATAATTTAATTTTTTGAGAAATCAAAAATAATTTTTAAAATATTTTTTTGACATTTATTTTTATCAAATTAATTTCTTTTTTTAAAAAAAAAATTGAATTTTTTTCTCAAAAACATACCAAACAAGGTCGGAGTATTTTCAAAATCAATTCTACTACGTAACCCGAATTGATTGTGGCTCAACTATCCCGAATTTCAAAATGACGTCATTTCGATTTTTTTTTTTTTTTTTGTTGCCTTTTCTTCTTCCTCCCCTCTCTTCTTTTTTTCTCCTCTGCTCTGCTCTACTCTTCTCTTCGAAACAGAGGAATCAAAATCAAAAACAAAAACAAAAACTCCAAAAAAAAAAAAATTCAACAAACCCAGCAACAGTGCTCTACTCTTCAAAATAGAGGAATCAAAATCAAAAACAAAACTCAAAAAAAAAAAATCAACAAACCCAACAAGAGACAAATCAACTAACCCACATGAAAATCAAAATCAAAATATAAATCAACAAACCCAGCAACAAACAACATAAAAATCTAAATCTAAATCAAAAACTCAAAAAAAAATTCACAAATCAGCAAATCAATACAAATCAAAAAAAAAATCAAAATCAAAATCAAAATCAAAATGAAAAAACATGAACCCACAGCAATAGAAAAAGAAAGAAAAAGAAATAGGAAGAAGAAGAGAGAAAAACAAAAGAAGAAGCTGTCGTTGATATCACTGTTGCTCTCCATCTCTCCGTCGTCCATCGCCATCACTCTTTCTCTCTGTGTATACACAGCCCGTCATCGCCATCACACTGTTGCTCTACTCCCTCTTCTCTCTTCCTCTATCTTCTGTCTTCCCTCTTCTCCCTTCTCTCTTCTCTCAGCTCTCTTCTCCCTGTTTAAAGAGAGAAAAAATAATAATAAATAAATAAATTCAAAACGACGTCGTTTTGAATTCCGGGCCAATTCGAGCTAGCAAGCTTTATTCTTTCAAAATTGATTTTTTTTTATTATAAAAAGATATATAAAAAATTAAAAAATTAATATTAAAAAGTAAAAGGATATGTAAAAAAATAATTACAAGTACTAGAAAAATAATTGCCTCTCTATTCTCTCTCCTTAGTTACAATAGATAACAAAATCTTCAAAATTCACTCCAACAAGATCCATGTTTGATTCTCAATTATAGGGTACTTGATTTTAGGGAGCAGCTTGCCTCCAGTCTTTAATCGAATTGGACGGTACTGTTCGGCCAGTGGAGGTCCATCACGGGTCTCGTTTTGATAATCCGAACCGTTTAATATATAGAACTCGCTGAGTACTATATATCTGTAAAAATCATGTTGATCGGATATCGATAGCTATCTCATCTTAGCAGTTTTTTGTCAACCGTTAATTTGTTAACCGTACATTTTTTTTTTATATAAACTAATTTGATCAGATAGCTATTGATATCCAATCAATGTGATTTTTTATAAGCATATAATACTTGACGAGTTTTACACATTGAACGGTTTAGATTATCAAAACGGAACCTGTGGTGAGTTTCCACAGGCCGAACAATACTGTCCAATCCGATTAAGGACTAGAGGCAAGCTACTCCCTTGATTTTAACTCTATACTTGTAGGAAACACAAATATTGCTTTGTCTCTTACAAACCCCATATTGAAGTACTCAATTGAAAAAGGAAAAAAACAAAAATAAAAATAGCTTTATTGTGAAAAGTAAAGGTAACGTTTGATAGTGTTTTAAAATTATGATTTGAGTGTGGGGTTATATTTTAAATTTGTGAGTTTTTAAATTATGATTTAAAAAGAAAAAATTTGTTTGGTTAGGAGTTTTGAAAAGAGATTTAGATTGAGTTTTGAATTTTTGAAATAAAATTTTAAATTAAAAAGGTTGTTTGATTTAAAAATTTATAACTCATAATTAAACACACAAAATTAAACTCTTTTAAAATTCAATTCAAAAAAAAATAATTATTGATAAAAATATATTTTTATTTAAAAATTTTTTTAAAATTCTGAAAATATGTTTCATGTAAAATATAAAAATATATATATTATTTTTTTAAAAAAAAATCAAAAACAAATGCCCATTTTTTTTTTTTTTTTTTCAAATAACAGGTGCCAATTGCTCACCAAAAAAAAAAAAAATACAGTTCCGATCAACTAGGGGGACGTCCGGGAGGATGACCGGGTAGACTCAATTCGCTCTTTTCCAAATTCAAAACTCAAAAAACTCTCTACTCTCTAAACATGATCTGAAATGAGTTTTGAAATGTAATATTGGAATCAATTTTTGAAAATTTAAACCAAACAAAGCATTGAAAAATGCACTAGAATCATGCTTCCAAAACTACTCCAAATGCAGCCGAAGTTTTCTCTCCTATTGTGGAGAAAAATTTACAAAACATTGTTGGATGTGCTCTTAGATCAATGACATTATTGGATGGGCATGGCCCAGGAAGGCCCAATCCATAGTTGCCATGGGAGGCCAAAACTACATGATTACCTGTCACCATAGAGCCTAGCAATTAAGGCCCAATGGTGGGTCCAATCAGAGAATTCATAGTGGTCCAAGTCTAGTTACAACTAGGCACGTGTCAAGCAGAGAATTGATCACGTGGCAGATAGAGATCTTGCAAAGTTATTGAGCCCACGCACTAAGCATTAAATGAGACTGTTAAAACAATAAATGCAATAAGACTTGTCACTCTGGGACGTGAAGAAACCACCATGTCCGACGACGGGTAAACTGTAAACTTTTAACCAATGGGACAGTATGAATGGATAAGAAAATGATTAGTAAGAAATATATGAAAGCTATTGGAAGATAATAATTAAAAAAAAAAAAAAAAAAAAAAAAAAAAAAAAAAAAAAAACAGGCTATTCTCTCACTCCCTCTCTCGATCCTCAACTTCTTCTCTAAGCATCCATTTCTTCTATACACTTAACTAACTTAATCATTGGAAGGTCCATAGTGTCACGGCCTCAGACTTCGCAAGCCTGCCGTACGGCCTTAGATGCCTCTCAACCCTCTTGGTTGCACCTAAGTCAGCCTCACCCACTCCACCACACTAACACACGCAGTTTAGGTGGAAGAATGCCTTCACTATACAAGTTAATCTTTGCAAGTATAGTCGTGTACAAAGCTTACAAGGCTCTCACACTCACACTCACTTACAAGTGCTTCACTCTTTAGAGCTCTCTTGGATCTCCTAGACTAGATGCCTAGCAAATGAGACCCCTCACCCTTTTATAGCCATCCTCCTCCCTAATGGACGGCTCAGATCACTTTGATCCAAGGGCTACAAATACACATCTAGAACATTCCATAGAACTATCTAGGACAACTACCCTATCTACTATATTCTAGATCTCTCCACACTAGTGTAGTACATGGTAGGCTTCTCCTAGCATAATCTAGGTTGTTCCAGACCCATCCAGACTCTACTGGACCCTTCCACCACGTTCTGGAATCTTCCTGCCACTCCGGACCCTTCTACCGGCTCCTAGAGTCTTCCAAAGATGCTCCAGTTGGTCTCCGCATTCCGAACCTTTCGGCGCCAAAGATATTGCCCACGCTGCCCCTCGTGTCACATATATTGTCGGGGCGTGACACTCTCCCCCACCCAATCCCGTGACGCCCTCGTCACGCAGAAGCATACCGAGCCAAAGACGTCTCGATATGATTCAGGTCCGCTTCTTCTTCCGCTGAGCTTGACTCTTCGCCCTTGCCATGCGGCCTACTCTGCTGCATCCCTGCAAGTCCTTTCTCCTTGTTCTTGCCATGCAGCCCACTCTGCCACATCCCTGCAAGTGCTTTCTCCTTCAGGCAGTCCTTCACCTTGTGCGGTCCGTTGCACCGGAAACACTCGAGCTGCCCTTTCCTCTCCAAGCCCAGCCCCTTAGCCTCATCGGTGCACTCAGACCTTAGAGTGGCACCTCTCTTCTCTTGCGCATGTGAAGCTTTCCCTTTAGCCTTCACCTCCGCGCACCGCCCATCCGTCTTTTGGATGTGCACCTCCCCACTCTTCTGGGACATCGACCCAAGAAGTTAGATGCTCCCCAGCTGTGCCTCCCTCTCTGAAGGGCCTTCACTCTCGAAGTCGCGCGCCTCCTTCTTCCCCTTCTTCACCATGGCATTCAGCTGTTTCTTCTTCTTGCGCTTTCACCATGTGCGGTCCGCTGTACGTAACACTCTTGCCGCCTCTTCCTGAGATCCGTCGTTGCCTTCCCTCGGCGTTCCCGTCTCTTTTGGGCCTCGCCATCACTGTGCTCATCCTCGGTGGTCTGAGGAAACTGCCTCCCACCTTTGGTATGGCTCTCTCGGGCACCCTTCGCACCATCATAGCTCTTAGGTTTCGTCGCACGAACCCTCCTCCTGGCTGGAGCTTCATTCCCTCCATGGCCAGCCACGATGGCCTTCTTGCACAACTCCAACTCCAACTCCAAGCTAGCCACTCTTGCTTCCAGGGCCTTCTGCTGGGAGTCCACTTTCTCCTCCAGCTCCTCCACCCTAGCAACCAAACTAGCAAAATAAGAGAAAGAGTTCCTGACATGAGATGCGGGTTTACCAGGGCCACCTAGCGCTTCCTCCAGCCTAGTGAGCCGCTCCACCACAACCTCCATCATCCCCTCGAGTCGTGCCACCGCCTCCAACGTTGCCATCGAGTCACTTGTTAAGAGCCTCCTCACAAACGTAGCTATGTACACCCCGCTCGATTACCTTCTCACGCAACCTCGCTCTGATACCAACTGTCACGGCCTCAGACTTCGCAAGCCTGCCGTGCGGCCTTAGATGCCTCTCAACCCTCTCGGTTGCACCTAAGTCAGCCTCACCCACTCCACCACACTAACACACGCAGTTTAGGTGGAAGAATGTCTTCACTATACAAGTTAATCTTTACAAGTATAGTTGTGTACAAAGCTTTACAAGGCTCTCACACTCACACTCACTTACAAGTGCTTCACTCTTTAGAGCTCTCTTGGATCTCCTGGACTAGTTGCCTAGCAAATGAGACCCCTCACCCTTTTATAGCCATCCTCCTCCCTAATGGACGGCTCAGATCACTTTGATCCAAGGGCTACAAACTCACATCTAGAACATTCCATAGAACTATCTAGGACAACTACCCTATCTACTACATTCTAGATCTTTCCACACTAGTGTAGTACATGGTAGGCTTCTCCTAGCATAATCTAGGTTGTTCCAGACCCATCCAGACTCTGCTGGACCCTTCCACCACGTTCTGGAATCTTCCAGGCCACTCCGGACCCTTCTACCAGCTCCTAGAGTCTTCCAGCATGCTCCAGGTTGGTCTCCCGCATTCCGGAACCTTCCAGCGCCTTCAGCATATTGCCCACGCTGCTCCTCGTGTCACATATATTGTCGGGGCGTGACAACAGGAAGGAACCACCCTCGCTTCGGAACCTTCCTGTTAGACTTGTTGCAAGTATCGCTAGGGAGAGGAAGGCTAGTCGACTCATGGAGTGCTTGGATCAGTCCGAACTATTTCTTGCCGACCTCATTGCATTATCATTATCTAATGTGCGGAATCTACAAATCTGACCTTCAATAATAAGAGAAACCATGCACATGGTGATCTTTGGCACCATTAACATTTTTTTCAACATTATAACAGCTATAGTTTCGGCATTTCATATAGAAGAAAATAAAAAGCTTATGGCCATTGCCAAAACAAGTAAAATACATTCCATAGTTGCATAGTACAATTAACCAAGGCACTACTTACAAACCATCTTAGAGAACCTCATTTGTTCGAACATTTTTCACATTCCTGTTTTCAAAACAAATAACTATAGCATTATCCAAAACCAAACAACCATATCCAAACAAGATGTTAAAGTCAAGCAAATTATCAAATCTCTCTCCTGTACATCTCTCTCAGAAAAATAATCTTCACAAACCAGACATCCGTGGTGCCAGAAAAGTTCCTCGGCTTTCAAGAATCAAAGACAAACATGGCGGATTATTTTCCTAAGTTATGGCCTTGAAAACACCATCCAATCTACAAATACTGTACTCACATGAACACCCCAGTTCAAATTTATCTCCCTCAATCTTTTCCAATTTATGAACATTTCTTTCATCCTTGCAGTCATCACTACCAAGCAACCCCCCAAATCCAAATTTAGGAGCCCACAACATCTGTTCCCCATTATTGCCAACATTTCTTTTCTGTTATTACCCAAACAAAAGCACACATCAAGCAGCTCTAAACTGGGGCATATTGAATCAAGTTTTCTAAGGTATTCATCACTCAGTTTTGAATTACATCGTGGGTCCTCCACAATATCAGAAGTGCTATCCCCTTCCTCAAAATTTGTTCTCTCCATATCAATATCCTTTAGAGGACAGTTTTTGGCAAGCGTGAAGAAGGTTGAATCAGTTAGCACAGAGCAGAACTTGAGGTTTAGTATGATTAGGGAGATATTTAGATAACTGAATCATGTACTTATCAGTGATTAGAGTACTGAGATGATAGTATAAAAGGTGATCATCATCATTCCATTTTCTTTCAAAATGACCAGCTTCCCAATTATTCTATTGACCTGGCCTAGACATCTGATTCCATATCACACCAGGCAAGCAAAACTCAAAAGATGCAGTACAAGTAATTAGGATTTGAGACTAATCATGATGAATAAGGTTTCAAATGCAAGTAATGGAGCAAACTGCTTTTCAATTAAATGACATCAGCGAACAATTGCACCAACTTAGTTATTGATCAAAACTCGAATAGATGCAAACAACATAACATGTGAAGCTCAGGAAAGAAACCAACTTACAGCTGGTAACCACAAGCTCTATCCATTACTAAAAGTTCCAATTAAATTAACACATCTGCCTTAAAGTTGAATTCTCTACAGTTTTTCCTTCAAGTTGACATCTCTGGAACACAGCATCACATATTGGACAGCTGAAAGTTAAAAACTTGATGAGTTCAAAAAACAAGTCTTCTTGTCAAATTCCAATGCAAAAATCAGAGCAAAATGCAGAGAGAATATGGATTCGCAGGTTTTTTTTTTTTTCTCTCTCTAACAAATACCACTTACTATTCTTCTTCATCCTCACGTCACAAGAAGTCCTAGCAGAACCTTTCTTTCTTCACATACAGAATACCTTTGCCAGAGATGCCTCATATCAGTCATTGCCCTCCTCTAGGATCCGATAATGTTCAATTTTAATGTGGCGAGTTCGGAATTGTTCCAAAAAGGTCACCATTTCTCTGGTTCTGTCCACTGTCAAATGCTTAATCTGAGAGCAACACCTCAAAATTTCCCCAATGCTCTCTGTTGTCAATCTGTAAAGTCCTGTAAGATCAAGAGTCTGTAAGTTGGGGCAAATGACCCCTATTTTTTTCAGGAATTCATCATTTGACACACAAAAACCCAACTTCAAATATCTTATTCGATAATTCCTCTCCAAGACCATGTCCAAATCATCTTCAACTTGTAGCTTTAGAAGGTGCAGTTCAATTTCTGAAAGCACAGGACATTCTTTCATAAGAAGGAAGAAGGTTGCGGCGGTTAAGGTTGAACAACAAAGCTTTATGTACACAAGACTAGAAAGATATTGGCATAAATCCCTCATGGAATCGTCATTGAGAAAATCTATGTTAAAAAGTGTCAAGTGTGTCAAAGATGGACATGCACACAAGAAAGTCGAGAGTCCATGTAAACTCAAACCAGAATCTTCGTATATTAAAATCTTCTCTAATGGAATGCCTGCTGTTGAAATGGAAGAAAGAATTCGGTCATGATCTCCATATGGTTGTAACACAATATCACGTAAAGATGTTGCACAAGTCATGGAATTCTCAAAAGTGAAGGAATCATTTTGTAAACTGGAATAGGGTCCAGCATCTAGAGAAATCAAGTTTCGACTATGGCGTAGTACAAAACAAACGCCATGTTCAGTTACTTTGCAACAAGCACATTGAATTTCAACCAAAAGCTCACAATTTGATGACAAAGCAATGAGAGATCGATCAGAACAACCAACCTGCCCGCTTATATTAATTTTACGCAACCGTCGGAGCTTACGTGACATAACCTCAATTCCAGCATCAGTCACCATGTACTTTGCGCTTTTAGAATCAAATTTGTTGCCGGAAAATTGGATACCGAACTCTTCAAGCCATGGTAAAGCATCAGCTATGGCAACAAGGTGGTGATTTCGAAAACACTTGGCCCGAGGACATCTTAAAATCTTCAAGTTCTTCATGGTCAAACCCAATTTCATAAAAGTTTTAGGTAATGGGGGTTTCTGTAAAGATTCAAGAGAGAGGGAATGAAGATCCAACCCGGAAGAAGCGATTCTTCGAATGGGGTAATTGACGTCGGCATTGTCACCGAAGACAGGATCATGAAGCTCAATCTCGTGGAGGTTTGTGAATCGTTGAAGGGGTCTGAATAAAGCCTCACAGTTATTGCTGTAGAATAATCTGTTGGAGGCCACTAATTTATGTCGAAGTCGGTTGGTGATGGAGAGGAATTGCTTAGAGACCAAACAAGGGGATTGCAAGAAGTTGATGTCATCGGCTGCTAATCGATTCAGAATCAATTCCCAGCAGTCTTCGAACAGCTCAGCTTCCATGATTGGAGTTTGGCTTGGCTAGACAAAGGTAAAGGTAACACAAGGAAGACTGGTCGAAGTCAGATCATCTCCAATCCTTATCTCTTCGTTTATTAAATTTACAATTAATATAAAAAAATACATTTTTTTTTTAACCATAATAAAAAAAAAAATTACAAACACACTTTTTTGAAGTTTATTTAAATTATAAATCATTTTTTATAATTTTAGAAATTCCATTATACTCCCTAAGATCTTTAATTTCATAATAAATAAGTCTTTTTATTAATAAATCATCAAGTTAATTAATAATTTTTAATAATGTTAAAATTTTATTTTAATTAATATTTCAAATAATTTATTATTATATAAGTGAACAGATAAAAATTTCACTTTTTTAATTAATTCTATTAAATAAAAAATTTTAATTGAGAAGTATTTGTAATTCTGACAAAGAGATAGTTGTATAGAGTAAAATAGAATTAACATTTACACGTCTAACCACTGTGTGGGTTGATTAATTAGAGAGCGATGTACCTTTGAGATACATACAAAAAAGAAAGATATAGAAAAGGAAAAAAAATAATTAGTGAGAACTCCATTTATATGGGAGATGGTCTTTGGTCGAATAGTAGATCTTTTATAGAGCTATGAACTTAACTAATAAAATTATTTATTGAGAAGAACAAATTATTTATTTTGGGTAAATTATATTGATACCTCCTGAGATTTATGTTTATTACAGTCCACCCCCTCACGTTTGGAAAATTACACTGACCCTCCTGTTAATTTAATTTTATGTATGATGATCATTACGATGAGGGGGGCATGGTTATGAAACTTTAAACCTCATGGGGCAATCTGTAATGAAACTTTAAACTTCAGGGAGGGGGATGTAATTTTCAAAAGGTAAGGAGGGAACTGTAATAAACATAAATCTCAGAGGGTGTCAATGTAATTTACCCTATTATTTTAAATATATATATATATTTGAGATTATTTTATTTTTACCCCTATACTTTGTCACGATTTTCAATGGCCCCCCAGACTACTCTTATTTTTACGCGTACCCCTATACTATTTAAGTTACTATCAATTTTGCCCCTGCCATCAGATTTGAAACGGGAAAAGTTAAAAAAAATTACATTTTGGCCCCAAATTTCAAAAGAAAAATGTAGGCCATCAATTTTCCTACCAGCAAACCACCACCAGCAACTACCATTTCAAACCCTTCTATCTCCTTCGTTATAACTCTGTTTCGCCTTATTTTTACATTGTTGGATTCAACTCACGGTCTAGTTTTTATATCACATCTCACACATCTCGTTCTTCCACTTTTTGCATACCATCAAAGCTCCGAAAGTTGATTAAAAAAAAACACTTTTCTTCTCGTTTTCGAGTTTTCTTCGAGCCAGCTTTTCGGACTTTATATCTTTCTCAATTCTTCATAGTTCTACTTCATTCTTTCGCCATTCTCTTCACCTCACTTCCTACTTCGCCCTACACTACCTCCCTTTCTTACTTCTTCGTGTAATGGGCGGTTTTGGTATGTTGAAAGTTCACTACAACAAATTTGGGATTTAAAGACGAAACACATTTGTCCCAAAATGTATATATTTCGTCACCCAAACTAATTACGACGAAAATTTTTCGTCACCCATTTTGTCGCCAAAGCCTCGTCGCTAAAGGGTCTTAGAGACGAAAAAACAATTTCGTCATTGAAAATGATAAATTTGTGACGAATTTTTTTGTCTCCAATACACTCTGTTGGGAACATACTTGTAAGTAATTAGCGACAAAATATTTTGTCATTAAAGGAAAAATTAGAGACAAAAGTATTTTGTCATAAATATAAGAAATAGAGATTTAAATAATTTTGTCACGTTTAATATAAACGAAGACAAAAAAATTTGTCAAAGAAGCTACCAATAGAGACAAAAACAAATTCATCATTAAAAATGATAAATTTGTGATGAATTTTGTCTCCGATACACTATGTTGGGAACATACTTGTAAGTAATTAGCGACAAAATATTTTGTCATTAAAAGAAAAATTAGAGACAAAAGTATTTTGTCATAAATATAAGAAATAGAGATTTAAATAATTTTGTCACGTTTAATATAAACGAAGACAAAAAATTTTTGTCAAAAAGCTACCAATAGAGACAAAACAAATTCATCATTAAAAATGATGAAATAATGCCAAAAAAATCGTCACACATTGAGAATAATAGTGACAAATGTGACAATACTTTTCGTTATGACAAATTCATTTAGCAACTAAATAAAGAATTCATGACAAAATTAATCTTCCACCTAAGCTAAGTAAGAGACTTAAATGAAAAATTTTGTCACTAATTCCATAATATTTTTTTTCACATAATATACCTATTTTATCAAAATCTGAATTTTAATTCAACAAATAAAACCCTGTTCATGTTGAAACCTGTTGAATATAACAATTTCATCGCAACTTAACCTAACATGTCATCAACACATTTGCGAATTAACAAAATGAAAATATCCATTCATCATTACAAATAATTTCATCCTAATACAATAAAATAGTACAATATTCACAAAATATCCAAAAGTTATAACTTGTACAGTTCTACCAAACATCCAACAATAACTAGTGCAACTCCACAAAGTATGTGTATCCTTATAAAAAAAAAAAATGAACATTCAAGCAAATTACATCATTGTCGCACGTCAAAAATGCTGCCCCAATCCAATCTGCAAAAAAATAAATTAAAAGCTTTAGTAATTAATTAATTATACAAAAGATTAAAAACATTAGTAACTCATCAATTTACAATTAGATCAATTATACAATTTATCCCTCTAACATACCTTTTTTCGAGATTATGAGAACAAAAAATAAATTTTAAGGCTAATTCACAAATGGTGCATCCCATTAATGTGCCGTAAGTACATACAACTTATATTGATCCCTCCTAAGGTGTTTCTGTTGGTTCCTATACAAATCTGTGGCTGTGTGATAATTTAGCCTTTCGATGGCCTTTTTTGAAGCTTTAAGTATAGAGAAAAAGAAATATTTTTTAGACTAATTCACAATTTATACATCCCGAATCCTAAATGGCATATAAATACATTGTTCAACACCGAATCCTAAATGACATATAAATAAATTGTTCAACATGGAGAAGGAGAAGTCAATTTTACACGAATACTTATCAAGTTATGACTCTAAGATATATCCAGTGAGAGGTGAGAGAGAAGTTACAACAAATGAAAGCACAATATAAAGTGAAAGCCATTTACATGAATATTAAAATTCCAATAATCAAGTTATGTATGTCCAACATACCATACTCTCCCTATACTGATAAAGAAAGACTTGCCAATACAAACGAACATGTAAAGTAGAAGAACCTCACAAATACACCAAAAGGATAATGCTTGGATTATGTCTTGGGCTAGAACACCATCAGATATCAAACCACCTTCCATTGAACGAAGTAGGAAGGCCTCAAGCTTCTCTCTGGAGGCATGAAAATGAATTTTAGAATTCAAAAAACATCAACACATCAGCCATAGTAAAGTGATACAATAAGGCAATGCATTCTGTAAAATAACAGGAAACACAAGCTAGACGAAGTGCCATGGGCAAAGTTGAACTTGGACATCACAAAATAATGATATGCTATTTCAGCTGATAAAATTGCTAATCAAAGACCATAACAAAGCTTCAATCAGGCATAAGGATAACCAAGGTTGAAAATTCTTCCTTAATTTATTGGTCATCCGATGCCATTACAATCCCTATCACTTCGTCTTTTCTATTTCTTTATTTTATGACTTGAATCTTATAAAGAAAGGGGTATGCAAGAAACTTTTCTTTAATTGATGACCAAGGAGCTAATGTTGACTAGACCAAAATTCTTCAAAAAAATTAAGATGACAAAATAGAGTTTTCTAAAAAAGAAAACGAAAAATAGAAAGGGAACTAATTTGAGCAAATAAACAATGCATTATCAGCAAATAGCTTACTTGTCATAAGATTCATGAGGATTGACAATGCTATGCACACTATTTATGTATTGTACTCAGTTATGCTCAAAACTTGAGACTAGCACTAGTTGAAGGGCATACTCTAAAATGTATCAGAGCATCATTAGGGTATAATCAATAAAATGTATGAACTAGTTGAAGATATACTCTGATTCTCAGAGGCAAGAACTTGAGACTAGATATCAAGAATTCCAACCTTTGGCCTCTTAACAATCTCCAGCATTTCTAACTATATTTTCTTTACCAAAATCATGTTTCTGACTGATATTGGTCCTACTAATCTTAAACCTTCTAATTTTGAAGAATCTCTCTCTAATGCAGTTAAATAATGTAATGCAAATAAAAGAAAGATTTTTAAGTTCAAATATCTGTATCTAGATCCAGTAGAGAAAATTTACCAGATCCATTGAGTTGCTATCCAAAAATTCAAATGCAGATAAAATTTCACCAAGCTTTCTTTTGGCATCCAATAGTAGATTCTCGAAAGAAGACAAAGAAAACAACATGAACTCAAAATTGCAAATCAAGTTCATATTTGAAGTTCACATTAACCGATTATTCAAAATGAAATGATATATAGAAGAGGATGCAAGTTTGTTAGGAAATTCATAATGGCATAATATCAGGAATTTTGCATAATCATTATTTCTTCAAGACAACTCATGATCAGATTTCAAGTAACCTTTTTATACTTTCACTTAAGTGATATGCTTGTCTAAATAGAAATTAGAAGGGAAAATTTATTTGAGTGTGACAGAAGTGATCTTACTTTTTGTGAGAGGGAACTTCTGAGAAGAATTTCATAAGATAAAACAAACATGACAATGCTCAAATAAAAGGAAAATGATAGTCATTCATTTCTTAAAATTAAGAATAAAAAACATTTCAATTTCATTATATACTTTGCTTTGGGTAATCTAAAAAATGGACCAGACCAGCACCACTTTCATTAATTTATCAGAAATTCTGAAAAACCAGCCAACTTGGTTGGATTTTAACCAGGTTTTGGGAATTTTTATCGAGTAAAGGTTGGCATATGTATACGAAATGCTTTAGAACACCGAAAAGGTTTCAAACCAGTGAAGTTGTGGCCCCTAGAATTGGTTTTTTGCTTTTCTTAAATAGGCTCAATTTAGAGTCTTTGCTTGCCTACAAAGTAATTTTGAACAAAAATGCTGTAAAAAAGTATTAAGAAAACCAAACAGACATCCAATTCAATGCCATTAAAAAAATCATTATTACTCAAAAGCAATAACAAACTACATGGATAAATTACCTCCCACAACCCAATAAATCCTGCGTGAACCATCGACACTTTAAATTTGGTGCCATAGCGATTATGGAACCAGATGGAGGGACATGAGTCCGACACACAACATGGAGTTTCTAATTTAAGAACGTCGGCGTACCCAAAGCCCAAAAAAGAAATACAACATTTCTGAAAATTTTGTGGGTGTTTTATGACACTAATGTTGTGTGCTTTTTCATTCTGGATACATGATAGTTGTCATTGCTTTCCACTAAAATGAGTTCTTAATCTTTGCTTCAGGACCAACCTCGAGAACCTTATCACAACCTACATTTTCAATTTACTTTCAGCAATAAGTTTTCTAAGCTAGCCAAAACAACCATATTTGAAGAGTGATGAAAGCTTAACCTCAGCAAAAACAGGTGTATGCTATGGCCACCTTAACACAAGACCTTTATCAAATCTTCATCCTCAACTATGCCACATGATTAAACCAACAATCTACTCTTAAACATTATCTATGTCCAATATCAACCGAGATTTCTAAAAGGGAGCTGGAAAAATGTTTTTATAAATTCTTAAATAGTTTCAAAGGCTGAAATTAAACAAGTAGAAAATTAAAATTTGACCTGGGTCCTGTGACCAATCTTAATGGAAATTTCAAGCAACAAATGGACATAGTAAGTAAATGTATCTCATGACAGACCTGACCGTTTTCATCTGCTGGTTACGAAGGGATTTCATCCCTCGAGATGGTTTAATGGCCCCACAGCTTTTGTCTGTTACATTTGGTCCTAAAAGGGTAGTTTATGTTATTGCATTTCTCACACTTCCGGCTCCCATAGGGCATCTTGTGTTCGAAGACGAGTTCCATAAGTATCGTGCTAAGAAATTGCGACCAACCACAAGGAAGGTTTAAAAGGACTTACTAGAATTGGAATCGATTTACATGACCTACATATTCAACAAAGTAATGTTAGAAGACACAGAGATACAAGTTAGTATATAAAGAGATAGCATCAAGTCAAATCATTGGTCGAAGTTCAAAAAACTGACCTAGATATGGCAAAATCTGCACCTTTCTTTTGATATTTATCATTTGGAAAAAATCCGGGCCTTGGGCGTGAGAAAAAATTCAGTCATGAGCTCGTTCCACCAAACATCTAATACAAGAAAATATACTAAGAGGTGAGGCGCTTTCAATAATTCATGTACCAAAACAAATAATGGGAACCTAGGTAGAGAATGAGAGGAGTTAGGAGAAAATTTTCCCAAACCATCACATAGAGAAAGAGTATGGTTTTAAAAATATTTGTCAACTTAAACATGATTATGAGGGCATCATATGCGTTATTCTCTAGTACTATGCTTCCTTGCAAATAAATTAATTAGTATGACTCTAGACATGGACATTTTGCACATAACATGTCAGCATGGCCCATGGCCATACCCATACCCAAGCCACAACGGTCCATCAGGGGTGGCATACCGTACATCCTGCCTAAAACAAACAAAAATAATAATAAATAAAAACATAAGAGAAAATGGAAGAGAAACACGTACCATTTCCCATCATAGATCCACTAGAATAAGGTGTTGGACAAGCTATATGCAGGGGTCTATCTGGTCGCCTCGAGAAAAGGCGGCGCCATAGTTGTAAGAGATAGGCAGAACCCCGGAAAATGGATCATCATAAGGAGACATAGATGATCCATTGAAGAGAAGATCCATAAGGTGGCACACCCATATACATCGAGGAGGGTGCACCAAAGCCTACATAGGATGAGGATAAATAGACACGCATGGGTTGTATGGGTTTTTGTGATTTACGGAAGACAAGAAAAAAAAATGGTTTAAAGAATTCAATAATATAGTGAGCGAAAAAAATAAATTAGTGCAAAACACCACCAAACCATGAAACATGTTGATCAACCATGATAAAGCAAAATGAAGATGGCAAGCAAGGATGATGTGATGAAAGTATATCTGGTGAAGAGGCGATAAAATGAAAACTTGACCAGACAGGACATTAATGAGAATTAAAGCAACCAACAAGCGGATATAACTAAAAGACCTCATAAATACGTTCGGGTAATGTTCACACATATAATTAACATATACGCCATTGTGACTTAAAAGAGAACTTTTAATCTTACAAAGAACAACGTGAAAGCATTAAGTTGCCTATTAAATAACAGATCTGGATAAATATGCAAAATTAAAGTACTTATCAAAAATGACACATGCATATCATAACATGAATCTCTACACAACTCCTATAAGGAACTTTAAGTGAGTTAAGCGATTCATGGGTGGTTAATATCACATCGAATTTGAGATCTTCTTGAGTTGTAATCTCATGGCCTCGATTGAGTGCAGTAAGCATATTGCAAGTCGTCCTAAATGAAAATTTGACATTTCCTGACTAGGCGAGTCCGATCATCTTCCTGTGATCGCCTACAAACATAAAGGAATTAACAAATAGGTCATAATCATAACCACGAAATGATACATATCGAGCCAATTATTGATATAAGGAGTAAAAAAATTTGATAATTATTCCATCTTTCAGAGTCAATTTCACAAAGCATGATAACAAGCACCACACAAACCTAAGCAAAAAACATGAAAAAATCATGTGCACAAACAAACCTTTTACTTGCGTTTGGATCGACATCAAAACATCAATTAGAACACATCAATTGTTTTGTTAATAAAACAATTAAAAACTACAATTATTCACTAATTTCCAACACCAAATCACATCATGTCTTAATAGATTTAGAAACGTGAGAAATTAAAAATTAGTGAACAAATTCATTACCTCTTGGCATATCTCTGCCCACTATCCAAAATTCTTGAAACAAATTCCCCCAACCCCCCGTCCAAAAAGAGAAATTATATCAACTTAGCGGTACAAAGGGAGAACACATATATGTATACATCATTTATCACATATGGATACATATATGCATACAAAGGAGAACACATAATTTATTTGTTAATTTCTATAAAATTTGAACCCATAAGTGGTGGTTGTAAGAGCAATGTTTTGTGTATTTTCGTCCTAAACATGTATTTAATGTCAACATATATAACCTCTTTGTCTCTGCTTTGAAAGAGCGACAACAAAGCTGTCAACTTTGCTTCCAGGCACCTTGATAGGATTTCCACATCAATGCAGCATGCTTCATCTGAAATAAAAAATTTAAAAATTAAAAATAAATAAATAAATAAACAACTTAAAAAGACAATCAATGGATTGAACTGCATAAAATCAAAGTGGAATTCAGTCTACACATGATTCTAACTACATTTTTGAACAAAAAGGGGAAATAATAATAACAGGACCACCCATGTGTAGCAGCTTGAAAAACAAGGAAACTCAGAGAACATACCAAGATGCAAGTTTATCAATTTACATGGGAACTACACCAAAATGATTATTAGAAGAGTTAGAAAGCAAGAAATGCCAAAATGAGATTACAAAAAAAGGCAAAATAATGGACTAGAGAGACAAAGCAGATATGATATTACCATGTTAGCAGTTGTAGAGAGAGAGAGAGAGAGAGAACAGATCGATCGAAGAGAGAGCGGATGCATCTCTTCATCGTTGAGCTTCTACTCCTTTGTTTCCAACGATCCACAAGCAAATTCAACATAATGTGGTACTTACACGTATCATCTTGTTGCACGAAACATGATTCTGCATTTTCACGAGTATTACTCGGATGATCAGTAAAAAGCATCGACCATTGCCATCGGAGTTCGTTGAAGCGAATTGAAACTAGTAATTCCCTATGACCTGTTAAACCACAAGAAACCAAGAAGAAAAATAATAGAAAAGAAAACATTATTATAAGAAAAGGCTTCCATATCTCTATAAATTTTAAAGAAAAAAGAACTTTGCTAAAGATAAACATTTTTCATCTACCTAGTTGAGAGCTGAAAGAAGTGACAATATGAACATTTATGATCTGATCGATAAGCAGACAAAGTTGAATTTGACCATGAAATTTCATCTTTAGACCTTCCTCACTCACTCTGTTTTACAACCACCACATGCTTATGAAGTGGTTTTTAGGTCTGGAGCTTAAGCATTTTTCCAACAATCCCCACCCATTTATTAATGTAAAGCTTTAAAAAAAGAAAGAAGAGAGAACTTGAAAAAAGAGAATGTATCAAGTGGTTACAAATACACGGGCTGACTTCATGGAGAATAACATTAGATAATGAGGAGAAAGGACACTATTAGCTGAGTCCAGGCAAATGGATTTGAGTTTCATTGCTAAACTTTTTAATAGATCAGAGATGTAGAGCAAGTAAATATTGTTAAATGTACATATCTTCCCTTTCAAGAATACTTATGATATAGGTTTTAGTTTTATCCAAAACAACAGTCCCATTAAGGTATAACCAAAGTGTGTCTGTACCAATTTATTTTTAAAATGGAGCTACAGCAATCAATCAATGGCAATAATCTAAATCCCTAATTGTCCAAGTTCAAATGAAAATATGAAACATAATAATTTCACAACAAAAATAATAATTTGAGAGACAGATTTGTGAAGAAAATTAGTAGCAAATAAATTATGTACTCATAAGCAAGAACTATTGAAGCAGAATTTTCAACTAACATGCATTAACCACTTAAGCTAATTTTTCAACTCGCTGCAAATTAAAATGAACTTAAACCAAAGAAAAAAAAAATTAATTCAAGAAACTAATTTTTATACAATCACATGCTTTCAAAATTAGTTCAAGAACTTGGAATTCCCCTAGGACTCTCTAATTTTAGATTCAATAAATTTTTTTTATACAATCACAACTAAGTTAAAGTATCCTAATTTTTGTAACAGAACATCAATTGTTTTAGAATAAAAAATTTAAAAAAAAAAATTTAAAAAATTGTGTTCAACCCATTAAAGAACCCAATTTCACAATAAGCAATTGACATTGAAGATATTTTTCCCAACTCAGATTCAAGAAGTTTATAAAAAAAGAGAAAAATTCACAATCTAAAACAATATAATCACATGCTTTCAAAATTAATTCAAGAAACTAGAGTTCCTTAAGGTTCACTAATTTTACATAATTTTGGAATTGCTCAATCGAAACCTTGATTTTTTAGTGAAAATCCCCAAATCAAAACCCTAGTTTGAATCTACAAACCTGGTTGAAGGGTGGAAGTGTTCTTTGCGTGCGTTCGTCTCTTCCGTCTCCTTTCAGCCATCTTCTCTCTCCGTTACTTCTCTTTCTTTGTTCTTTTCTTCTAGTTCAGAGCTCTGTCTGTGTGTATTTTCTTTGTCCATCTTCTCCTTCTCACTCATTGTTATGTTGGTTAGGGTTTGGGTTTGGGATTTGGGGTCTAAAGAAGAGAGAGAGTGAGGGTTTTGAAGAGTTTTTGCAAAAGAAAGAGAGGAGGGTTTGGGATTTGGCGTCTGATGCAGAGAGAGGGTAGGGGTTGAAGAATTTTTGCAGAGACCTGAAAGAGAGAGAGAGAGAGAGGAGATGGTACGATGGAGAGAAAGTGAAAGGGTTTTGGGAATTATATATTTTATATAAAAATTAAATTGAAATATTTTATACAATCACACTTATTTAGAGAGTGTGATTAAAAAGTAATAATGTATATATAATTACACTATAATTAGAAGGTGTGATTAACAAATATATAAATAATCACACTGAAAGGAAATGGAAAAAAAAGGGGGGTTGAATTAGTTTTATTTTTATTTGAATGAATTTTTTTATTTAATAGAAGAATGAGTAATATTTTAATGAAAAATATTTTTCGTTAAAATAAAGTTAATTTTTTATGATTGATAAAAAAAAATTTGTGGCCCATTTTTTTTGGTTACTAAAAATCAAGAGCTAATTTTTTGTGATAGAGGAGAGGGAACGGTAGTAGTGGTGAAGGTGGTAGATAAGAGGTGAGGTGGTGGTGGTGGTGGTGGTGGTGGTGGTGGTGGTGGCGGCGGCGAAGGAGATTAGTGGTGAAGTTGTGGTAATGGTGGAGGAGATGGAGTGGCGGTGGTGAAGGAAAGGTAAAGAGGATATTAGGAGAAGAGAGGTAGAGAGAGGGACAGAGATAAGGCAAAATAGAGAAGACACACTAGGAAAAGAGGTAAAGAGGACATATTAGAGAAATGAACGATTGAGAGAAAAGAGAGATAAGTGAGAGACAGAGAAAAAGAAAAAAAACGAGAGATAGACACACAGAGAGAGACAACAAAAAGAAATGAACAAGAGATAGAGAAAGAGACATAGAGAGAGAGAGAGAAGAGTGATGAGTGAAAGAGAAAGCAGAGAGAAATAGACAGGATAGAGAGAGACAGAAAAAGAAGAGATAGAGACATAGACAGAGAGAAACAAGAGATGAGTGAGAGATAGACAAAGAGAGAGAAAGAGAATGAAAAGAGATGATCGAAAAGAAAGACATAGAAAAGAGAGAGTTAGAGAGAAAAAAGATGAGTAGGAAAAGACAGAGAGAGATAGAGAGAAGGATGAATGAGAGAGATAGAGAAAGAAAAAAGATAAGAGAGATAGAGAGAGAGAGATGAGCGAGAGACAAAGAGAAAAGAGACAAAGACATAGACAGACAGGACATATAGAGAGTGATGAGTGAGAGAGAGAGAAAAGAGAGAGAAAGAGAGAGAGATAGAGAGGGAAAGTCAAAAAAAGAGACAGAGAGAGAGGAGAGATGAACGAGATAGACAGAGAGAGAGAGATAGAGAGAAGAGACATGAGCGAGAGAGACATAGAGAGAAGAGAGATGAACGACAGAGATAGAAATAAGAGAGATGAGCAATAGAGACAGAGAGAAAAGAGAGATGAGAGAGAGCGAAAGAGACATAGAGAGAAGAGAGATGAACGAGAGAGATAGAGAGAGAGAGAGATAGAAATAAGAGAGATGAGCAATAGAGACAGAGAGAAAAGAAAGATGAGAGAGAGCGAGAGAAGAGAGATGAGCAAGAGAGATAGAGACAAGAGAGATGAACGAAAGAGACAGAGAGAGAAAAGAAATGAGAGAAGAGATAGATCAGTGAGAGACACACACAGAGAGAGACAGACGGAGAGAGATGACAGAATGAGGAGAGATAAGAGTGATGAGTAAGAGAGAAGAGAAATGAAAAAATAGGTGAAAAGAGACAGAGAGAGAGAGAGAGAGAGAGAGAAAGAGAGCGAAAAGAGATAAGCGAGAGAATCTGAGGGAGAGATGAGCGAGAGAGATCCAGAGAAGAGAGACAGAGAGAGACGAGAGAAGTTAAAAATTAAATAGGTATGAGACAAGTTGAAAATGGTGTGTATGGGAAAAGTCAAAAAGACTTGAGAGAAGTTAATAAGTGCTGAGTTTTTTTTTTTAAATCAAAAAATTAGGAAATTAGAATTGAGGTATTGGAGCTCTCACAAGGCTTGTGAGTTAGAAACCCTCTTTTCCTTATATAATATAGATAGATAGATAGATATAGATATAGATATAGATATAGATATAGATATAGATAGATAGATAGATAGATATAGATATGGCACATACCATTTATATGATACAAGGACCAAAGTATCGGGACAACTGCTGCAATTTTCCATCATCTAAATTAAGGTAAGAGTGTCTCTTAGTTTCTAACGGCATTTTAATAAAGAGAAATAATTAGTGATAAAATATTTTCGTCTCAAACTCATATGTTCGTTGCCTAATCAACAAAAATACAAAAACAACATTGTGTGGGGATGGAGAATTTATTGGTGATGAAATATTTTCGTCTCCTTCAACTTAACCTTACGAGACGAAAATATATTCGTCGCACAATCAATCAAAATGCAACACAACACATGGAGAATTTATTAGTGACGAAATATTTTCGTCTCCCAAAACATATCCTTCCGAGACAAAAATATATTTGTCGCCTAATTAACAGAAAGATAAAACGAGCATGAAGGGTTTATTGGTGACAAAATATTTTCGTCTCCCATAACTTATCATTCCCAGACAAAAAATATATTTGTCACCAAATAAATAAGAAAATGAAACAACATCGTCTAATAAGTTTGGAATTTATTGGTAACGAATTCCTTTTGTCGCAAAAAACTTTAAATTTTGTGACAAAAATTTTCGTCTCCAATGAGCTAAAATAATTGGCGCTAACAAGAAAAAAAATTGGCACCTCTTTTTTTCTGACGAATTTATTTTTTCGTCTCCTATAGTTTTGAGAACAATTAAAAGAAACGACAAAAGTAATATTCCGTCATGTTTGGGTTACGTTCTAAAATGAAAATAAATTTTATCACCAAATTTTAAAAATTAAATATTGAAAACTCCATACTAAATAAGGTAATATTTTCTATTAATTTTGAAAATTACAAATTTTTTTTATTTGTTTCTCTGTATTTTTTGTCGCAAAAAAAATAGCTACATTAATTAACTTTTGCTTTTTATTTTTTTGTGGAGAGAGGTTTTGACCTTCGATTTTTCTGAAATGAGTGTTCTAGACGGAAATGATAGAGTTGGTTCAAACAATGAGAAAAAGTGCTTGCGTGCAAGAGCGGCCTTCACTGTGAGAAAGAATAGTGGGTTTGCATAGGGTACCTTCTTGGATAATAGCTTTAATGCTAGCATGCACGAAGGGCTTAAGTGTGAGACAGAAGAGAAGGGCTTTAGCGCGAAATAGAAGAAATGGTTTACAGAGTGTCTTCTTGAGTCACGACTTCAATATTTGTGAGCGAGGAGTAGACTCAAGTGCGAGAGAGAAATGAGGGTTTGTAGAAAATGTTTTCTTGGGTCACGACTTCAAGGTCCGTGTACATGAAAATGAGTGATAAGTGAGAATGTATCTCTTGGGGTCCTTTTCAAAGCATTTTAATAAAGAGAAATGATTAGTGATAAAATATTTTTGTATCCTTCAATACCAGAACAAAGAATTTATTATTGGTGATGAAATATTTTTGTCTTCCACGACTTAACCTTATGAGACGAAAAATATATTCGTCATGCAATCAATTAGAATTTATTAGTGACGAAATATTTTCGTCTCCCACAACTTATTCTTTTGAAACAAAAATACATTTGTCACCTATTTAATAGAAAGATGAAATGACATTGTCTGCATGATGGAGTATTTATTGGTGATGAAATATTTTCGTCTTCAATAACTTATCATTCCCAGACAAAAATATATTTATCGCCTAATAAATGGAAAATATGCAACGACATCGTTTAATATGTATGGAAGTTATTGGCGACGAATTACGTCCGTCACAAAAAAAAATTATATTTTGTGACAAAAATGTTCGTCTCCAATGAGCTAAAATAATTCGCGCCAATGCAAATGAAATTGGCGCCTCATTTTTGCACACGAATTTTTTTTTTGTCTCCTATACTTTTGAGAAAAATTAAAACAAACGACAAAATTAATATTTCGTCATCTTTGGGCTAAATTTTAAGACAAAAAAAAAAATTGTCACCAACTTTTGTTACAATAGCTTAGATTTCTTGTATTTTTTATTGATTTTAAGCATTTGGTGACGAAATTTGGTTTTCCTCTCTAAAAATAATACATTTGGAGATGAAATTATTACCTCTCTAAAATTTTTTACAATGGTGACGACAAATTTCGTCTCTAAAATGATGCCAAATCTTCCACCAAATTTTCCAAGGGCGGGAAATTGTTTTGTGACGAAAAATAAAATTTAGAGACGAATAAAATTTTCGTCACCTATTGTTTTATTTGATTTTAAGCATTTGGTGACGAAATTTGGTTTTCCTCTCTAAAAATAATACATTTGGAGACAAAATTATTTCCTCTCTAAATTTTTTTACAATGGTGACGACAAATTTCGTCTCCAAAATGGCGCCAAATCTTCTACCAAATTTTCCAAGGACGGGAAATTATTTTGTGACGAAAAATAAAATTTAGATACGAATAAAATTTTCGTCACCTACTGTTTTGTTTGATTTTAAGCATTTGGTGACGAAATTTGGTTTTCCTCTCTGAAAATAATACATTTGGAGACGAAATTATTTCCTCTCTAAAATTTTTTACAATGGTGACAACAAATTTCGTCTCAAAAATGGCGCCAAATTTTCCACCAAATTTTCCAAGGGCGGGAAATTGTTTTGTGACGAAAAATAAAATTTAGAGACGAATAAAATTTTCGTCACCTATTGTTTTATTTGATTTTAAGCATTTGGTGACGAAATTTGGTTTTCCTCTCTGAAAATAATACATTTGGAGACGAAATTATTTCCTCTCTAAAATTTTTTACAATGGTGACGATAAATTTCGTCTCCAAAATGGCGCCAAATCTTCCACCAAATTTTCCAAGGGCGGAAACTTGTTTTGTGACGAAAAATAAAATTTAGAGACGAATAAAATTTTCGTCACCTATTGTTTTATTTGATTTTAAGCATTTGGTGATGAAATTTGGTTTTCCTCTCTGAAAATAATATATTTGGAGACGAAATTATTTCCTCTCTAAAATTTTTTACAATGGTGACGACAAATTTCGTCTCCAAAATGGCGCCAAATCTTCCACCAAATTTTCCAAGAGCGGGAAATTGTTTTGTGACGAAAAATAAAATTTAGAGACGAATAAAATTTTCGTCACCTATTGTTTTATTTGATTTTAAGCATTTGGTGACGAAATTTGGTTTTCGTCTCTGAAAATAATATAATTGGAGGCGAAATCTTATTTTCATCACTAAAACATGCATATTTGGAGACTAAATATTTTTTCGTCACGCGTTTTCGTCACCATAGACCTTTTTTGTTGTAGTGGTTGTCTGAAAACTAATTTCAAACATTTCAAAACATTCATCTTTTATTTCTTTCTTCTTCATCTTCCTCATTCTTCTTCTTCTTCTTCTTCTTCTTCTTCTTCTTCTTCACTTATAACATGATGTGAAACATGGTTCTAGGTGGTAACGGAACTGGTGATGGTAGTGGTGGTGGTCCAGCGATGGCGGTGGGTTTGGTGTTGTAAGGTGGTAGTGATGGTAATGCTCATGGTGGCGGTAATGGAACTTGGTTGTGAAAGGTAGGTATGGTGTTGTAAGGTGGTGGTGATGGTAATGCAGATGGTGGCGGTAATGGAACTTGGTTGTGAAAAAGGTGGTTTTGGTGTTGTAAGGTAGTGATGATAGTAATGCTCATGGTGGATGCATCCAAACCACCGAACTACCGCCCCTGAAAAACTTTTTGTCTAACTATCTATCTATCAATAACTCTTCCTCAGTGTGCTCGTTACTCGGTAAACTCGGTAAGCTCGGCAAGCAAGTCAGTAATGAGTCCTATTCGTTTAGTTTCTAAGCTAGGTGACTTGAGCTTAGGGATTTTTTTTAGTTAGTAAGGAAGTAGGCAGGGAGGGCTAAGGTATTTACAGTACAAAATACATTCGAAAGAGACGCATGGGATAAAAATGTAAGGAACAATCTGAATATGAACAAACTAAAATATTCATGAGAGATTGCGAGGAAAGAATAAAGAAAACAGTGCGATACATCGGGGTAAATGAAATAGGAAAACACACAGAGGTACTATACGGCTTGAGGGAGAAGTGGATGCCCATGAGAACCGTCAAAACAAGAGAAATGTTGCATATAAGATCGATAGATAAAAACTTAGGTAGGGGTTTTTCCAGCGTAACAACTACAATCAAAAGAAGAAAAGAGATCAGAGTCGTCAAAAACTTTGATTAATGGAGTTTGGTGGCGGCGAAGTTGGTGGTTCGGGTGGTGATGTTGGTGAAGTTGATAGTTGATATTGCATATGCCCCGAAGAATATCACTTTCAACAACGTCATTCGAGCACTTTGTGTTGTGGGAAGAGTAGAGAAGGCATTGTTTTGAAATTTTCAAAATTAGTTTTTAGACAACTTTCGGCATACCAAAACTGCCCATTACACAAAGAAGTGAAAAAGCAAGGTAGTGTAAGGTGAAGTAGAAAGTGAGGTGAAGAGAATGCTGAAAGAATGAAGTAGAACTGTCAATAATCGAGAAAGACATGAAGTCTGAAAGATGGCTCGAAGAAAAGTCAAAACGAGAAGAAAAGTCTTTTTTTTATTTATCAACTTTCAGAGCTCCGATAGCATGCAAAAAGTGGAAAAATAAGACGTATGCGATATGATATGAAAACTAAACTGTGAGTTGAATCCAACGATGTAAAAATGAGGTGAAACGGAGTTACAGCGAAGGAGATAGAAGAACTTGAAGTAATGGTTACTAGTTGTGATTTGCTAGTAGGAAAATGGTGGGTCTGCATCTTTCTTTTGAAATTTGGGGCCAAAATGTAATTTTTTTAACTTTTTCAGTTTCAAATTTGACAGCAGGGGCAAAATTGATAGTAACTTAAATAGTATAGGGGTACGCATGAAAATAAGAGTAGTCTGGGGGGTCATTGAAAATCGTAACAAAGTATAGGGGTAAAAATGAAATAATCTCTATATTTTTACTCAAAGTTGCTAGTTGAAGTGGCTGGGGGCAACAATTGGTAGGGGGTAGTTATATAGACAGATTAAGTGGACAAATAGATGATATGTAGACAAATAAAATGATGGCACGTATACAGATAAATGGTTAGATAAATGACATTTGGTCAGATAGGTGACCTGGACAAATAGATGGATAGTGGACATATAAACAAAAAAAGTAAGGTAATAATAAATAGATAGATAGCGGACATAGTGTATTTGAGATAAATTTTCAAAAAAAAATTTGGAAAAAGAGTTTGTAAATTTTTTTTGGTTTGTTTGGTTGTATATTTTGAAAATAATTTTGGAGTTTGAGAGTTTGAGGTGATTTGATATTTTGTTGCAGTTGAGTAGATGTATGTGAGAGAAAAAGTGATTGAGAATGAGAGAGGAGAGAGAAAAAGTGATTGATTGATGTGTAGAAGAGAAAGTAATTTTGAAAATTGTTTTCAAAATATTTGAACCAAACAAAATTTTGAAAATTTTTCTCAAAAATTGTATTTTGAGATTGTTTTGCAAACAAATTGTATGTTATGAGTTTGAGTGGCTGCTATGCATAATGTGTAGTAGCCACTGTTGTGCGGTGTTTTGGGCCCACTTTGAGGCCCATTTAGCTAATCCGAACCATTAATGTTATTTAATGAAAGGGTTACCAATATCCAATTTATTTGAACTTTTGCAAGTATGTTCTACTTGATATATTTAAATGGGCCCAAAGTGCCACACAATAATAGGGTATGTTAGTAGTTAGATTACAAGATAGGTCAACATTTCTCCATAGACTCGAACTTGAAACCTCACTCACCTTGGCGATTAAGCTCCCTCACCACGACCACTTCTTGCCGAGATGATTTTATTGAAAATCATTTAGCCTCATAAGTACAAATTATCACTTACAACAAAATTCAAGTTCTGGGCATTGTGTTGAATCCAGTGTTACCAGAAAAAACTAATACCTTAGCGAATTACATTTTGGAACACACGTTCCGAAGCATGGTACACTTGCATTCCAAAATGGTAAATTTAGTGATCTAAAGCAATCCCAAGACTTTTTCCAGTATATTTGTTTAAGTTTTCCTTAGAAGTAAAAAAAATCAAATATAATGAACAAAAATCTAAGGTAAGTAAAGTTTTAACCTCACAAAACGTCAAAATAGATCATTATCTCATAGAAATGTGTGGCTATATGATTGATATAGAAAAATCCTAAATTTTATTAGATATTTAATTGTCAATTATACAAGTTCATTCTTATCGTATCACAATTGAGAGTATGTGGCGTACTGTATGCCCATTCCCATTTTACGTAGCAGAATGATCTTCATTTTAGGGGACATAGGTCACATCAAAATAAAATAATTGAAAATTGAGGAGATTTTCTAGGAAATATGAAGATATATCCATGAAAAATCTAAGAATATTGTTGTACATTGACTTTGTTCTTGTTGATTGATTCTTTTAAGCTCAGCACTAAAGATATAATCATAGAATCAATAAAACCAATGGTTGACTGGCTTTTATAGTAAAGTTGCCATTGCTGATTGTCTTGTTTTGTTTTGAGAGAAGCCAAATCCTGTGTTCAAATCTCATGTTTTCTTGTCTTCCTAAAGATGGTTTAAAACCTTAAATTATGATTACATTACCGTAATTTTCTTTGTAGAAATGCATGTAAATGTTCTGCTTCTGCAAATATTCTAATTAGATTATACATCCTACATCCTGAATCATTCAATATTATTCTGCAATAGCAATATATCATTCTAATATTTATATGAATTGCTCTTCATCTCTCGAGATACTTAGTTTTTTCATGGATGTATCTTGATATCTCCTGGATTTTTAGTTATTTTGATGCAAGCCCAGTACTTGGATTCTGTTGTAATTGATAGCTTGCTCTTGTGAATGCTGTTTCTGGAGTTTCCTTCTGCTGTTTATTTGCTTACAAGATGCTAAATTCTATTTTATTTATTATTATTTTTTTAATAGGACCAGCATTCTCAAAAGGGTCTTCAAGAAATGGTCCAAAGGAGGTAGAAGTTGTTGAAACCAACTGGGATTCCTACTACCTTGTGCTTTCTAAACTTGGTCTCAGGGACGACCCAATTATAAGCACTAGATAAGCATGTAGCAAAAATCTGTTATGTTTGCAATTGTGCTTTTTAATTTATTCGATTCACAATATTTCTTCCATTTCACTTTCTGGGAAGATAAAATTGGAGATGTTTTAATTTGTTTCCAACCCTATAACCTTTTCTTGAAAATTTAGTTGTAGTGTGATCGTGCCCCTAACATGGTTCTTTAATACCTGTTATAGATCACATGTAAAATAACAGCCCAGGTATAAGAAGGCAGAAATTGCTTGAGGGAAGCTATCTAAAGATTGTCTAATGAATTTGTTTCAAGTTTCCAGCTTTATTTGCTGTGATGAATTAGTCTAGAATGATTTCTATGTCTTTGAGATGTTGAACTCTTCAAAGAAGTTCAGGAAGGGCATTGATTGTTTCATTTGAAACTGTTATAAGTTGCAGTTTTGTCTCCAAATCGGTAATATAGTACCTAATTAAGGATCATCTGGAAATCTTACAATCTTTTCTCTAGTGATTGATAACACGCTTGCTAGACAAAAAAGGATTGGTTGAAGAGTAACTGTATGATGGAGATAACTTGGCATTAATTCCAAGGGCCACTGGAATGTTCCATTTTTTATTTTTGATCATAAAATTTGCTCAAATAGATTGATGAGAGATTCGAGATATGAGTTTTTCCCCATAAATTTGCGAATCAAAACATTGTTAATGCCATCTAACTGGTAATTTCTGGTGGGAGGGCATTCTAGTGACTAATAACTTGAAAGTGTTGTTGTGCAGGAACTACAGGCATACCTCTCTTAAAAGTGTGGACCTCCTTTCGTAGTGATTGTTTGTCTTATCCTATTTATTTCTTGAGAAAAATGCCAATATATTCAATTTTGTTTTAAAGATTATTATTAAGTTGTATCAAATTTCAATATGGACAACTAAATTTTATTTGTCATAAAATGTTTCAAAAAGGTTTATTATTTCATAATGATGTATCTTATCCAATTTTACCGTTCTCATTTAATATGAACAATAACTTTATAAATAATTTTAAATTAATTAAAATTAAAAAATTTAATTATAAAAATTATTAATATTATATTAAAAAGTCATAAATAACAACTGGATCGAAATAATTATAATATAAAATACATCATTTTTTGTTATCTCAAATTATGATTTTTTTATGTAAACAATTTGAAACGGCTAATTCTATTAAAATTCTAAAGAGTTATGAAAAATAATACTATGACAAATTTATATATTTGTCAATGAATGAAATAGTTGATGAATTTTATACTAATAAAAATTCATTTAATTTCAATAATTAAAAATATTTTATTATAAATTTTTATATAAAGTAATATTTTTATGAAATTTTTTGTTCATATTTTAATGAGAAAATAAAATTAAAGTAAAATATACAATTATGAATAATTGATGTTTTTAACAATTTATAAATTAAAAAAACAGGACTTGTTTATTAATATTAAAATTTGATATAACTCAATAGTAATTTTCAAACTAAAACAAAACTTATTAGCAATTTTTTTAAGGGGTTTTTTTTAAGGTCCCTCGTATTAAGATTTTATAACATAAAGGACATCTAATATTTTCATAATGTCTAAGGTCCCTCAAGTTGATCCAGAGAAAATTAGTCCAGAGAAAATTGGTCCAGAGAAATTTTCAACGTAGCAACCCTTTCTTCAAGCAACCTTTGCTCTTACTGGAAATCCAGAGAAAGTTGGAAAAGAAGAGGTTGCACTCGTTGGGGGAAGAGACGGTGGAGGAGTGGTTGATAGAGGACAGAAAGTGCATACAACAGCGAGCTGATTACCACAAAAAAAAAAAAAAAAAAAAAAGCAATAACATCAGTGGGATTTGCAGACTAAGAAGCACAACCATTGAAGGAATGAAATTAAACATACACACATGGGTACAGGTATATGTGAGTGTGAAATCTATGAAAATATGCATAATATATATAAACAATTCCCATGTTTAATAGTTCTTCTATGAGTTTGTGATAGATTTTCTTTAAACTTAATGCTATGAATTTCTCTGGGTTCAACCTAGAGAAAATTCAAATTTCTCTGGTCTAGAATTTCTCTGGATAGAAATTTTTTCCAGAGAAAATGAATGAAGAATTTCTCTGGATCACTTTAAGCTAGAGAAATTCTCTCAAAATCAATGAAATTCCTAAAGAAACATTTCCAGAGAAATTCTCTTTAACCCAGAGAAAATTCAGGAATCCGCATCTGGATCATCTGCAAAGAAAGAATATATGTTGTCTTCACAATCTTCAGATTTCCTGATGTATTCAGAAGCTAACTTGCAGAGATGTGTGTAATCTATGGTGGAATTGCTAATCCATTCATACAGGAGGGCTAATAGAATGAAACCCAAAAATCCTACAACCCTTTTAACTTGAGGTACATTGCTATTGGGCTTCACAATTACCATCTCAGTTACGTTATAGCGGAAAATATTCTTCACCGAATTTGGTGATCGATCATTGCGTGATACATTTACAAAAGCGGAGAAGTCCTGCTTCCCAAGGAAATGCTTCGCAGCTTCCCTCATGACATTGGTATTGAGTTTATAAACACTATGGTAAGTATACTGACGCTGAAATGGATCCATGATGGTATCGTTATATATCTTGTAGTGATAAACCTTGCTCTTTGCTGAAAAGCGAGCATGAAATTCAGGCACTGCAGCGCTAATTTCTCAAATTTTGATATCTGAAGGAAGAAGACCATTTAGGGTTTCGGAGAGAGAGAGACAGAGGAAGTGCTGCTCTGCAGTAGAGGAGGAGAGACAAAGAATCAAATTTCTCTGATATATGTTTAGGGACCTTAGACATCAAAAAATAATTTTGTAGATCTCTTCCATTACAAAAAGTGGGAGAGGGACCCTAGACTAATTTTTCTTTTTTTTAATTTTGATTTATGTTTTTTTATATATTTTTTATAATACAATATTACAATTTTTACAATTAAAAATATAATTTTACTTGGATTAAAATATGAGAAATTGACTTATAAGTCCCCTAGTTTGAACTTGTAATCCATATAGTCCCATATTTTTTCTTGTAATCTATTTAGTTTTTTTTTAGATATGTAATGACTCATTTGCCCATCACATTAAAGTATCACATTTGGAAAAAAATACGCTAAAGAGTTTTTTAGTGTCACATCATACCTATCACATTAAAGTATCACATTTGGAAAAAGTACATTAAAGAGTTTTTAATTTTTTTAGAGTATCATATCATACCCGCCACGTTGGAGTGTCACATGTTATGTTTCGAAAAGTAAGGAATTTTTAATTTTTTTTAGAATGTCACATCATACCCTCTACGTTGTCACGTTTGAGAAAAGTACACTAAAGAGTTTTTATTTTTTTTTGAAGTGTTATATCATACCCGCCACGTTGTCATATTTGGGAAAAGTACACTAAGGAATTTTTATTTTTTTGAAGTGTTACATCAAACTCGACACATTGTTACATTTAAAAAAAGTACACTAACGAGTTTTTTTTTTTTTTGAGTAAAAGTTTGGAGTGTCACATCATATCCGCCACATTGTCACATTTAAAAAAAGTACATTAAGGAGTTTCTAATTTTTTTGGAGTGTCACATCGTTGAAGAGTCACATTAATACCTGTCACATTTGAGTATCACATCATACCTGTCACATTAATAAAAGGATATAGTTGTCCACAAAATTCCTACCAAAATAAAAAATAGGACCACGCAGAAAGAAACTCTCCACTAATAGGACTTAACAGATCAATATAAAAAATTTGAGATTAATTTGAGTACTTATTTGTGAGATTGGATTTATTGGTAAATATCCCTTAAAATGTTTATGAAATTGTTGTTCATATTAAATGAGAGGTAAAAATGAGATAAGACATCTCATTATGGAAAATAAACTTTTTGATAATATTTTATTATAAATAGGAACTAGTTATCCATATTGAAACTTGATAGTACAGAATCATAATCTTAATAGAAAAATAGGATTTATTGATATTTTTTCATTTTTTAATTTAAAGATGTTGTGAATATATATCACTAGGCACACACAATCGTTGTTCACCACCACCCTGCTACTACTACTAATGCAATCATTAATACATTTTTTTTTTAAGTTTTCAAGCCAGACATAAGAAAAAATTTTCTGGAAAAAAAATTTATAAAAAAATATTTACCATTAAAAAATATTTTTTGCCGAAACAAATAGAGCGTAAAGGTAAATTATAGAATCAAGAAAACCAATAGTAGATTGGCTGTTATAGTAAAGTTGCCATTGCTTGTTGTCTTGGGTAAATATTCTGCCTCTGCAAATATTTTAATTAAATTCTACATCTTACATCTTGGATCATTCAACAAGATTCTGCAACAGCAATATATCATTCTAATCTTCATATGAATTGCTCTTCTTCTCTCCACTTCTTAAATTTTTCATGGATACATCTTGACATTTTCTTAAATATTTCCAATATTTTCAATTATTTTGATGTGTCACGATGCCCAGAACTTGAATTTTGTTGTAATTGATAACTTGCTCTCAAGGACATGAATACAATGCTGTAGGAAATACTTTGCAGGGGGTTAGACAAAGAAGAGGAGGAAAAGCAAACAAGCAAGGTGAAAAGCAAAATAGTTTCTATTGCGCAAGAATGAAAGCTAATGCTTTCGTTCCAATTTCTCAAACATTATCATTCACTTATAGGACTTCAAAAATTTAATTTCTGACATTTTGGTTTACATTATAGTCAAAAACTCGTTGAGATGTCAGCCAAAACAAGCCATCATCTCTAATTTCATTTCACAATGACCAGCTCTTATGTTGCCATCCCAAATTTTCCATTGGCCCCTTGTCTAAACATCCTATTCCATATCACATAAGGCAAGCAAAACTCAAAAACATGCAGTACAAGTTCCTACAATAATTGAGAGAAAATGAGAGAAAGAGAAAATTGTGTATATTTTATTATAATCAATAACAATGCACAAGAGCTCCTATATATAGGAGAGTGATACAACCACATATGGATTCCTAAGTGACACAACTAAATATGGATTCCTAAATTGAATCCCTATCCATATATATATTAACAGCCCCTCTCAAACTCAAGGTGGGTAAGCATCAACCAACTTGAGTTTGGAAACTAGGTCATTGAAACGTCTAGGAGGATGAGCCTTGGTAAAAATATCGGTAGGTTGATTAGCAGAAGTAATAGGAAGAAGATGAACAATGCCACATATAACATGTTGTCGAATGAAATGATAATCAATCTTAATATGTTTGGTGCGATCATGAAAGACGTCATTGTGAGCAATCTAAATGGCACTCTGATTGTTACAACAAAGAGAGGTGGCACCAGGGGAAGAAACACCTATGTCAGCAAGAAGCCAACAAAGCCACAGACTAGTGTCAACAACAGCGCGGTATTCAACTTTAGTACTAGAATGAGTAGTAAGGGATTGTTTCTTGCTGCACCAAACAAGAAGAGAATCCCCTAAGAAGAAATAGAAACCTATAGTGGAGGGTCGATCAGTAGGATTGTCCAAACTGAATACTAATAGAGGTAACAGAGGTATTCCGTAGTTCTTACTATCCTAATCTTCTAATCTGTTTTCATACTTAGCAGCAGTTTCAGCGGCCTCTTTCATCAGTTGGGTCACATCCCCGATGATAATACGCCAGAGTTTCCTCTCTTTTAGGAAGGAAGACATGACTTAGGTTAACAAAACATAATTGGATCCATCAAGAATAATAGAAATTGGATGGGAGACATCATGGCGATCCATAATAATATTGTGGTAGGACTAAATAAATAGAAACAGTACTGTAGAGGCAAAATCAGGTAAAATAGAGCGTACCAGTGAGTTCGGAAGATTGAACATAGCTGGGAAATTGGCAAATTCACCAAAAAATAGGAAAAATAAAGGAAAGGGGTAGAGATGACATCAGCAAGAGGGTGGGTGACATCAATACCAAATGCAGTGCACATTAGTATAACGGAGGCGCAACATAGGATAGCAGAGAGCGGCACGCGGCACATAGTAGTAGGAACAGCGCACGGAGGGTGTAGGAAGGGCTGACATGAGTGACAACTGAAGGACACGTGATTGCATGTGGGAGAGTGGCGGCAGAAGACTGGACGCGCCGACTAGAAAAATGACACATGACGGCGCGTAAGATTATTTTGTGCGACGGGCCTGGGGGCGTTGGAATCGAAAAATAATTTTGAACACGGTGATAAAAAAAATTTGTAAAATTTTGGTCAACAACGATGACGAAACAGTGTTCTTGAACAAAGAATAGTGTAGTCTGGAACCTTATGCTCTATGCTTTGATAATGCCACTGTGTACGAGCAATAAACAAGAGAAAAGAGGAGCTAGGATTTAAGACCTGTGCTCTGATACCATTTCTGCTAAAGACATTTGGGATTTTTTGAAAGAACGATACTAGACTACCGGTCTTGGCCATCAGTATCAACTTTAGAGTCAACTTCACTGCATGCGTCAAGACCCTGGTCAGTTTATTAATAACTTTCTTTCTCAAATGTATTCTGTTTAGGACTAGTTTGCTCTCTCAGAACCTACATGGCCTCACACTGAAAATGCTACTTTATTCACTACATATCGTAATCAGCAGTAGTTGGTTCAATTTCTCGCGGCTTTCACTACCCATTTTGAGCTTGTGCGTGCATCTTTCCTTCATTGTAGTCCACTGCCCACTCTTGAGTAGGCTATTTCAGAACTGTTATATGAGAAGAATCGTCTCGGTACTCTCCACACTCATCATGTAGGCTCTAATACCATGCTACAATAGTTGAAAGAAAATGAGAGAAATAGAAAATTGCGTATATTTTATTATTGTTAGAAATGGGTTTTGAAAGTTTTGGAAAAATAGAATTTTTTCCTCAAGTTTGGTCTAATTTTAGGTGGGATCCATACGCTAAAGTTGGCGGGTCTAATTAGTAATACATTCTATGCTTGTAGACACCCCATTTTTAACCGTCTTCAAGACTTGGATGTTCTTGCAGGTACATCCAGCGACAAGTTTGATTGCTCGTCGAGTACTCAACTTTCGCAACGGAATGCTCTAGGTTTGATTCTTCCAGACCCTGTTTCCATTCTGCCTCATATTTGGACCATGTGTTGATCTTTGCATAGTGATGTTCTTGATGGCCTGCCGGCCATGATTAAGGGCTACCGGCCATGGTCTTTGCCCTGTCGGCCATTAATAGGCCCTGCTGGCCATCAATGAGGCCCTGCCGGCCATCACTGATGGCCGGCCGGCCACCAATGCATCAGTAGATATTTTTGTAGATATTTTGATAGCTGTTTGCACAGATGAGCTCATCTGCATGCACGTGGATGGATGTATTTGTTTGAAGGCTTCTTGTATCTCCTATATATAGAGCTCATCTATATGCATGCAAAGGGTTACAAAGTTTGAGCTGAGCAAGATTTCTCTCTCTTTCTCTCTAGAATCCTCTCTCTCTATACTTTGTGCTTGAAAGTGAGCTTTCTCTACATATTTGCACTAGCACCCTTAGCCAAACACCTTCACCTTAGAGTTGAGGTTCTTGGAGGCCTTGTTTGAGCTCCTTAGAGTGGTTTTGGCTCAGAAGTTTAGCTGTTTTCTTGCTATTTTAGTGCTGTGCTTCAAGGGTAAGAATTTCTTTCTTTTAAGCTTTGTTTTAGTTCATTGCTTGGCCACTTTTGTATGCCACTTTGAAGCTAGTTTTAGCCTCTAAAAAGTTCTATTTTTTAAGGTCTTAAAGTGTTGGTTTAAGCCTTGTGTGGTTAGGGGGTGGTTTCCTCCTTTGGCTCTTTGGCTTGTAAAGCCTTTTGAGCCATCTTTCCAAGCTTTTGACTCCCCTTTGTTTGGCCTTTCTACCACTGAAACTCATAGATTTTTCAGTGGTAGAAACTTGGTTTTGATGTCCAAAATAGGAAGGGGTGGCCTCCTCTCCTTGTCTCTCTATTCCATGCTTAGTTTGCTTTGCAAAGTTGCATGATTTTATGGCTTAACTTAGCTCCATCTCAGCATGTTTTTGTGACTTTTTTAGCATGTTATAACTTTGTTTTTGGCTGGTTGGAGCACATCTTGTTTGCTTCTTACACATGTAATGCAATATTGCTCACTAGCCTAATATGCATGATGAGTTAGCCTATTATTCTAGCATGTGTTGACTCCACTCCAGTATGTTGTTGGCCTTGTTTTGACATGCTTTAACTCTGTTTTGAGTGGTGGTCCTTTGAGGTTTGCTTTGCATAGCTATGGTGTAGTTAGCTTCACTAATTTTGTGCTTCAAGGCCTCTAGCATGCTTTATGTGTGATGTTTACATGATATGGCATCATTTGGCATGTGATTTCAGAGCAAATACCTCTGTCACACTCTCACATATATCACTCTTTAATTGCTTTTAAGAGTTGTACTCTATGCCTTGTTTATAAGCCAAGACATGAACAAGATTTTCTTGCTTTTCATGCTACCATTTTAGCTTGTTTTGGCCACTGTTTTGGCATGTTTGAGGTTTGTCTAGGGCTGGTTTGGCCATTTGAGCATTGTATTGCATGGTTCTAGTGTAAAGCTCTTCACTAGTTTTAATGCTTAAGTCTCTTAACATGTTATACATGAGTTGTTTGAGGCTTGATTAGTCTTAAAGTTGTGTTTAAGCTTGAAATTGAGGCTTATGCTTAAATGGCTTTAACCCTCTTTTGAGGGTTTCTACTAGTCAAAGGCATGGTTTCTCTCATGTATTAAGTCATCTTTTGATTGACACCTCTCTCATTAGAGGACTTTGACATTGGACAAATCAATTGAAGAATGGTTTAGTAACTTAAAATGTGTAAACAAGAATTGAATCAAGTAAAACATGCCAAGATAAGCATGTTATGTGTGCATTGCATTTTGTTCAATCGGGTGTTATATTGAACACAAGGAAGATTGGTTCATTTCATACTTGAAGTGATGAAATGAGCCAATCTCCTTTGTCTCCATTGCCTTTGATCTCTCATGATGAGGTAATGGACTTGTGTCTTTGTTTTGTGTATTTATTGAATTTGCGCAAGTTGGATCTTTGGCCATCATGCATTGAAAATGCTTGATTGGTGGCTTTAGACCCAATGGTGCCACTCTTTTGATGTTTTGAGATGATAAGGAGTGGCATAGTACAAACATGTTCCTGGAAAAACCTTTATTTTTCTCTATTTTATGCTCTGTTGCAGTTTGGTGTTACAGCACACCAGTGGCTGGCAGTTTTTCATTGTTCGCCGGCACTCTTTCATTGTTGGCTGGCAGGTGGCCACCAGCCACCATTCATGGCCGGCAGGCCACTGGTGCACTCCCTAGCATTGTTTTGGTAAGGTTCAGCAGAAAGTTCTTGGAGACACCCTACAAACAGAGCCTCTAAAAAGCAAACCGGTAGGCTTTTCGAGATGAAAACCGAGGCATGCATGTTCAACTTCTTCAAACAACGTTGAGGTAGTGTTATTTAATGCTTTACTTGTTAGTTAGCGTGATTTTGTAATTTAATTAATTTGTGCTAATTAGTTAAGTGTTGTAATAATTAGTAAGTAGTTTACTAGTTATTCAATTTGGTTGTGTAATAATTAGTCTAATTAGCTTAGCGTAGCTTAGCTCTTATTTATTCGGACCCTCCTTCGCGAGAACGCAATGTTGTAATAAGCGTGTGTGTGTGTGTGCATGTCTTCCAACCCCATTTCTTTCTCCCTTTTATTAAACCGCTTTCGATGGTTAGTTTTAGGGCATATTTTGATTAGCATACCTTATGCTTGCATGTTTGCATCATTCATTTGTCTTGCATGCATCGAGGCTCGGCGCATCATTCAAACTGCATTGTATTTCAATACTTATTTGAATACATGTTATCAAGTGTTGCATTCATATGCCATCTTAGATAGTTGGGCCTATTTAGTTGCATTTTTGCATGTGTTGCATTAGGCATCTTGTATAGTTAGGATTAGCATTGTTTCTAACTAGTTTTCTGTTTTGACTTGGAATACACTATAAGTGTTTACGCTTTAGCATCCTTGCATGAGTGTGAGTGTTGCCATGATAGCATGCTTGCCATGAGGCTATTTGCTTAAATGATTAACTGCATGAATGCCTATGGATGAAGGCTTTATTATTTGAATTGGGACAATTCATCAAATGCGAGTTTTAAGCCCACTTTACGAAGTGGCAAATCATCATGTTTTAAGCCCACTTGAGGGTGGCAAATCTGCGCTTTAGCTCACTTGCGAGTGGCACTTTCAAACTATTTTTTGAAAACAAACATGAATTGTTTTGCTCCAATACTTGCGATTTTAGTATATACTTGTATACTGTGCGCATCACATAGTAATGTTAGATTAATAATCAAAACAAGAACACATGTGTTTATAAAATAACATATCATGCTTAGTAGAGGCCGATCCTTTGATCGGGCGAGTGGGGGTGCTCATTTCAGGACCTTCCCCTCTCGTACCCAAGTTCTCGAGCCGAGGCAACGTTGGTGATGACAGACACGTGGCCTTTGGCAAGAGTCAGGGTTTCCTAAATTTTCCAAAAATAAAATATATAGGTGGCGACTCTATAATCTGGCAAAGCAATCCATGTTTGGCGCTTTTTGATTCAAAATCGATTTTCCAAAACGATTTGCAAGATTTGGATTCTTTGGTGTTTATCAGTCTCACATTGCACTTTGTGAGATTACATTCAGAACCGTGACAGGAGTCCGAACTGTAGGAGACCAATTCGCGCCTTCTCCGAAAATGGGGGCACCCGAAAAAAGTCGAGTCTACAATGCCATGTTGTGATTCACGTGGTATATTTGGTTGCTCAAAACCATTATCGGGTGAATGAAAAATTGAAGCCGAAGTGAGCTCCATGGAAATGGAGTTTTTGGTAGAAATTCCTTAAGGTTTGAATAAAGGCTTGTCCCACATTGGTTTGGTGCGAAAAGTTTTATGGGTTTATAAGGCATGGGTTTGTAACTTGGAGAGGGCCCCAAGGGCACCCCAAGTTTGTAAAAGGGAGAGCTTATGGAAAAATTGGGCTAAATCTATTGGATCCAAAAATAAACACATGTGCACGCCACCGCTACCCATCCGGCCAGTCAGGCGGGCTGGGCTGGGCTGGGCTTGGCTTGGGCTTGGGCCCGGGTGCGTGGTGTGAGGTTGGGTTGGACTTGTCCGATCCAATACTTATTTTTTGGGCCAAAAACATTTGAATTAAATTTTATTTTTTGGTAAAATAAAATTTGTCCAAAATTTTAATTTCAAATTTTTGGTGGGAAAAATTCAAATTTGTTTTTCACTTCTTCCGAATTTTTGTACATAATCAAATCTGTTCAATGCGGTTTTTATCTATTCAAAATTTGAACCCAACAGATTTGTATCTGTTCATTCAAGCCGAACAAGTAACATACCTATTCAAATAGGTTTTGCACCTATTTAATTCACACAATACAGCCACAAATTTTCCTATATAAAGGCAGTCCCTTATTTGTATTTTTCATTCCAATTTTCGTTCTTCTCTACTGCTATTCATCTTTACATTTTGCTGCATTAATTACATTAATTTTCTCTGAGAAAGAGTGTAATTAATTTTCTGCAAGAAAGAGTATATACACAAAGTGTGTTCGTTGTATGAATAGTGTGTAGTACTGCTACTATTCACTGTTGATCATTTTATCATGGGAGATAGACGCCCATAATCTGAAAGCATCGTGGAGATGACGAATTTGTCTTAAGGACACATTGTTAAACACTAAACTTGATCAGAAAATTTGTTCAACAAATTAATTTGGTAAGTAATTAATTTACTTTTTTGTTTTATTATTTTTCCTGTTTCAGATTTTGACTTTCTTTTTATAACAAAATAAAAATCTGTTTTATTTATTTTATTTTATTTTATGGTTTGATTTTTATAATCAAACAAACTCTCTCATTTCCTTTATTTCTTTTGTATTCTGTTTGTTGTTAAGTACACAAACAGAATTTATTTTTTAAATACAGTGAAGATTATCCTACAATTATAATCAATAACAATGCACAATGGCTCCTATATATAGGAGAGTGATACAACCACATATGGATTCCTAAGTGATACAACTAAATATGGATTCCTAAATTGAATCTCTATCCATATATACATTAACAAATTAGGATTAGAGACTAGTAGATCAGGCATCAAAGAATAATGATACAAATGCAAGTTATAAGGCTAAATGCTTTTTAATAAAATCACCTCTGCAAACTTGAAGAGTTCAAAATACAAGTTTTCCTGCCAAATTCAAATGCAAAAATCAGAAGGAAAAAAAAATGTAGAGGGAATATGGTCAAGTGTGTCAAAAATGGGCATGCACATAAAAAGAAAAGAAAAGAAAAGGAAGTCCATGTGTAAGCTCAAACTAGAATCATCGTAGAACACAATCTTCTCTAATGGAATGGCTGTTGTTGAAATGGAATAAAGAAGTCCGTCATCATCTCGGATTGCTTCAACACATGATCGTGTAAAGATGTTGCATAAATCATGGAATTCTCAAAAGTAAACAAATCATCTTGTACACTGTGATAGGGTCCAGCGTCGAGAGAAATCAAGTTTCGACTATGGTGAAGTACAAAACAAATGCCATGTTCAGTTACACTGCACAAAGAACATCGAAGTTCATGCAAAAGCTCACAATTTGATGACAAGTAACCAGATACAAAATGATAATTAGTGTGTTTGGTTTTACTTTTTTGAATTTAATTTTTAATTTTTTGTATTTTTTTTTCTTTTTAGTGAATATTTTTAAAATTTTAAACAAATTTTTTTTTAACTTTTTAAGATGCACCTTACTTAGATGTATCTAAATAGTAAAATATTTGTGAAAATATTTAAAACATTAATAAATATACAAAGTTACGAAAAATGTACTGAATTTTCGTATTTTTTTATATTTTTAATATTTAGTGAATTTTTTAAAGATTTTTTCACAAATATTATATTTTTTAAGTGTATTTATGTTAGGCGTGTCTAAAAATTAAAAAAAAAATGCTTAAAATATTAAAAAAAATTCCGTGTAAATAAAAAAAAATATGGAAAACGAAAAAGTAAAATTTTTTGAAAAGTAAATTCTAAAAACTAAAATCAAACATAAATATCATTTCTTTATGTATACGATTAACAAAATACTCAGAGACACAGGGGTCACCTGTCCCCATGAAATTTTGATAATTAGTACTACCATATATATAAAACTTATATATTATTTATCCCTATTAAAATTATAAATCCCTCCGTAAATCATGTAAAATTCTTTATATTTTTAAAATTTTAAAATATTATTATATTCTCTTCCTCATTTTTATACACTTTGAGCATGTTTGCTATGATAGAATGAAATGAAGTAGGGATAGAATGAGAGTAAAAATGGAATAAAAGATTAAATGAAATGGAATGTCCATACTCATTCTATTGTTTGGCTATCAAAGTGAAATGACATAGGAATATGATAATAATTCTCATTCTCATTAGGAGTGTAAAAATGGCCTGCAGTTCAAGGTGGGCTTGGCCCGTTTGGGCCCAGGCCCAAGCCTCGCTTGAGACCCTGGGCTTGGCCTAGGCTCGGCCTATCGGCCCGCTTAAGGCTCACTCAAGGCCCGGCCCGCCAAGGTCCAATGTCTTTTTTGGTGAAAATTAATAAAATTTTAGTAGAAAAAAAAAATAAAAAATGTTCAAGCCCGCCCAAGCCCGAGCCCAGGCTCAGTGGCCCGCCCAAAGCCCAAATACCCTCTGTGCCTACGCTTAGGCCTAATTTTCTGACCCGTGGGCCGACCTAAATTTTGACAGGAGCTTACGAGGCCCGACATGGGCCAGGCCAAATTTACACCCCTAATTCTCATGTTTGATTACCTATTAAACTCATGAAATGGAATAAATTATTATTATGTATTTATTTTTTTAACAAGTTAGTAATAAATAAATTAAAAATTTATATAGATCATGATAATATTAATAGTATGAAAGTGATAGTAGTGTTGTGGCGGCAATGGTGGTGGCATCGGTGCTGGTGATAGCAATGATAGTAAGATGGTGGTAGTAGATTGTTGTGGCCTTAGTAGTGATGATAATAATTTGTTTAAATAAAAATAATTATGCTATGCAAGAAAAAAAGCAAGAAAAAATACAGCGATAATTTTTTTGATAGAGTTATAATAATTTGTAATTAAAAAATGAAGTTACACATTTTATAATATGTTATGCATTTTTATGGTAATATTACACATTTTATGGTTAGAAAATATTTAAATAAAAAATTTATAATATTAACACAAAAATATATAGCATTATCACAAAATGTGTAATTGTATTTTTAAATTATAAATTATCATAACTATATTAGAAAAATATATAATATATATATATATATTTTGGGTATATCATGATTTTTTTTTTCATCTAAAAAAATAAAAATAAAACAGAGTTTGAAATCGTAACCATAAAAAAAGGCTTTTCTCCCCTCTCGTGATCATCATCTTCCCTAACCATAGACAAACTAATCTGTTTGAATTGTTTCTTGAAATCAAATCCTAACCATATACAAACTAATCTGTTTGAATTGTTTCTTGAAATCAAATCATGAAACACCGTCGTAAGGAACTCTCGGAAGATTGCTGGGAATTGATTCTGAATCGATTAGCAATCGATGACTTCAACTCCTTGCAATCCCCTTCTTTGGTCTGCAAGCAATTCCTCTCAATCACCGATCGAATTCGACTCAAATTGGAGGCCTCCGACAGATTGTTCTACAGAAATAACTGTGATGCTTTATTCAGATCCTTTCAACGATTCAGAAACCTCAAAGAGATCGAGCTTCGTGATCCTATCTTCGGTGACAAAGCCGATGTCAACTACCCCATTCGAAGAATCGCTTCTTCAGGGTTAGATCTTCAATCCCTCTCTCTAACCTGTTTACGAAAACCCCCATTCCTGAAAACTTTCATGAAATTGGGTTCCACCATGAAGAACTTGAAGATTCTAAGATGTTGTCTACTCGAGTGTCTTCGCAATCACCATCTTGTTGCTATAGCCGATGCTTTACCATGGCTTGAAGAGCTCGATATCCAGTTTTCCTGCTATTATTGGAGCCCTGGGCGGGATTCAAATTCTAGAAGCGCAAAGTACATGGTAACTGACGCTGGGATCGAGGCATTGTCGCGTAAGCTTCGGGGGTTGCGTAAAATTGATATAACAGGGCAGGTTGGTTGTTCTGATCGATCTCTCATTGCGTTGTCTTCAAATTGTGTGCTTTTGAATGAAATTCGTTGTCGTTCATGCGAAGTAACTGAACATGGCATTTGTTTTGTACTACGCCATAGTCGAAACTTGATTTGTTTCAAAGCGGGACGCTATTACAGTTCACCAGACGTTTCGTTCACTTTTGAGAATTCCATGATTTATGCAACATCTTTACGTGATCTTGAGTTAGAACCACATGGAAATCACGACCGACTAATTTGTTCCATTGCAGCAGCAGGCATTCAATTAGAGAAGATCAGATTGTACGATGATTCTGGTTTAAGCTTACATGGACTCTCTACTTTCTGTTGTGCATGCCCATCTTTGACACACTTGATGCTTTGTTCCATAGATATCCTCACCGACAATTCCATGAGGGATTTATGTCGATATCTTCCTAATCTTGTGTCCATAAAGTTTGACCAGTGTTCAAACTTAACCACTGCAATCTTCTTCATCCTTGCAAAAGAATGTCCTGTGCTTTCAGAGATTGAAATGCCACGTATAAATCTACAACTTGAAGATAATTTTGATATGGATTTGGAGAGGAATTATCAAATTAGATCCTTGGATTTGAGTTGGGCTCGTGTGAATAATGAATTCCTGAAAAAAATAGGGGTTGTTTGCCCCAACTTACAGACCCTCAATGTTACAGGACTTTACACATTGACAGAAGGCATTGAGGAAATTTTGAAGTGCTGCTCGCAGATTAAGCATTTGACAGTGGACAGAACTAGAGAAATAGTCATCTTATTGGAACAGTTCAAAACTCGCAGCATTAAAATTGAACATCTTTTGGAACTAGAGGAGGTCAATGACTGATATGAGTTATCTCTGGCACTTGCATTCTGTATGTAAAGAGAGAGAGATAGTTCTAGGGCTGATCGGACTTGTGAATTGAGGAAGAAGAATTGTCAGAGCTATTTGTAAGAAAAATTGCCATATTCCCTCTGCATATTTCTCTGATTTTTTGCAGTCTGAATTTGAAAGGAAGGCATGTATTTTGAACTCTTAAAAGTTTTTGTAAATTTTTTTCTTTGGCACAAGATAGCTGTTAGTATGTTACTTAGATTACAATGCAGGCCAACGTTTCTCCATTGACTTGAACTTTGAAATCTTACTCACCTTGGCACATAAGTGCCCTTCCCATGACCACTTGTTGCTGAGGTGATTTTATTGGAATGCATTTAGCCTCATAACTTGCATTTGAATCATTATTCATTGATGATGCATGATCTACTAGTCTCAAATCCTATTTACTTGTTCAACATGTTTTTGAGTTTTGCTTGCCTTAAGTGATATGGAATATGATGTTTAAACAAGGGTCCAACTGAAAAATTGGTATGGCAACGTAAGAGCTGCTGGTCATTGCGAAATGAAATTACAGATGATGTCTTTTTGGGCTGACATCTCAATTATAATGCAAACCAAGATTTTAGAAATTGGAACATTTTCTTTTAGCAATAGAAGTGAACGATAAGGTTTAACAAATTGGAATGAAAACATTATCTTTGATTCTTTCAGAATCAGAAGAGTGAAGTACCATGGTGTTACCTCCACTCCCATTCATGTTCTTACCACGGGTGAAATGATTAGCTTAGCCTGGTTGTACAGTACAATCCAAATATAGGCTGCTGAGGAGGATAAAATTGGTGTTTCTATAGAAATGGTTGGACTTCTTACTCCCAAGGAAACTACTTCCAGGACTAGTGTTTTTGGATTGCCATGTGTTCAAGAACAACTCACAGTATGTGGACCAAGAAAAAACAGTTACTGGTTCACTTGCTTGCTCTTCCTCCTCTTCTTTGTCTAAACCCCTGCAAAGTGTTTCCTAAACCATTGTATTTAATATCCTTAATTCCTCCTCTTCTTTGTCTAAAACCCTGCAAAGTGTTTCCTAAAGCATTGTATTTAATATCCTTAATATTACAAAGCATTCGCAAGAACAGCGAAGGTATCAATTGCAACAAAATTCAAGTTCTGGGCATTGTGGCATCCGATGTTACCAAAAAATATTGATACCTTAGCGAATTATATTTTGAAATGCACGTGGTACACTTTCATTTCAAAATGATAAATTTAGCGATCCAAAGTGATCTCAATTTTTTTTTTCCCCCAATATATTTGTTTAAGGTTTCCTTGGAAGTAAAAATATATATACATATACCAAATATAATAAACAAAAATCTAAAATAAGCTTAGTCTTGACTTCATAGAACGTCAAAAATGTCATAATTTTCATAAAAAGATCGGGCTATATGACTAATTTAAAAAATCCTAAATTTTATTTGATATTTAATTGTCAATTATACCAGTTTATTTTTAACGTATCATAATTTAGAATATATAGTGTACCACATTTCTGTTATCGTTATACGTATTAGAATGATCTACTAGGCGTAAGCATAGTCCAGTTTGGATCAGTTTAGGATAACATCAAGATCAATCCATTGTCTACGGTTTCATAAAAATTAGAAACATACCAAACCATTAAAATTATGGAACCAATCTGAACCAAACCATTTAAACATGGTTCAGTTCAGTTTTGAACCATGATTTCACATAATTTGTTCACAAAAAATATCATATAACATTTTAACCTATTATAAATTATGAAAATAATAATAGCATGTCCATCAAACAAATTACTCTCATAATATTCACCAATTAAGCAAAAGTATAAGGAAAATTTAGCCAAAGCCCAGGAAAATTCTATTTCCACACACCTAATAACCTCAGTTCACATACTTAATGAAATATTATTTTAATGACGATTATACTCTAAATTAAAATGACCATGATGGATATCCACTAACACCTATAATATTATATTAAAATATTATTTGTACACATCTTTTAAAAATAAGAAAATCTCAGTGTACATATTTTGAGTAAAAAAAAACTAAACCCCAGTTTCTTCATTATTTGTCACTTCTTCCATTGTTTTTGACTTTGCTTGCTACACACTCTATACTTCTCTATTGCTTGCAAAGCAATACTCTTATAACAACTCTCATATTACTTTACTCTCTAGGTTTATACTCAATTATTTATATTGTTTTCTCATTAATTCTACAATTATTCTTGATTTTATTATAGACGAGTTACAAACCAATGGAAATTCAAAATTAAGTAAAAATATGCCTGATGACAGCAAAAGCAGTAATGAAAATGTTAGTTTTTTCGTGCAGATTTTTTTTTTCCACAATTAATTCGAAAAACCAATGCCGAAATATTATATTTTATTCAAAACTACAGTGGTGAACAAATTAGTATATTTCGGAACTACAGTGTTGAAAAAAATCAATCTATTTCAGAAACCAAGTGTCGAATTAAAAAAGAAATTTCAGAAAACCAGTGCCGAATTCCCAAAATCACAATTCTTCAAGGAAAAAACAAGGGTTTATTCTAATTTGTCAATGCACTTGACAGAGAAAACGAAATGGTACCAAATGCGATAACAAAACTGAAACAAAGTAATATTTAATAGATTTCAGAATTAGAGTGTCAAATGGACGAGGAGGGTTTTCAATAGAGTTATTGTCAATGGAGGTTCTTTAATGGGGGGTCTTAGGTCTTCAGTCTCTTCAATGGAGTTTCTTTGACTATGAACCGAAATAGGGCAGACCGTTGCTCTTCAATTTTGAATAGGTGTGTGGAAAGAGGGCTAAGGTAGTGTGTCTACAAGATATGAGTTAAGGATGTGATTGTAATAATTGGTGTGTGGAATGAGAACAAAAATTAATAATTACATTACTTAGTATGTGCACTGAGAAAGGATGTTCATTGAGGTAAGTAGCTATGTAGAAATGGAATTTCCCCAAAACCCCTCCATTAGACCCTTATTTGGTGAAAAGGACAACTCAATTTATTTTGTTTCATAAACTCTATAAAGAGGAAGCACATAATTGAGTAAAGACAAAATAATTTTTTTTTTCTTTTTCTTGGACAATATTGCCCATTCATATATATATATATATATTACATACCTCTTCTGATGAGAAACACTAGTATTTTATTTTATACAAGTTTAAAAATATTGTCTATGTGTATTTTTGGTTGGTTCATCTAGTATGTACTCTGTTTTTTTGTAATAGTAAAATGTTACTATGAACCAGAATAATATGTTACTGTGAGATAGAGTAACATATTACTGTCAAATAGAGTAACATATTACTGTTTACGTCAATTTCGATGGTGTTTTTATTATTTTTTATTTTTTTATAGTCAACATGGATGTTGTTTAATAGATCTTGATGAGAAGATTCTAAAAATGCTAATTTTATTAAAAACTAACATTTAGATCAAAAGTTATATTATTTTAAAATTTAAAATATTAAATTACTCACTAAATATATTTTGGTAATAGTGGCATATATGTTGGACTTTTCAAGAAAACTTTTTGTGCTTCTCCTTAATGCATTAAATTTTTATTATTAGGGGCTTTGATCAAATTCTCCAAAATATAATATTAAGCAAATATTGTTCAACATTAATCTGTCATAATTTTTCAAAACATAAACTTTCAAAACATAAACTTAAGACCACATTTTTTAGCAGATTGATGATTTTTCTTGGATCGTAACTGTTTTTTTTTTTTTTTACGGATTTGTTTTTTGTTTGTTTTTTCGTTGGGATGGCCCTTTAGTTTCTTGTTTATGTATTGTTGTTGTTTCATTAATATAATGTTTCTCATGTTCTCAAAAAAAATTAAATAAAAATAATATCTAACAAGTAAACATATATGGTTATACGGTCTGGTTTGGTTCAAATCCAGAACTGTAGATGTAAATCCAAAACTAATCCATGGAGACCGGTTCCCCAATTTTCCAAACAAGAACTGAACCATGAATTAAAAAGACCAAACCAAACTTACCGGATTGGTCTAGACCAGTTTAGTTTGTAAATTTTTCGATTTTCTTACTCGGCCCTATGATCTACAGCCTAGGTAACATAAGTTGCATCAAAATAATTGAAAATTGAGGAGATATTTAAGGAAAAATCAATATATATCCATGAAAAATCTAAGAATGTGGAGACAAGAAGAGAAATTCATATAAAGATTAGAATGATATATTGCTACTGCATAATCAGATTGAATGATTTAGAATGTAAAATGTAGATTTTGATATTTCAATATTTGCAAGGTGTTCATGGTCAGTGGGAGGAGTTTGAGAAGGTTCCTGATGCTTGCAAGGCTCGGTTACTGCTGTTTAGTATGCTTGCTTGGATGGCTATTTTTTGGCTTCTAGGATATATCCTTGGCTTGCTTTTCTTTCTTTTATGCTCTTTTATTACTCTTGTTTTTAGTTCTTTGTTTGTATTGCAACTTAATGTTTTTATGAATAAAGTTTCTAATTTCTCAAAAATTGCAGAAGCAGAACATTTACCTGCACATCTACAAAGAAAATTACGGTAAAATATGATCATAATTGAAAGTTTTAAACCAATAGAGATGCAACAAGACAACATGCAATGACAACTTTATTATAAGGACGAATTACAATAACGGTCCCCATAATTTGGATCTTGTGTCACTTTGATCCATAACTTTTCAATTGTGACACATTTGACCCTGAATCTTAAATTGTGTTCCACATAAGGACAATTGAAGATATTATTGCTCAATTTCAAAGGCAAAGTTGTTAATTTAATAAAATATAAATTAATCTGACAAAAATAATGTCAAAAAAATATTTTTGAATTTTTAAATGTTATTTCTGCCCACTAAAGATAAAATTATGTAAAATTTGATAAATTTTCTAAACATTTGTTTATTTATTTTTTACTAGATTAATTTTTATTATGTGTTTGGATGATGATCGTGGGTGGTAGTTTTTATTTTTATTAAATTAGTTTCTATTTTTTCAAAAGTTAAATATGGTGACAACTTTGATATATTAAACTAATCCATTAAATCAAAAAATCCAAAACTAAAAATATGTCATATTTTAAATATATCGATTACACATTAAAGCCTAACAACCACTCATTACATGATCATCCAAATACATAATAAAAATTAATTTGGTAAACTAACGAAATAAATAAATGTCTAAAAGATCTATCAATTTTACATAATTTTATCTTTGGTGGGTAGAAATTATTTTCAAAAATTCAAAAATAGTTTTTTGACATTTATTTTTGTCAAATTAGTTTTTATTTTATCAAATTGACGACTTTGTCCTTGAAATTGAGCAATGATATCTTCAATTGTCCTTATTTGAAAAGATTCAAAATTTAAGGTCAAATGTATTACATTTGAAAAGTCAGAGATCAAAGTAACATGAAGCACAAACTATAGAGACTGTTTGTGAAATTCACCCTTATTATAAAAGCCAATGTACCATTGGTTTTATTAATTTTAAAAGTTTAAGGTTGTATTTGAATCATGAATTTAGATAGAAATTTGTAAAGAAAAAAGGAAAAGATTGGTAAAATATAATTATATTTTATTTATATTTCACTTCTTTTTTTTTTCATTTTTAAAATTTCTACTCAAATTTATGATTCAAACACAAGTTAAAAGAATAATCAACCTGAACAAGGCACATACGCATACAATATGCTTAAAATACTTGGCAAGCCTGTCTGGATTGGGTGTTTTTGGAGAGGGAGGGGGGAAATTTTTTTTTTTTTTTTTTTTCTTAGTCTCAAGGTGTGTAAGAAAAATAAGTGACACATAATTTTTAGGAAAACTACTTATTCTTTGATTTAAGATTTGTTTGATTTGAGTAAAAAATATAATAGAAATAAAATGATAAAAAGTGAACTGAAAGGGGGGAAAAATGTAGAGGAAACCTATTTTTTAGTATTCAATTAAGGAAAAATTTAGGGAAAATTAATCTAGGGTCCCTTTCCCACTTTTCGTAATGGAAGAGATCCACAAAATTATTTTTTGATGTCTAAGGTCCCTAAACATATATCAGAGAAATTTGACTCTTTGCCCTCTCTCTCTCTCTCTCTCTCTCTCCCTCTCTTACAACCAAATGAACAAAAGCTTCAAGATCTTCGTCTACCCTACCCCCAAATCCCAACCCTTCGCCAACGTCCTCCTCCCAGTCTCCAACGATCCAAGCAGCAACTACGCCAGCGAATCCTTCTTCAAAAAGTCCCTCGGCAAGTCCTACTTCCTCACCACCAATCCCTCCGACGCTGGATTTTGGTCATTCAATCAGAACTCACCGAGACCTAAATAGTGGACACGCAGCTAACTATAGAAAGTCGAGCCAGTTCTATAAACAATTATCACAGAGGTTAATGAATTCATCTATTGTTCTTGATTTGTTTGCTTGTTCTCTTGATCAAGTCAGAGCAGCTGAGCTAAGTGCCGCTATCGAGAGCTCAGGTGGATTTATGATGTTAGGGGAATCATTTGAATCAGAGCAATTCAAAAAATGCTTGCGCCACTTATTTAATCGTGATGAAGAAGGGAACTTGAAGATGTGTTTTGATGTGACTATTAAGATAGTGACGACAAAAGAAGTGAAAATCTGTGGAGCCCTTGGTCCCTGTGCTTCACTTCGGAAAAAGAATAGTTCGGTGAGTGAGAAAGAGATCGGTGAGGGTGGAACCAATATTTGGAAGTTAGGTACACTCACCAACAGAACATGCATTGCTTTCTTCTTCCAAGTAAGCGATGAATAGAAAGTACAACCCAGCTCTGCATTCTTCATATAGTTCATTACACGTTACCGACACAGAAATATGGAGATTCGGAAAAGGGTGACGACAGCTGCGAGGAGATGGGTCGGGAACAACTCATCGGAAATCACCACCGGGTTCGATCAAGAAGCAGCAGCTTCAGTCGTAGCTGGACTTGCCATCCACAAAGCAGAGAGGGATCTTGCTCACGATGTCATCAGATGGCTTGATAAGATGCTGATAAGTTTTGCTTCTAAGTTTGGAGATTGTGTGCTGGAAGATCCATCTACATTCTGTCTATCATCCAATTTCTCGCTATACCCACAATTTATGTATTATTTACGGAGATCATAGTTCATTGATGTCTTTAATAGCAATCCTGACGAAACAGCTTTTTTTCTGGTTGATGTTAAACCGTGATGGGGTGGTTGGTTCTCTCATCATGATTTTTTCTGGATTTGAGTGAATTTCTCTGGGGTGGAGAGGGAATTTCTCTGGTTTTGAAGAATTTCTCTGCGTTGAAATGTCCAGAGAAATTTCAAAGACCAAAAACAGAATTAAAAAAGAACTTGATAAATATGCAGAGAGTTGGTTAATTGTAGATTTGACTGAGTTGGGTTTTTGGAATTGATAAATGCTTCCGATCAGGACTGACTATATAAGTCAGTTCCCATTAGGTAAAATGATTTCCTTCATTTTTGTATTACAGCAAGGAAATCTGTGGTTTCTAGAAATCATGTTTTTTGAATCTTTGGTATGTATAAAGGTGTAATGATGTCAACTTGAGAATTGAATTCATTTTATAACCCACATATTTCTTCTCTCAGTGATCTAGTTGGAGTGGTGAGCGGTGTGGATATATTCCCAGAGAAATTCTCATTGGTGGTTTTTTAAGGAGGTCTTGTTGCTGCTAATGATGATTGCTTGGGTGGATTTCATTTGTTTTTCACTATGAAGAATTGGAACATGACAAATTTGCTTTTCTGCAGGGAGCAACTATCACTCTGTTTGTTGAATTAAAAGAGATGTAACAGCTGCTGAATATGGTTGTTATGGTTGCTATGCTTGGTGGAGATGGAGCAGTGGGTTATATACTGGAAGGATCAGAGGCAGAGATGGCACATAGGACTGAGGAATTAGGTAAGACATTCACTCTTTGGCATTTGGTTTGGAGAAGACATTCTTTTTGGGATGGATTTGGGTTGTTGCGTACTTTCACTTTCTTTGCTACATCGACATGCCTGGGCTGAATTTCTCTACAGCAGAATTTCTCTGGAGAGAAATTCCGAAGTGTAGAGAAAATTGGTCAAAACACAAAGAATCCAGAGAAATTCAAAATTTCTCTGGAGAGAAATTCCGAAGTCCAGAGAAATTTGGTTAAAACACAGAGAATCCAGAATTTCTCTGGAGAGAAATTTCTCTGGTGGGTGGAACGTAGTGAACCTCACAGCTTTGATTTTTCTCAAGGGACGGTGGGTCAGCAAAGCATCAATGATCCAATTTTACTTACCATTTGTCATCATATTTGGTCTGGGAATCACGTTCGGAGGATGGACTTTCATAACATTCTTGGCCTTCTTTACCTTCCTTCTAGTAGGTTGGTTTCTTCTTGGTACTTACTTCTTCAGGAATTTGATCTAGTTGTAGCCTTATGGTGTGTACCAACTTTAGTTTAACAATTGCTTGTGGATTTCATGTATGATATACCTAAAATCACCAGAAAATACTCTGATTTGCACCATTTTGGGAATTGGATGACACATTTTCAAAACATAGAAAATCAAAAAAATTGAACAAAACCAAAGAAATTTCAAATTTCTCTGGTTTGAAATTTCTTAGGATGAAAATTTCTCTGGGTTGAAATTTCTCTGGACAGAATTTCTCTGGACCTGAATTTCTCTGGATCAAATTGAGGGACCTTAGACATTATGAAAATATTAGATATTCTTTATACTATAAAGTCTTAATATCATGGACCCTAAAAAAACCCCAAAATCAAACACTTGCTAATATTGAGAATAAATTAAAAAAAATGTATATAAAAAGAACCTAGACATCTAGTTATCAAAAAAATAAAAATGAAAATAAAAGTATATAAAGGGGTTTTTTTTCTTTTTTTAATTCATTAAAAGCTTTTTGAGTTTAATATTTTGATCTATTTGTTTTTAATTTTTGCTTTTGTGTGCTTGAGGCTCTTATTAGTAAGACAATCTCTAACAAATCGTGATATTTCAATCCTTATTAATACCATATTTTAGTGGGTGCTTAGGGAATTTTTTATTTTATTTTATTATTATTTTTTTTTTGTGTGTGTGTTGGTTTATTTTTCAACTTTTTAAAAAAAATTCAAAAAGTTATATTTAGATTCTACTCAATGAGATGAATTGAAAAATTTTAAATTTTTTTTAAAAAAAACTTATAAAAGATGAAAATAAGCAAAAAAATAACATTTTTTTTTTCTTTTGGCTTTTTAAAAAAAAAATAGATTTGCCTACCCAAGATAGATCAAAAAAGTTAAAAAAAAAAAATTTGACATAAATTTTTTTTTAAAAAAATGTGACTAATTTGAAAGTTCTCAAACAGCCATAGTATACTACAATGTCAAAATGTCATATTTTAAAGACTTACTTCAACAGTACATATGTTATTTTTTAGCACCCTCACCATATAATTTAATTTCTATCATATGATAGTGATCGTGTGTGCCTAATAATATATTCACAACATCTAAATCTAATTTTTAATTACAAAACTATGGGGAACTCAAATCATAGGTCCATTTCTAAATCTTTTGAGCCGTTACCCTAAGTTTAAATCTTTTAGAGCTATAAGGACAATAGTAATGTGAAATACCATATTAACCGTATCTGCTCAATTGTTATCTATCACTGATATATTCACCTATCTGTCCACGTGTCACATATCTATTCACCTCTCTGTTCATGTAATCTGCCTATCTATCAAAATCATCACCACCACCACGGGCCACCACCATCTATTGTCACATACCACCAGCCACCACTGGCAAAAATGGAAATGAAAAAAATAAAAATAAATGGAGAATGGAAAAAAAAATTAAACAATAATTTTTCCTTTTCAACAATTATTATTTTTTATTATCATGTCCTTACCAACAAAACAAATCAATAATTGTATCTAATGCCACAATGAAAATAGATTTTTTTACCAATTTTCTAAAAAAATATACTCTAATACACTAATTAATGTTTATAAAAACTTCAATTCATTAGTTAATCACAAAAGCATAATCGACTGAAGTCATTACTCCTCACTATATGATTCTATCTTTTAAAATCTATCAGTGTGATATTATTTTATCAGCGCGTTTAAATCATTCAAAGGCTATATATGAGGCTTTCTTTTAATAAATAGATATTTTTTAAGAAAAATATCAAATCAGTGACATTTTAAAAAAATAATTATAAATTAATAACAAATTTTATAAATATTAATAACTAAAGTCATAAATTTTTCCATGTAATTATTTTTGTAAAGTTACATGGGGTGTGATTGCCCCCCCCCCCCCTTATGTTATAAAAAGCTTCATGCAGTCCATAAGGGCCTATTTTAATATCGTTTTTGCCTTTTGTGTTTAAGAAAATAAAAATAATAAAAGTTTAAAAATCACTTCTTCTTTTTTTTTTTTGTGTAAAATAGTTTTCAAAATTGAATTTTTTTTTTTTTTTGGTGTTTTATAAAAATTGAGTTGTTTTCATAAAATTTTTCCAAAAACAATTCACCAAACAAGCTTTCTGTGTTTTTTTTCGAAATGATAGAAAACAAAAAATGAAAATGATACCAAATAGGCCCATGCAAGTACTTGAAAGTTAGGTTTGAGAGAAAAGTAAACATAAAATCGGTATATAGATAAAGAAGACAAAGAAAAGGAGGAAGAGCAAGCACGCAAGCAAACATGCAAGAAGAAAACCTACATGGTTTCTACTACGCAAGTAGTGTTTGTTATTTTGACCACATAATGTGAGTTGTTCTTGAACACGTGGCAATCTCAAAACACTAATCCTGGAAGCAGTTTCATTCTGGTATGAGGTCCGGCCAATTCTACAGACATACTAAGATCATGTTTGTTTGGGCGGACATATACTTAAGATTGGACTAATAGTCCAATAAAATTATTAATCTGATGTTTGGTTGAAATATTAAAATACGGACTAACAATTCATTCGGATATGGTATCCTAATTGGGAGACTAAGTCAAAGTCTAGACTAACTTATCAAATGACCATAATATGGTCAATATATTGGATGTCTCAAGTCCTATCCATTCCAATTCCCTTAAACACACATCGGATTGGATAATATTTTGTTAATCCCTCCTTATAATCTTAACTCAATCCAAACACAGGATAGGATATACAATCCAAAGGAATTCGTAGTCCTAGGACTATTAGTCATGGGAATGCTAATCCAACCTAATCCAGTCCCACCCAAACAAACATGGCCTAATTGTATCCTTCTCAGCTGCTATATTTGGATTGTATGTACAACCAGCGAAGCTAATCAAGTCACCAATGGTAAAAACATGGATGGGAGTAAAGGTAATATACCAAGGTACTCACTCTTCTGAAAGAATGAAACATAATGATTTTGTTCCAATTTCTCAAACATTAGTGTTCCAATATCTAAATTTTGGTTTGCTTTGCCTTACAGTCAGAAACTCATTGATATGACAGCAAAAAAAGGCCATCATTTCCAATTTCATTTCACAATGACCAGCTCGTGTTGCTTCTAGTTTTTCAATTGGCCTTATTCCATATCACATCAACAAGCAAAACTCACAAAGATGCAGTACAAGTGATTAGGATTTAAGATTAATTGATCAGGCATCAATGAATAAGACTAAATGCTTTTCAATAAAACAACCACAGCAAACAATTGCACCTGATCAAAACCCAAATGGATGCGAACAACATGACATATGAAGCTCTGGAAAGAAGCCAACTTACAGCTGATCGTATCAACAAAAAAAGCTCTACCCATTAGTAGATGTTTGATTAGTTTTATGCATCTATATTCAAGCTGACATCTTTGAGAAGTTAATTTAATTGCTCTTTCTTCAAGTTGACATCTATGGAACAGTATCAAATATTGGACAACTGAAAGTTGAAAACTAGAAGAGTTCAAGATACAAGTCCTCCTGCCAAATTCGAATGCAAGAATTAGAGCAAAATATTCCCTACCATCTTTTTCTTCTTCCTCAATTCACAAGTACAACTAGCCCCTAGAATCTTTCTTCCTTCACATACAGACTGCAAGTGCCTGCGATAGCTCATATCAGTCATTGTTCCAAACAGATCACTACTTCTCTAGTTGTCAAATGCATGCAATTCAAACTTTCCACAATACCCTCTCTTGTCAGTTTGTAAAGTCCTCTAACAGTAAGAGTCTGTAAGTTGGGGCAAACAACCCCTATTTTTGTTAGGAATTCGTCATTCACACGCCCATAACTCAACTCCAAAGATCTAATATGATAATTCCTTTCTAATTCCATGTCAAAATCATCCTCAACTTCTAGATCAGTATGTTGCAGTTTAATTTCTGAAAGGACGGGACATTCTTTTGCAAGGATGAAGAAGGTTGTAGCGGTTAACTTTGGACATGCACAAATCGTTATGGAGATAAGATTAGGAAGATATTGGCATAAATCCCTCATGGAATTATCGTTGAGGAATTGTATAGCACAGTTCCAAGTGTGTCAAAGATGGACATGCACATAAGAAAGTCACGAGTACATGTAAGCTCAAACCAGAATCATCGTGCAATATGAACTTCTCTAATGGAATGCCTGCTGTTGCAATTGAACAAATTAGTCTGTCATTATCTCCGAATGCTACTAAGTCGAGATCGCATAAAGATGTTGCATAAATCATGGAATTCTCAAAAGTGAACGAATCATCTGGTGAACTGCAATAGAGTCTTGTTTTGAGACAAACCAAATTTCGACTATGGCATAGTACAAAACAAATTCCATGTTCGGTTACTTTGCAGAAAGAACATCGAATTTCATTCAAAAGTTGACAATTTGATGACAAAGCAATGAGAGATCGATCAGAACAACCAACCAGCCCGTTCATATTAATTTTACGCAACCCTCGAAGCTTGCACAACAATACCTCAATCCCAGCATCAGTTACCATGTACTTTGCACTTTTAAAATCTGCAGCCCATAGATTATAATTGTATTCAGATTGGATATAGTATTCAGATTGGATATCGAGCTCTTCAAGAAATGGTAAAGCATTAGCTATAGCAAAAAGGTGTTGATTTCGAAAACTAATGAGGTTACAACATCTTAAAATCTTCAAGTTCTTCATGGTCGAACACAGTTTCCTAATAGTTTTGGGGAATGGGAATTTTTGTTAAAAAATGAGAGAGAGGGATTGAAGATCCAACCTAGAAGGAGCAATTCTTCGAATGGGGTAATTGACGTCGACTTTGTCGCCGAAGATGGGATTATAAAGCACAATGTGTTGGAGGTTTGTGAATCATTGAAGGCTCTAAATAAAGCATCGCAGTTATTGCTGTAGAACAATCTGTCGGAGGCCACCAATTTGAGTCGAAATCGATCGGTGATGGAGAGGAATTGCTTACAGACCAAAGAAGGGGATTGCAAGTTGTTGAAGTCATCGATTGCTAATCGATTCAGAATCAATTCCCAACAATCTTCCAAGAGTTCCTTACAATGGTTGTTCATGATTTGATTTCAAAAAAAAAAAACACACGAAACAGATTATATGTTACTATATATTTCGATATGATGATTCGGGAAGAGCGATTGACAATGCTAATAGGGTCCTAAACCCTGAATTGATTATTTGATTGAGGATTAGCCACCAAACAATCTTTTCAATTAGGGATTAGTCACTTAAACTCTTAATATTATTTATCTCCTCCAAAATTATTACAATAAACATCTTTATATAAGAAAAATAATATAGATTTCCTAATATAAATAGACTTTTTAAATTTATTAGACTTCTTAACATAATTGGTTTCCTAACAAATGCGATAAAAAAAAAAAACTCTAGGTTTACGTGTTTCAAACTGTTTGGAACTTACGAGAGAGAGAGAATGATCGCTCATTCGCTTTCATTTTGTTGTGAATGTTTGGATAATCATCAAATTCAAATGGAGACGTAATTAATGATATGGTGCACGATGTGCACTAGTGGAGTCTGCTTATTGCGACGTTGAAAGCCGATTATGTCGGTAAATTCCTGTAAATTAAAAGTTGGCCATTGGGGAAACACTATGGTGCACGGTGTGCACTAGCGGTAGACAGACGTTGGGTGGAGCCAGATTCGGGTCAGATTGACATTACATAATAAAGAATTTTGTCTTTGTTCAAGTTTGATGCAGTCTTAATAGAGGATCTCTATATCTATCCAAATTTGATCTAAAAAATAATTATGAATCTCAAATCCGCTCATCAAGTTATATGTTAAAAAAAGGGATTTTTATTGATAAATCCCATTTAAAAGTGTTTTAACCCAAGAAGTCCATGAAGGAATTTTTTAACCCATTTAGTCTCATGTATGTATAGTTTTATTCCATAAAATCATTTTTCTTGATTTACACTATTTTCTTGGACACTTATGCCCTTATATTTAACTTTGATACCCTTATAAATGTTTTTTTGAACGGTTAGCAATTTTATGATGTGAACATTCATATTTTAAAATTCATATTGGTAAGAATGTAAAATTGGCCTGTGGGCGGCCCGAAACCCGCTCGCGAGCCGGGGCAGGCCCGGCCCATTGACAATGTGAATATTCACATTGACATATTAACATTCACATTAATAGGAGTGTAAAATTGGCCCGCGTCCCGTGGCGGAGCGAAACCCGCCCACGGCCCATGGACGGGCCCGGTCTGGCCCGTTGACAATGTGAATATTTACATTGACATGTTAACATTCACATTGATAATAGTATAAAATTGGCCCGTGGCCTATAGGCGGCCAAAAGCCCGCCCACGGCCCAGGGCGGGCCCGGCCCGGCCCGTTGACAATGTGAATATTCACATTGACATGTTAACATTCACATTGATAGGAGTGCAAAATTAGCCCGCGCCTCGTGGCTGCCCGAAACCCGCCCACTACCCATGGGCGGCCTGAGGCGGGCTCGGCCCGGCCTGTTGACAATGTGAATATTCACATTGACATGTTGACATTCACATTGATAAGAGTATAAAATTGGCCAGCGGCCCAGGGCGGGCCCGACCCGGCCCGTTGACAATGTGAATATTTACATTCACATTGATAAGAACATTGATAAGAGTGTAAAATTTGTCCGCTGCCCGAAGCTTGCCCGCGGCCCGGGGTAGGCCCGACCCGTTGACAATGTGAATATTCACATTGACATGTTAATATGCACATTGATAGGAATGTAGAATTGGCCTGCGGCCCGTGAACCAAGCCGCCACGGCAGGCTCGTTTTGGTCCGGGCCCGAGCATGTTTGAGACCCTAAGTTAGGGCCTAGGCCATCACTTTGAAGCCCGGCCCGGCCCATCGGCCCGCTTAAGGCCCATTCAAGGCTCGAACCGAGGCCCAGCCCGCCCGAGGCGCAATGTATTTTTTTTGTAGAAAATAATAAAATTTTGATAGAAAAAATTAAAAAGAATTTTAAAAAAATGGCCAGGCCCGCCCAAGCCTGACCTAAGCTCGAGGCCAAGGCTCAATCCATCTATATTTTTGGCTCGAATCGGCCAGGCCTGGGAAGGCTCGTTTGGGCCTGGCTCGAGGCCTAGTCCGAGACCCTAGGCTAGGGCACGGGCCATCACTTTGAAACGTGGCCGGCCCATTGACCGGTTAAGGCCATTCAAGGTTTCGAGGCTGGTCGGGCACGCCCTAGAGGCCTCTTGTCTTTGTGGAAAATAATAAAATTTTGGTAAAAAAATTAAAAGAATTAAAAAAATGGCCTGCTTCGGGCCATACATGTTGTGGGCAAGTTTCGGGCAACCACAAGGCGCGGACTAATTTTACACTCCTATCAATGTAAATGTTAACATGTCAATGTGAATATTCACATTGTTAACGGGCCGGGTCGGGCCTGCCTTGGGTCGCTGGCCATTTTTATATTCTTATCAATGTGAATGTTAACATGTCAATGTGAATATTCACATTGTCAACAGGCCGGGCCGGACCCGCCCACGGGCCGTCGGCGGGTTTCTGGCAGCCACGAGGCACGAGCTAATTTTACACTCCTATCAATGTGAATGTTAACATATGAATGTGAATATTCACATTGTCAACGGGCCGGGCCGGGCCCGTCCCGGGCCGCGGGCGGGCTTTTGGCCACCCATGGGCCACGTGCCAATTTTATACTCTTATCAATGTGAATGTTAACATGTCAATGTGAATATTCACATTGTCAACGGGCCAGACAGGCCGGTCTGGTCGCCATAAATGGCGGGTTTCCCGCCGCCATGGGACGCGGGCCAATTTTACACTCCTATTAATGTGAATGTTAACATGTCAATGTGAATATTCACATTGTCAACGGGTCGGGCCGCCCCGGCTAGACTCGAATTTTTCCGGGCACCCATGAGGATCGACATAGGCCGGGTCCCTACACATTGACGATATGAACATTCATATTGACAGTGTAAACATTCACATTAGGGGTATTTTGATAATTATGTCACCCATAGGACTTATTGAAACATGAGAAAATAATGTGAACTAAATGGAATATAAGTAGATGAAAAATGTATTTTGGTCTTCTTATCTCAAATAGGACCTAATGGAATAGTCAAAAAGAATATGGGTTGAATGGAATAAAGCTCTTAGAAAGTGGATTTATCAAAAAAGCTCCCTAAAAAAAAATTAAAAAATTTTATAATTAAATTGAATCACGCATTATATTTATTAAATAAATATATTATCATCATTATAAATTAAAAGATTTTGTATATAAATTAAATAATTTCTTAAATAAATTCAATCACATATCACCATAAATGTGAGTTCCAATAAAATCAATAAGGATAAATTACAAATGAACTCCTTGAGATTTGATTAAATTATGAATCGCCCTATGTGATTTTAGAAATTACATTTCACCCTATGAGATTTCTAATTTCATAACAAATTGTCCCTTTTATTAATAAATCATCAAATCAATTAACAGTTTTTAATGATATTAGAAATATATTTCAATTAATAATTTAGGTAATTTTATTATTGTATAGGAGAGCAATTGTGAATTTCATTCTTTTAGTTAATTTTGTTAAATAAAAAATGCTAACAATGAGTTATTTTTAATTTTTCAAACCACAGGGGGCAATCTGTACTTTAAACAAACATTAGGAGGTGTATTTGTAATTTACCCAATCAATTAAGATAAAATCTAGATCTCAACAAAAAAAAAAAAAAAATTTAATGTATTATAAATAATTAATTAATTTAATAACGACCGGGTCGTGCTGGATTGAAATTATATATTCCAAACCCAATCAATTAATATTTCGGGTTGAAAATATTGGCCTTCCCCCCGCCATATGGGCTAAAACAATCTTTCCAAATCTTAGAAAAATAGGATTGAGTCAAGCGGGCCAAGCTGGCCAACGAGTTGATGTCCACTCCTAATATGCACCGTACGCACCGTATAACTAAAAAAAATGACATAACTTTAGTTTTCTGAATCATAATTAAAAAAAAAGTGTCATAACTAAATACAACATGAGATATAATTAAAAAACTCATGAGTCATAACTAAAATAATACCATAACTAAAAAATAAAATTAGTCATAATTAAAGAAGAAAATGGCATAACTACGGGTGCATATGGTATACCCATTTTAAAAGGACGTATATTAGAATTTCCTTGGTCATTGACTTATTTGTTAAAAGTTATCAAAACAGTTCTCTACTTTTTTACAAATCTTTTCACAAAAAATAAAATAAGTCCCTAAATAAATTATACCCAAACCACCCCTTAATACTTTTTAAGGAACTGTTTGCTAGATGTATTCAGAGTTGATTTGAAAATAGATTATTTGAGTAATTTTTTAGATTTTTAGATAAAATAGGAGATGAAAAAGACTAGCATATTTAGGATTTTTTTTTATAGCTTTTTACAGAAAAAAAATGTAAAAAATAGAAAGAAAATGAAATTTTTACTTTTTTTATATAATTTTTTAACTTTTTAAATAACTTTTTAATGAATTCCAAAACCAAGCCTCAATATCAATTAATCAATAATAATAAAAAACAGAACAATCTCAAAATTTGACATAGGATGAATTTGGGATGTAAACAAAAAATCATTAAAAAGAAGTCAAAATTTGTTTCTTATTTTTTCTACTTGTTATATAATTTTTTCATAAAAACTCAAAAAATCATCCATAAATATTTTTTTCACCTCATATTTTAGTTAAAAAAAAATACTAAAAAAACACTTCCGAAACCAACCTAACCGACCCATAATTACGCAAATTTTTTTAATAAAATTAAAGGACTCAAAACTTATATAGACGGTGTAAAAATATAAAAATAAATAAAATAAAAAATATATTTTGATATAATTGAAATGACATAATTATTTATTTATTTATACCCAATATAATTATGTTAAATTGATTAGAGATATGTATGAAGGTGTGGTAACTATTATTAGATCGCCTGTTGGAGAAACAAATGAATTTTCAATTACTATAGGGTTACACTAAGAATCAACTTTGAGTCCTTATCTTTTTGCTTTAGTTATGAATGAGTTGATGAGAAATTTTCAAGATAATATGCTATGGTGTGTGCTTTTTGTAGATGATATTGTGTTAGTGGGCGAAACTAGAGAATAAGTGAATACGAAGTTGGAGACTTTGAAAGAAACACTTGAATGTAACAGATTTAGGATAAGCAAAACTAAGGCAGAGTACATAGAATGTAATTTTAGTAAAAGTAACAATGGAAGCAGAGTAGAAGTAAAGATTGAGAACCAAGAACTGCCTAAGAATGAACATTTTCATTATTTAGGATCGATTATCACAAAGATTGGAAAGATTGGAGTAGATGTGGTCTATAGAATTAAGACAGGATGGCTTAAGTGGAGGAGTGTGTTTGGGGTACTGTGTAATAAACGAGTACTCGCTAGACTAAAAGGAAAGTTCTATAAAACGGCTATTAGACTAGTAATGTTGTATGGGACGAGATATTGAGCAACTAAGAAACAATATGTAGATTAGATGAGTGTTGCTGAGATGATGATACTAAGGTGGACGTGGGACAAAACTTAAAAAGATAGAGTTATGAATGAGTATATTCGAGAATAGGTAGAAATAGTACTGATAGAAGATAAGTTTAGAGATAACAGATTGAGATGGTTTGGTCATATACAACAGAAACCAACAGAGACAGTAGTGAAGAGATAAGATGTAGTGACAGTAGACGAAATTGTTAGGAGAAAAAGACAGACCTAAATTGACGTGGGTTAGTGTAGTAAATAGAGATATGAATCTCTTTAATTTGACTAACGCAATGGCCTTTAATAGAGTCGAATGGAAAAAAAAAAAAATTCATATAGCCGATCATATTTGATAAGACTTAAAATTTAATTTAATTTAAATTAATAACACATGTAGTAAATATTTTTTTAAGCCTTAAGAGAGGTCAAGAGAATTTTTTTCCCTCCGGACAATAGATATATTGCATTAGATAGAAAGTGAAAGCATTTAACCATCAGAACACACCAAGGACAAACAACCAAGAAGGGTGCATATATCATCTGAGTCACATAGTTACACACTAAAATACTCTTTCCATTACAAGCGAAACGGCAGCTCATAAGCAAAGACGAAGCTACATTAGGGACTAGGGGGCACTTGCTCCCTTTTTATTTAAAATTACACTTTTACCTTTAATTAGAATTTTTTTTTTTTTCATTTAACTCTTTTTTAATTTTCAAATATATTTCCAAATCTTAATATCTTTATTATTTTCTTTTTTAAAAAAAATTTTAAAAAAAAATCCTTTCAATTTGCCACTATAAATGTTTATTTTTATCAAAATATTCTCTTATATTTATTTATATCTCTATATCTCTATCATTACTTTGTTATTTTTCTCCACAATTATCTTTTCTATATTATTTTTGTATGCATGTGATTAATTTTTAAATTTTGATTATCATCATATTTAGTAACTAAAATATTAAATAAAAAAATTATCAATTAATTAAAACATAACTAAGACATACTTTTGACATCATGTTAATTTTTAGACATTCTATCACCAAATGAAAATTGAATATGATTAAGTTTTATAATTAATATCGATAAGGATTAAATTTAACGGTGCCCCATGAATCAAAATCCTATCTCCATCACTACTCATAAGCAACTATATTCTGAGCCCAGTATTATGAGCCCACCGCACGAAACCAATCACTCTGCCAAAGTCTTCGTCATTTGCACAACATCCCGGATCTTAACCGCAACAGTTTGATCCACCCCCTCTTCCTGTTGCACCATGGTCGCAATTGGTTGACAATAGTCCTCTACAAACACAGTTCTGAAACCAAACTCTGTAGCCATCCTACCGGCCACCATTGCAGCTTCCCAATTTAGCTCACCTTTTATTGTACACCATCAAAATTAACATTAACCATGGCCTCAGAGGCTTGTTCCTGCCTACGGATTAGTTGACAGTTATCACATAATTTTATGAGCAATTAATGATTCTAAACTATTTGATATTTTTGTCTAAACACACAAAAAAGAGAAGAATTTTTGTTTGAAAACACTACCAAACAGGTCCGAATAACAAGCTTAGCAATATGTGCAAATTCAAATGAAAAACTTGGAAGAAAGAAAAAGTGTCCCTAAATTATTAACAGAAAAAAGTACAGGAATATGGAAACCAAAAGAAGCATAACAGATGATTGAAAGTTCAAGCCTCAACAAGAAACAACCACAATGCTGATTTGCTTGCAAATGCATACAGAACAACCAAACACAGAACCAACTGTCATGTAATAATTGCCAACTTCCCATTCTTATGCTCAGCCAAAATCTGCAACAACAAAAGATGGGTGTCACATATAACCTCAACAATAAAATAGGTACTGTTCTTAGGGATCATTAGATATACATATCTAATAAAGTCATAAAAGTTTTTTTTTTTTTTTTTTTTTTAAAATAAAAAAAAAAAAAAAAAAACCCAGATTGCAACCCATAGACACTGGAAGTTAGAACTATTGTAATAAAATATTTGTATCACAAGTCCAAAAAATGTACTAATTTAATGAAAGATACGAATTACACAGTTCCACCAAGCTCACACAGAGCATCCGACATAACCAGCAATGTTTTCAAGTATGATAGCATAGTTAAGCACTAGAGTTAGCCAATTTTAGTCTAAAGAACAGCACGTAAAACCCACATCTAAAACTGAAACAGCTCATTAAGCTCTAGAAGAGCTAGCCACTGTCAGTAAAGAACGACATGTAACTCTCCTGTCTGAAACTGAAACAGACCAGCAACAACATAATCAATCCCCCCTTGTTGCTTGTATAAATATTATCATGCTCAAGGATGCACCTCCTTAACCATTTATATTGACACCTCAATACAATATGAAAGATTGAAATCGTATCAAATGTTGATTATTTAAGGAAATAGATTTTAAAAATATTAACCTAGAAGATTATCATATCCTTACAAGAAAATCTAAATCATAATTTAGAATGCTCTATTAGTTTCCTCATGAAAAATTGAACTCATATCAACTGAATATTACGACATAAAGACCTCAGCATATCATGGTGAAGAACACAAAACAATATTGGATAAAAAAAACATGCACCAGAAAAAATAAACACACCACCTACGTGAAAAAAGGTATGTAGTTGTCCAAATATTACTCCAATTGCAAGAGCGATTGTACAAATGAAATAAATAGATTATTAAACCAGATCACTCTAGAAGAAAAGTGTACAACTTGAACAGAATCCAATATCTAACTAAAATGGACACAGATTTGGCTACTAGAGAGGACAATCACAATGCTACTAGGTATAACCGGAGGTTCCTCTTGTTTATTTCATACCAGAAACACAATAACCGCTTTGCCAACATACTCTCAAAGCAATTTCTTCCGTTAATCCAGCCCCAAGAGAATTGAGACAACACATCCATCTCCTCCCTTCTTACAGTCCATGCTCTCCCTTTCACTCTCTCAGGACTGCTCAAACTTCTTAACATTCAAATTGAAAAACATCCTTGCTTGACCGATTAATGGCTACACAACGTGTATTTTTGGAATGTGAATTAAATAATTATGCTAATCACTAAAACAATTTCCCTCGGACACACCAAATGGATAGGAAATTATTCAGCTTTTCAATTTACTTCCCATGGCATTTGGAGGCAAACTTCCAAAGATGGACTCTTTCAAAGATTATTAAAATATTTATTCCCTTTTATCTTTACTTTAACCCTAAGAAACACAGACAAGGATAGGGATGCAGACATGGATGCAAAAACGGGACGCAACGATTTCAAAAAAATAGGGACACGGACAAGGCGGGGACATGGCAATAAAATATGTTTTCATATATTTTTATTTGTTATCTAAATTAATATTACATCCACATACAATCAATATTAACAAATACTATTTCTAATTTAAAAAAAAAATACTTTTAAATTAACATTTACAATTTATACATATTTTTTATTGATGATCTATTAAATATTTAAATCTAAGAAAAAATTAATAAACATTCAATATTCATCAAAAGCACTAAATAAAATGGGAGAAAAGATAACTTGGCATGTCTCTGGTATCCCTGAAATGTCTGGTGTGTCCCCTGAAAAGAAATTAATTAAATAAGGGGACACGCTATGTGGTGTGTCCCATACGTGCCCTAGAAGTGTCCGCGTGCCTGACACGGATAGGGCACTTGTTTTGAAGCGTTAGTGCTTCATAGCTTTAACCCTAGTGACTCCGAATCAATAGTTGTTGTCTCCAAGAATTACAACTACCACAATTCTAAAATCCAATAGCCAGACATTTAGGAAAATTTTCCAATTACAGTGTCTATTTTATCTACAAACCCCTAAAGTCTTTTCTTCTACAGTATAGAAACCTAAATCCATGAGCTTACAAATTGCACTTAAAATTTAGGAACTAAATTGATCAAATTGAAATAATATGGACCAAAGTGAAATTTGGGTCAAACTATAGAGGTGAAAAATATAATTTGAGTTGTTTTACAAAAATTTAGATGTTTCCATAAAACTTTCTCCAAAACAGTTTGTCAAACAAGATTTCTATGTTTTTTGGACATGAAAAACAGAAAACAAAAAATGAAAATGATACCAAACAAACCCTGCAAGTACTAGAAAGTTAGGTTTGACACAAAACTACACGTAAAAGCAGTACATGGATAAAGAAGACAGAAGAGGTGGAAGAGCAAGCAAGCAGAAAATCAACATGGTTTCTGCTACACTAGTGTATTTTCTCTGTCCACAGTGTGTGAGTTGTTCTTGAAGAAGTCCGGTCATTTCTACAGAAGGATTAAACCTATCCTTCTCAGCAGCCTATATTTGGATTGTACGTAAAACCAGCTAAGCTAATTATTTGACCAACAGCAAAAACATGAATGGGAGGAGATTGTTTTCAGTATGTGGATTAGAAAACATGGTACTCCATTGAAAGGTAACACCAGGGTACCTCACTCTTCTAAAAGAATGAAAGATAATGGTTTCATTCCCGCCACGTGCATAACTGGTTCCAATTTCTCAAACATTATCATTCACTTCTATACTTAAAAAGCATGTTCCGAATTCTAAAATTTTGGTTTGCATTACAGTCAGAAACTCATTGAGATGATAGTAAAATAAAGGCCATTGTCTCCAATTTCATTTCTTAATGACCAGCTCTTATACTGCCATCCCAGTTTTTCTAATGGCCTTGTCTAAACATCTCATTCCCTATCACATCAGTTAAGCAAAACTCATAAAGATGCAGTATAAATAGAGATGGCAAATAGGCGGGTTTGGGTGAGTCAAAATAGGTTTTGTTATGCGTTAAAAACTACTCAGCCCAAACCCGTCCATTTAATAAACAAGTCTAAACGGGTTGGGTTAAATTGGATGCGAGTTGAACAAATTAACCCAACCAACCCGTTTACTTTATTGAATTCTTTTTCCAATGGATGGTGGAGGTGGAGGTGGAGGCGGTGGTGGTGGTACTAAGAAACCAAAATTTTTTGACTTAAAAAAGCAATGGACGTGTAGCTTATAGTAAATATGGAAATGCAAAACTAGTAACATAAATACACATTAGCATTATAGAAAAAAGTTGCATCAGTGACTGCGTTTTGTAAAATGTCGTTTTACTTGATCGATCTTTGTTTCACTAGAGTTGCATGTAACTTAGTCTTTTGCAAGACCCAATTGACACCCGTGCCCAACCCCCCACAACTTGTGTGCTAAGGCAAATTGTCTTTACCAACCCGATTAAAACCAATTAGAGATTTGGAAGGGTTTAAATGGGTTAAATTGGGTGGGTTCATAGATTCGGGTTAACTTTGCCAGCTCTAAGTACAGGTAACTAGGATTTGAGACTAATTGATCAAGCATCAATGAATAAGACTTCAAATGCAAGTTATGAAGCTAAATGATTTCCAATAAAACAACCTCAACAAACAATTGTACCATATCAAAACTCAAATGGATTGCAAACAACATGACGTGAAGCTCTGGAAAGCAGCCAACTTACAGCTGGTGACTACAACCCTTATTGTGATGGAATGGAACAACATCACATATTGGATAGCTAAACGTTGAAAACTTGGAGAGTTCAAGATACAAGTCTTCCTGCCAAAGTTGAATGCAAAAAACAGAGCAAAATACAGAGGGAATATGGATCCAATGGCTTTGAACCCCCACTCATAAAATTTACACATTGATAAAATTTCTAAGGACCCTCACATAATACCAAAATTATCCCTTTTCCAAAACATTACACACCCATCTAGCTGCACAACCCATAACAATTTGGACAATCACTAAAGTATAACCTAACAGATTCGCCCCCTCCCCTTCTCCAACCCATGACAGTGTTGCCCAATTAACTAATAAAGACAAAATGTCAAAAACCGAAAGTTATTAGAGACAACAGCAACATTGCATGTCTTCATAATGTATATAGAGCCTAACCAAGAAATAGAACAAAAGTATTGTTGAGTAGTTAGAGAGAGAGGAAGTTTAGAGAGGGAGAAAGAGAGAGGTCTACTTGGGCTTAAATCAACATCATGATCTTGTTGATGGTGATGAAAGCCAGCAAGCGATTGTTGAAGATGTTCAATATCGGCAAAACATGTCAGCTTTAGGGCAATTTCATCTCCATTTTTTACAAAACATTAGCATAAACAGAGACCTCAAAAAATCAAAAAATAAAATCAAAACCCAACCTCATTTACGCGAGAGAGAGAGAGAACCTTAGGTAGAAATAGGAGTGGTGGTGGGAGTACATCACAAAATTAGGTGGAGGAGCTGCTGATGCTGCCACGATTTTGAGGGTGGGTGTTCCATTTCAATTTGTGTCCATTATAGTAATTTTAATTGAAGTTATAATTGTCATTAAAAAAAATATCAATAGGCGGGGGTCCCTAGAAAAAAGGTGGGGGGCTATTAGCGCCACCCAAAAAAAATATATATATATCCCTAATAAATGATCTTAAGGTGACAAATTTTGGTGCTACAAACTACTTGTGTAATCTACCTTGCCATGGTTGATAATTCAAATCGATTTCATAACTGCGGAGCAAGACTTGAGAGAACGAGAGAATGATAAGAGAGTACAATGAGTTAGTTTCCCACAAACCCTATATATCTTCTCAATACACATTTTAAATTTTATTTGGTATTTCCCCAAAATAAAAAAAAAATAAAAAAAAAAACCTTGACAGAACCAATGGCTTAGCCACGTAAGTTAAACACAGAGATGGGTCTAAAAATTTGGTCTAAGAAGCGAGCTTGCATATCATTTTTCTATACTTATAAAAATTAAATTAGTATCAAAAGCAATGGAAGTATAGCATAAATTTTGAGGTACACAGTAATATACATACACATTATTATTACATAGAAAAGTTGCATCAGCGACTGCGATTTGTAAAATATTGTTTTACGCGATTGATCTTTGTTTCGTGTCCGTAGGAGTTGCATGTAACTCAGCCTTAAGCAAGACCCAATGGGCAGTCGTGTCCAACGCGATTAAAACAAATTAGAGATTTTGGTGGGTTTAAATGGGTTTAATTGCGCGTATTCATGGATTCGGATTAACTTTGCTAGCTCTAAGTACAAGTACCTAGGATTTAAGACTAACCAATCAGGCATCAATGAATAAGACTTCAAACACAAGTTATGAAGCTAAATGCTTTTCAATAAAACAACCTCAACAAACAATTGCACCTGATCAAAACTCAAATGGATGCAAACAACATGACATGTGACGCCCTAGAAAGCAGCCAACTTACATGTCTTATTGTGATGATAAAAAAAGACGTACCCAGTGTACAAAACTTCCGCCTAAACGGGGTCTGAGGAAGGGTTGATGCATAGCCTTACCCCCACAAATGAAGAGACTGTTTCCGCGATTCAAACCTGCGACCACCAGGTCACCAAGGAGTAGCTTTACCGCTACGCCAGGCCTACCCTTCTATGTCTTATTGTGATGATGGAGCAACAAAATGCAAAACAAATAGCACTTACAATTCTTCTTCTTCTTCCTCTGCAATTCACAAGTGCAATCAGCCCTAGCACATTCTTTCTTTCTTTACATACGGAATGCAAGTGCCAAAGATACCTCATATCAGTCATAGAGGCCCTCTAGGTTATAACCATGTCCAATTTTAATGCGGTGGGTTTTGAATTGTTCCAAACAGATCGCCATGTCTCTAGTTCTATCCACTGTCAAATGCTTAATCTGAGAGCAACACCTAAAAATTTCCCCAATGCCCTCTATTGTCAAACTGAGAAGTCCATTAAGATTTAGAGTCTGTAAATTGGGGCAAACAGTCCCTACTTTTTTTATGAATTCATCATTCAGATATGTCACGCCCTCAAAATAATACATAAAACCCATCACTTTTAACATGCATTGATATATAAAAGACCCTCATTCTTCTATTCATCAGAGTATTCCATTACAAAATGTATTACATGTTAACAACAAACAAATGCCCTACGGGCTTACAACTTTCCAAGTTAACACTTGGTTACAAAAAGAGAGTACTAACTCAATTACACATTAAGCCCTTGGCTTGAATCCACATGTAATACATCAAAAGAAAGAAAGACAATAAAGTCTGCCCGCCTTAAGCCTCCCAAGCTATATCCTTGGAGGTGGCATGCTACCTGTACCTGAAAATGATATTCCCGTATAGGGTGAGCTAACAGCCCAGTAGAAATACACTAAACCAGCTATGAACAATGACTAAAAGATTAACAGTTTGATAGATGGTTAACACTTTTACATTCTTTCATAACACATTACAGTTTCATTTTCCATTCCTTTACAATTCTCAATTCATAACCATGGTTCAGAACCTGACCAAATAACCGATGTGAGACAGTAACTCATATTAAACATTTCCTCATTTCACAATAGATAAGCATACTAGCTATATCAACACAGCAACAGATAAGCATGTAAGTTATATCAACACTTCCAAAGATAAGCATATGAGCTGTATCATCACATTAATAGACAAGCATATGAGCTGTATCTACGGAATCCATCCCCTATCTCCTCCCACACAACACCCGATTTAGAGGTCCATCCCCTATTTTCCCCTAAACCGTGGAGTACATCCCCTATCTCCTCCAACACAACACAATGCATGTAAACAATTATTATACACATCATCAATCAATACATAAAGTTTAATGTATTCTTTCAATCATCATACTCAATGACACATTCTAGTGATTAGTTTTAGTTTGCCTAATCATCATGCATTGTCTACAACAATCAAGACTATCCTCTACCGATAGCCCAAAACAGTTATTTCTAAACAAAAAATAAATGCACAAAATGAATATAAAATCAACATTTCAACTAGGTGAACAGTAAATTGCCCCATTACATCCTTTAACCCCATACATTCCCAATTCCAACATTTCTCTATGCTAAACATACATATAGGTTTATTATAAATAAAACCCCAACTTTTATAGCATAAAAGCCCCAAACTTTTCCAAAATTACACAACAACCCCCAACATATCAAAATGCTAAAATTTAAAGACAAAGCTCATAAAGAGGAATAGGTTATCCCTACCTCAAATTCGAAGCTCAAACGGAGAAGATGAAAAGAGTTGAAACTCGATCTCCACCACACACCACAAAGCCCTCGAGAAATAACACAACTTTGGCGAAGGAACTATGGCCAAAATCCCAATGGAACTATGGCCAAAATCCAGCTCGGCGCAACTAAAATTTATAACTCAAGCTCGGTTCGTAATGGTTCATTAAACCAAGAAAGAACCATAGAAGTTGATAAGCTAACCCTATGCACTTGCATCTATATATAGAAGTTTGTCCACCTTAAAATGTGTCTTGTAACCGATGTGGGACTTCAAACAAACACACCAAAGGTTCCTAAAATAGAATGAAACCGATGTGGGACTTCCAACAAACACACCAAAGGTTCCCAAAATAAAATGAAGGATCCAAATACATTTACTAAAAGCCTTAAAAGGCACAAGTGCTACAACCTCCCCACCTTAGGAAATTTCGTCCCCGAAATTAAGGACAAGTTTTTGAAAAATAAGTTTTTCTCCGTTTTTAAACAATGTTAAATTTTAACATTTAATTACTCGACCCATTACCGGTCATTCCATCTCTTGTCAAGAGACATAACAAATACATTTCATCATGCATTTCCTTTCCTTTTCAACCATTTTCAACATATATGGTTCACAATTTCATATCATAAACAATTTTCATGATACATCTCCAGTTCTATAATATGGCCAACATATGCAATATTACAATCAACTCTCATATCAAGGTAGTTCTACAATATTTCCATAAACCAAAACATTTACAATGTTTTACAACTTAAGACATACTTAATGATCTTAAAGTCCAACAATACAACAATACATATATAACATACGTTCAAACATCCACAAATAGGTCCGGATATTTCTCTCGGACCTCCAACTCACGTTCCCAAGTGGCCTTCTCTACTCCGTGATGTTTCCACAAAACCTTTACCAAAGGAATGGTCTTGCCACGCAAGACTTGATCCCGCCTATCCAAGGCCCGAACCGGTCTCTCCTCATACGAGGCATCATCATCTACCTCTAAGTCGGTCCAATCCAATACATGTAATGGATCCGGCTCATACTTCCGAAGCATACTCACATGAAACACGTCATGAACTCCGGACAACTGTGGCGGCAAAGCCAAACGATAGGCAACCTCACCAATCCTCTCAAGGATCTCAAAAGGGCCAATAAACCGAGGGGACAACTTCCCACTCTTCCCAAACCTCATCAATCCCCGCCTAGGTGATATCTTTAGAAAGACATGATCACCCATCTCAAACACCAAAGGTCTTCTCCTACGGTCCGCATATGACTTTTGACGACTCTGGGCTGTAACAAGCCTCCTACGGATAAGCTCAACCTTCTCCGTTGTTTCCCTCACCAACTCCGGACCCAACAAAGGTACATCACCTACCTCGGCCCAACAAACTGGAGACCTACACGGTCGGCCATACAAGGCCTCAAACGGTGCCATACCGATGCTAGACTGGAAACTGTTGTTGTAGGCAAACTCCACCAATGGCAAGTGCCTCTCCCACGTCCCACTAAAGTCAAGGACACAACCCCGAAGCATATCCTCAAGGATCTGAATAGTACGCTCGGACTGCCCGTCAGTCTGAGGATGGTAAGCTGTACTAAAGGTCAACTTAGTGCCCAAGGCACTCTGCAAACTCTGCCACAACCTTGCAGTAAAACGAGGATCTCTATCTGAGACGATCGTCACTGGGACTCCGTGTAACCTCACTATGTCCCGAATATACAAGTCGGCAAGATGATCTACCGAATCTCTCACGCGCATAGGAATGAAGTGCGCCGACTTAGTCAACCGGTCTACAACCACCCAAATAGCATCACTACCCCGCTGAGTCCTCGGAAGACCTACAACGAAGTCCATAGTGACATGCTCCCACTTCCACTCGGCAATAGGCAAGGGTTGCAACAAACCCGGCCTCGATCCTCGGCCTTCACTTGCTGACAAGTAAGACACTTAGACACGAAAACTGCCACATCTCTCTTCATACCCCGCCACCAAAACTGGCGACCCAAATCCCGATACATCTTGGTGCCTCCCGGATGCACCGCAAGGCGCGAATGGTGAAACTCTCGGAGTACCTCCTCTCGGCAAGACTCCGGCACAAACAGACGGTCTCGATATCTCACACTCAGGTCGGGATACACCATCAAACCCTTCTCAACTTTCCCACTGGAGATCTTCTCTCGGAGGGATTCTACTTCAAGGTCACCTCTCTGTGCCTCCAACACTCGAGTCACAAGTGTAGGCTGCGCAACAACAGAAAACAAGGCCGCAGCGTCAACAGATTCGCCCAGATGCAAATCAAACTCGCTAAGTGCCCCCAACATCTCCCACTCCCGGATGGCTACACAAGCTACATCACTAATGGATTTTCTGCTAAGGGCATCGGCCACAACATTGGCCTTTCCCGGATGATAATGCAACTTGAAGTCATAGTCCTCAATAAACTCCATCCACCTCCTTTGCCACAAGTTCAAGTCTTTCTGTGTAAACAGATATTTCAGACTCTTATGATCCGAGAACACCTCGAATCTCTCACCATAAAGATAGTGCCTCCAGATTTTCAAGGCAAAGATCACAGCTGCTAACTCTAGGTCATGTGTAGGGTAATTCTTCTCGTGAATTTTCAATTGACGTGAGCCATAAGCTACCACTTTCCCTTCCTGCATCAACACACAACCCAAACCCTCTCGTGAGGCATCACAATAAACCGCATAACTCAACCCTCTCTCCGGAATAATCAAAATCGGAGCGGTGGTCAATCTAACCTTCAACTCTTGGAACGACTTTTCACAAGTCTCACTCCATACAAATTGGACTCCTTAAGTCGGTCTAGTCAACAGTGAAGCTAATCTGGAGAAATCCTTCACAAACCGGCGGTAATACCCAGCTAATCCCAGAAAACTGCGGATCTCAAACACACTCTTAGGCTGTGCCCAATCCTGCACTGCCTCAGTCTTGGATGTATCAACAGACACCCCTTTCCCGAATACCACATGGTCTAAGAACTTGACTTCCCCAAGCCAGAACTCACACTTCCCAAACTTGGCATACAGCCTATGGGCTCTAAGTAACTTAAGCACCACTCTCAAGTGTTCCTCGTGCTCCTCCTCTCAAGGTGAATAGATCAGAATGTCGTCCACGAAAACGACCACAAAACGGTCTAAGAATTCCCGGAAGATCCGGTTCATCAAGTCCATAAAGACTGCCGGTGCATTGGTAAGTCCAAATGGCATCACCAGAAACTTATAATGGCCATACCGCGTACGGAATGCCGTCTTCGGAATATCCTCCTCCCTGACCCTCAACTGGTGGTAACCCGATCTCAAGTCTATCTTAGAGAAACAACGGGAGCCCTTCAACTGATCAAACAAATCATCTATACGGGGCATAGGATACTTATTCTTAACCGTAGCCCGATTCAACTTCCGGTAGTCGATACACAATCTCAAGGCACCATCTTTCTTTTTAGCAAAGAGGGCCGGTGCTCCCCACGGCGAAACACTAGGGCGAATGAAGCCTTTATCTAGCAATTCCTGGAGCTGAACTTTCAACTCAACCAACTCTGCTAGAGCAAAACGGTAAGGTGCCATAGAAATCAGCGCCGTACCAGGCACCAAATCAATAGAGAACTCAATCTCTCGGTGAGGTGGCAAATCAACAAGATCCTCGGGAAAGACGTCCGAGTACTCACAAACTACCCTCGGCAATACAATCTGGGTCTCATCACACTCGCCACTCGCAAAGCCAGCAAGTAGACCGCTAAGCTCACTCCGCCCTCATGATCATACCCGATGGCAAAACACTACCAACCCGGTCCCCAAGAAATGGAAACACTCCGCTCACGGTACAACAAGTGACCCTCTGGCGGTAGCAATCAATAACTGCCCGGTATGACGATAACCAGTCCATACCTAAAATAACATCAAAGCCCTTCATGGGCATAACCACAAAAGTAAACGAAAGCCTATATTCGGCGACCTCTATATCACAACCTCTACATCCGTGTTTCAAAATCAACTCACCCCCGATAGGTGACACAACACAAAGAGGAGATGTCAATAGTGCCAACTCCAACTCCAACACAGATGCAAATGCGGATACAAAGAATGAGATGCACCGTATCAATCAACACACTAGCAACGAATTACAAAGCAGAAGGTACCTCTCTGGCCGACGGAGCGGTACTAGATCCTGTGATAACAGTATACACGCGCCCTGCAGTCCCCTGATCCACTTGCTCACCTCTAGGAGCATAAGACTGCTGCATAGACTGGGACGATGAAGCCCCCTGATTGGCCCTTGAGGCCTGAACTGACTGAGCTGGCTGATGACTCTGAGTCTGCCTCAAACCAGATGCACCAGATGTGCCACTCAACTGCGGGCAAAACCTCTTCATGTGCCCTACCTGACCACACTGATAACACGAGAACGACTGGTCTCTACCCTGACTCTGGCTCTGAGATCGAGCCGAAGATGACGCTGCTCTCTGTTCTCCGCCCTTCTTTGGGCAAACCGAAGCCTTGTGACCCAGCTGGCCACACTTGTAGCAGGTAAACTCCCCCTGATTGCCTTTCCCCGAGCCTGCACTTGGCACTGGAAAGGTCGATCTAGTAAAGCTACTCTGAGACTGCTGTGGGTTAAAACCCTTCTGTCTCCTACCATCACTCTATCCATCTTGGCTCCTCTTGGAACCTTGATGCTTCTCATCATCCTCCTCCTGCATCATAATCTCCATATGAAAAGCAGCATCCACTAAACGTCTATACTCTCGATAAAAAGGTCCTCCAATCTTTAACTTGAGGCCACGCCTCAATCTCTTCTCAAACTCAGAACAACAGCGTTCCTCGAACGCCACGAGTTCAGGTGCAAACCTGGACAAGTTAGTAAAGGTAGCCTCAAACTCGGCCACAGACATACCCTGCTGTTTAAGCCGGCTAAACTGATCCCTCAGCTTCTCCCTAGCAGCTGAAGATAAGAATCTCTCCTGGAAAGCCCCTACAAAAGCCTCCCATGCACCACCAACACGGACCTTCTCGTACTTCCACCATTGGCCCGCATCTCCCTTCAGCTGGAAGGATGCCATGGTCACCTTCAGTGCTCCGTCCTCAATGCCAAGCATCTCGAACGTCTTACTCATTTGTTCCAACCACTCATCTGCCTTAAGTGGCTCCCTTGGGTCCCCAATAAACTCATCCGAATTAGACCGGAAGAACTCCCTCTTTAAGAAAGAAGGTCCTGCCTCTGCAACCTGATTATCAGCTCTGAGAATACCTAAAGCTCCTGCTATCTCTCTGGCCAAGGCACCCATAGCCTGCTGACCCACTGGCTCGGCCACATTGGCCAGGCCAACTCCTTCCTGTACTGCCGGAATCTCATCCGGTATAGGCACCCCCTGCCTCCCAGGCCTACCACACCTACCACGTCCTCGTCCCCATCCTGACATCCTAATAAAGGAAACGAAGAATATTAGCATATTCATAAACGTGTCGAAACTAAACACTCACGTCCTAATGCATGGACAACTTTAATTCACTCCATGTAAGCATATAAACACATAAGCACTTACGAATTTCCTTTCTGGATAATGATAGTCCTGAGGCGTTACTAGAGTTTCGGTTAGAAACAGCATTAATCAAGTGCTTTTCTAACAAGACTCACAGAAACCCAAGGATCCAATCAACATCCTAGAAATTAAATTCCATACCCACATAGTCACATAAATATGTTATCACATAAGCATATAACAGTACAGCTAAGTCTCTATCAAACGAGACGAACCCATTATGATACTAATCACTTCCCACGTACCCAAAGTATTCAAACCCGGTACGCTCTGATACCAAGTTGTCACGCCCTCAAAATAATACATAAAACCCATCACTTTTAACATACATTGATATATAAAAGACCCTCATTCTTCTATTCATCAGAGTATTCCATTACAAAATGTATTACATGATAACAACAAACAAATGCCCTACGGGCTTACAACTTTCCAAGTTAACACTTGGTTATAAAAAGAGAGTACTAACTCAATTACACATTAAGCCCTTGGCTTGAATCCACATGTAATACATCAAAAGAAAAAAAGACAATAAAGTCTGCCCGTCTTAAGCCTCCCAAGCTATATCCTTGGAGGTGGCATGCTACCTGTACCTGAAAATGATATTCCCGTATAGGGTGAGCTAACAGCCCAGTAGAAATACACTAAACCAGCTATGAACAATGACTAAAAGATTAACAGTTTGATAGATGGTTAACACTTTTACATTCTTTCATAACACATTACAGTTTCATTTTCCATTCCTTTACAATTCTCAATTCATAACCATGGTTCAGAACCTGACCAAATAACCGATGTGAGATAGTAACTCATATTAAACATTTCCTCATTTCACAATAGATAAGCATACTAGCTATATCAACACAGCAACAGATAAGCATGTAAGTTATATCAACACTTCCAAAGATAAGCATATGAGCTGTATCATCACATCAATAGACAAGCATATGAGCTGTATCTACAGAGTCCATCCCCTATCCCCTCCCACACAACACCCGGTTTAGAGGTCCATCCCCTATCTTCCCCTAAACCGTGGAGTACATCCCCTATCTCTTCCAACACAACACAATGCATGTAAACAATTATTATACACATCATCAATCAATACATAAAGTTTAATGTATTCTTTCAATCGTCATACTCAATGACACATTCTAGTGATTAGTTTTAGTTTGCCTAATCATCATGCATTGTCTACAACAATCAAGACTATCCTTCACCGATAGCCCAAAACAATTATTTCTAAACAGAAAATAAATGCACAAAATGAATATAAAATCAACATTTCAACTAGGTAAACAGTAAATTGCCCCATTACATCCTTTAACCCCATACATTCCCAATTCCAACATTTCTCTATGCTAAACATGCATATAAGTTTATTATAAATAAAACCCCAACTTTTGTAAAATTGCATAAAAGCCCCAAACTTTTCCAAAATTACACAATAACCCCCAACATATCAAAATGCTAAAATTTAAAGACAAAGCTCATAAAGTGGAGTAGGTTATCCCTACCTCAAATTCGAAGCTCAAACGGAGAAGATGAAAAGAGTTGAAACTCGATCTCCACTACACACCACAAAGCCCTCGAGAAATAACACAACTTTGGCGAAGGAACTATGGCCAAAATCTCAATGGAATTATGGCTAAAATCCAGTTCGGCGCAACTAAAATTTATAACTCAAGCTCGGTTCGTAATGGCTCATTAAACCAAGAAAGAACCATAGAAGTTGATAAGCTAACCCTATGCACTTGCATCTATATATAGAAGTTTGTCCACCTTAAAATGTGTCTTGTAACCGATGTGGGACTTCCAACAAACACACCAAAGGTTCCCAAAATAGAATGAAGGATCCAAATGCATTTACCAAAATCCTTAAAAAGGCACAAGTGCTACAAGATACACAGAACAAGTCAAATCCAATGATCTAATTCGATAATTCCTCTTCAACTCCATGTTAAAATCATCTTCAACTTGTGGCTTTATATTAGGCAGTCCAATTTCCGAAAGCATAGGACATTCTTTTGCAAGGATGAAGAACATTGCAGTGGTTATGTTTGAACACTGATTAAACTTTATGGACACAAGATTAGGAAGATACTGGCATAAATCCCTCATGTAATTGTCAATGAGGAAATTATTGGAACAAAGTGTCAAGTGTGTCAAAGATGGGCATCCACATAAGAAATTCGAGAGTCCATGGAAGCTCAAACCAGAATCATCGTAGATCAAAATCTTCTCTAATCGAATGCCCGATGTTGAAATGGAAGACAGAAGTCGGTCATGATCTTCTTTTGCTTCTAACACAAGACTACGTAAAGATATTGCATAAATCATGGAATTCTTAAAAGTAAACAAATCATCTTGTACTGTGTAATACGGTCCACCATTGAGAGAAATCAAGTTTCGACTACTCCGTAGTACAAAACAAATGCCATGTTCAGTTACTTCGCACAAAACACATCGAATTTCATGCAAAAGCTCACAATTTGAAGACAAAGCAATGAGAGATCGATCAGAACAAGCAACCTGCCCTGCTATATCTATTTTACGCAACCCTCGAAGCTTACGAGACATTACCTCGATCCCAGCATCAGTTACCATGTGCTTTGCGCCTCTTCTAGGCTTTAAATTCCACCCAAGGTTCCAAAAGTAGCCGGAAAACTGGATATCGAGCTCTTCAAGCCAGGGTAAAGCATCGGCTATAGCAACAAGGTGGTGATTTCGGAAACCCTTGACGCAACAACACCTTAGAATCTTCAAGTTGTTCATGGTTGAGCCCAATTTCATAAAAGTTTTGGGGAATGGAGATTTTTGTAAAGAACGGAGACAGAGGGATTGAAGATCCAACCCTGAAGAAGCGATTCTTCGAAGGGGGTAGTTGACATCGGCTTTGTCACCGAAGATGGGATCACGAAGCTCAATCTCTTGGAGGTTAGTGAATCGTTGAAGAGCTCTCAACAAACTCTCACAGTTATGGCTGTAGAACAATCTGTTGGAGCCACCTAATTTGAGTCGAAGTCGATCGGTGATGGAGAGGAATAGTTTGCAGACTAAAGAAGGGGATAGCAAGAGGTTGAAGTCATCGATTGCTAATCGATTTAGAATCAATTTCCAGCAATCTTCCGAGAGTTCCTTACAGAGGTGCTTCATGATTTGATTTCAAGAAATAGAAGTTCAATGAAAACAGATAATTTGTTATCGACAAGAGAGTCCAGTACGAAATTGAAGAGAACCCTTTCATACCAGTCAGTCACCTAACTTTAAAAAAAAACAAAAACAAAAACAAAACAAATTTATTGATAAAAAAAAAATTAAAAAGAGAAAATTGGGAAAAAAAAAAAAAATTCATTCTAACAATTGTACAAGTCATTCGGTTCCGTGGCTTATTTTATTTTATTATTGTTATTTTTTTTTTTTTGTCGTCGTCGGTGAAGGGTTCACAATTTATGAAATAATTTGGTGAGAAGTTTTGAATGACATTTTATTTTCAATTTTATCCCTAGACCTTTTTTTTATCTGTTTGACGTTTCGTTGATTATGTGTTTAAATTTATATCTATCTGTTTAAATTTTGTTGTCTATCTGTTCATTTTTTCTATGTGAATTTTATATCTATTCAAATTTTTTATCTGTCACAATTTTAACTGTGCAAATTTTCTATTTATCCAAATCTTCTATATGTCCAACTTTTATTTATGTAAATCTTCTATCCGTTTAATTTTTTTTAATCAGTTCAATAGATAGCAAACAAAACAATATGTCCAAATTTTACCCAAACAAAACAACCTGTTCAAAACCAAACAAAACAATATGTTCAATTTTTACCCTCGTATTTTATACACCAATTACAATAATTCCAAAACCAAATAAAACAATAAAAAACAAAAAGAGAGAGGTGAGAATCACACAGACAATAGATCAAGATCAAATCTTATATGTTCAACAGATAACAGATTAAGATCAGACAATCACACAGAGACGATATTCTTAATATTTGTAGCACTTGTGCCTTTTAAGGCTTTTGGTAAATGTATTTGGACCCTTCATTCTATTTTGGGAACCTTTGGTGTGTTTGTTGGAAGTCCCACATCGGTTGGGAACCTTTGGTGTGTTTGTTGGAAGTCCCACATCGGTTACAAGACACATTTTAAGGTGGACAAACTTCTATATATAGGTGCAAGTGCATAGGGTTAGCTTATCAACTTCTATGGTTCTTTCTTGGTTTAATGAGCCATTACGAACCGAGCTTGAGTTATAAATTTTAGTTGCGCCGAGCTGAATTTTAGCCATAGTTCCATTGGGATTTTGGCCATAGTTCCTTCGCCAAAGTTGTGTTATTTCTTGAGGGCTTTGTGGTGTGTGGTGGAGATCGAGTTTCAACTCTTTTCATCTTCTCCATTTGAGCTTCGAATTTGATATAGGGATAACCTACTCCTCTTTATGAGCTTTGTCTTTAAATTTTAGCATTTTGATATGTTGGGGGTTGTTGTGTAATTTTGGAAAAGTTTGGGGCTTTTGTGCAATTTTACAAAAGTTGGGGTTTTATTTATAATAAGCCTATATGCATGTTTAGCATAGAGAAATGTTAGAATTGGGAATGTATGGGGTTAAAAGATATAATGGGGCAATTTACTGTTCACCTAGTTGAAATGTTAATTTTATATTCTTTTTGTGCATTTATTTTCTATTTAGAAATAACTACTTTGGGCTATCGGTGGAGGATAGTCTTGATTGTTGTAGACAATGCATGATGATTAGGCAAACTAAACCAAATCACTAGAATGTGTCATTGAGTATGACGATTGAAAGAATACATTAACTTTATGTATGGATTGATGATGTGTATAATAATTGTTTATATGCATTGTGTTGTGTTGGAGGAGATAGGGGATGTACTCCGCGGTTTAGGGGAAGATAGGGGATGGACCTCTAAACCGGATATTGTTTGGGAGGAGATAGGGGATGAACTCCGTAGATACAGCTCATATCCTTGTCTGTTGATGTGTTGATATAGCTAGTATGCTTATCTATTGTGAAATGAGGAAATGTTTAATATGAGTTACTGTCTCATATCGGTTATTTGGTCAGGTTCTGAACCATGGTTATAAATTGAGAATTGAAAAGGAATGAAAAATGAAACTGTAATGTGTTATGAAAGAATATAAAAGTGTTGACCACTATCAACTGTTAATCTTTTAGTCATTGTTCATAGCTGGTTTAGTGTATTTCTCTTTGAAATTAGCTCACCCTATCTGAGAATATCATTTTTGGTCTGAGCTTGCCACCTCCAAGGATATAGCTTGAGAGGCTAGAGGCGAATGGACCTTTTGATGTTTTGTTTCCCTTTTGATGTGTTACATGTGGTTTCAAGCCAAGGGCTTTATATGTATTTGAGTTAGTACTCTACTCTGTGTAACCAAGTGTTGACTTGGAAAACTGTAAGCCCGTAGGGCATTTCTTTTTGTTGTTAACATGTAACACTATTGTAAGAACTACTCTGATGAATAGAAATGGTTGGTTTATTTTATATCAATGCATGTCTAAAGTGATGGGTTTTATGTAATATTTTGAGGGCGTTACAACTTGATATCAGAGTGTACCGGGTTTGAATACTTTGGGTACGTGGGAAGTGATTAGTATCACAGTGGGTTCGTCTCGTTTGATAGAGACTTAGCTGTACTGTTATATGCTTATGTGATAACGTGTTTATGTGACTATGTGGGTATGGAATTTAATTTCTAGGATGTTGATTGGATCCTTGGGTTTCTGTGAGTCTTGTTAGAAAAGCACTTGATCAATGCTGTTTCTAACCGGAACTCTAGTAACGCCTCGAGACTATCATTATCCGGAAAGAAAATTCGTAAGTGCTTATGTGTTTATATGCTTACATGGAGTGAATTAAAGTTGTCCATGCATTAGAACGTGAGTGTTTAGTTTCGATACGTTTATGAATATGCTAATGTTCTTCGTTTCCTTTATTAGGATGTCAGGATGGGGACTAGGACGTGGTAGGCGTGGTAGGCCTGGAAGGCAGGAGGTGCCTATACCAGATGAGATTCGTGATCTGAGAGGAGTTGGCGAGCCAATATGGCGAGCCAATGGTCAAAGGCGCTTTAGCCCGAGAGATAGTAGGGGCATTCAGGCAGTCAGTAAGCATTCTCAGAGCTGAGAATCAGGCCCAAGTTCATGTTACAGATACAGGTTCTTCTTTTCTGAAGAGGAAGTTCTTCCGGTCTAACCCGGACGAATTTTTGGGTGATCCTAAAGAGCCACTTAAGGTAGATGAATGGCTCGAACAGACAACAAAGACATTTGAGATGCTAGGCATCGAAGACGGAGCACTGAAGGTGACCTTAGCATCTTTCCAGATGAAGGAGGATGCAGGTCAGTGGTGGAAGTTCACGAAGAACCGTATAGGAGGGACTTGGGAGGCTTTTGTTAACGCTTTCCAGGAGAAGTTCCTGTCTTCAACTGTTAAGGAGAGGTTGAGAGATCAGTTATGTCGACTTAAGCAGAACAGTTCTTGATGGCGAGTTTGAGGCCGTTTACTAGCTTGTCCAGTTTGCTGAGTTGGTAGCGTCTGAGGAACCCCATTGTATAGAGTTTGAGAAGAAGTTGAGGCGCGGCCTCATGTTGAGAGTTGTAGGGTCTATGATTCGAGATTATGGGCATTTGGTTGATGTTGCACCATCGAGATCATGATCACGAGGAGGAGGAGGAAGGACAAAAAGGCTCCAAGAGGAGTCAAGATGGCCAGAATGATGGCAGGAGACAGAAGGGTTTTAACCCACAGTAGTCTCAGAGTAGCCTTACTAGATCGACCTTTCGGTCAAAGGCCGAGTGCTCGGGAAAGGCAATCAAGGAGTTCACCGCTACAAGTATGGCCAATTTGGGTCACAAGGCTTGTTGCCTGAAGCGGAGGGAGAAGCGGCGTCATCTTCGGCTCGATCTCAGAGCCAGAGTCAGGGTAGAGACCAGCCGTTCTCGTGTTATCAGTGTGGTCAGGCAGGGCACATGAAGAGGTTTTGCTCGCAGTTGAGTGGCACATCTGGTGCATCTGGTTTGAGGCAGACTCAGAGTCATTAGCCTCGGCCGATTCGAGGCCTCGAGGGCCAATCGAGCTTCATCGTCGATCTGCGGCGATCTTATGCTCCTAGAGGTGAGCAAGTGGATCAGGGAACTGCAGGGCACGTGTATCTTGTTATCACAGAAGATCTAGTACCTCCGGGTCCAGAGAGGTACTTTTCTGTTTTGCAATTCGGTTGCTAGTGTGTTGATTGATACGGGTGCATCTCATTCTTTTGTATTTGCTGCATTTGCATCTGTGTTGGAGTTGGAGTTAGCACTTTTGGCATCTCCTATTTGTGTTGTGTCACCTATGGGGGGTGAGTTGATTTTGAAACACGGATGTAGAGGTTGTGATATAGAGGTCGCCGATCATAGACTTCCGTTTCCTTTTGTGGTGATGCCCATGAAGGGCTTTGATGTTATTTTAGGTATGGACTGGTTATCGTCATACCGGGCAGTTATTGATTGCTACCGCCAGAGGGTCACTTGTTGTACCATGAGCAGGGAGTGTTTCCATTTCTTAGGGGACCGGGTTGGTAATGTTTTGCCATCGGGGTATGATCCGCGAGGGCGGAGTGAGCTTAGTGGTCTACTTGCTAGCTTTGAGAGTGGCGAGTGTGATGAGACCCAGATTGTATTGCCGAGGGTAGTTTGTGAGTACTCGGACGTCTTTCCCGAGGATCTTGTTAGTTTGCCACCTCATCGAGAGATTGAGTTCTCTATTGATCTAGTGCCCGGCACAGCACCGATTTCTATGGCACCTTACCATTTTGCCCCAGCAGAGTTGGTTGAGTTGAAAGTTCAACTCCAGAAAATGTTAGATAAGGGCTTCATTCGCCCTAGTGTTTCGCCATGGGGAGCACCGGCCCTCTTTGCTAAAAAGAAAGATAGTGCCTTGAGATTATGTATCGACTACCGGAAGTTGAATCGGGCTACGGTTAAGAATAAGTATCCTATGCCCCGTATAGATGATTTGTTTGATCAGTTGAAGGGTTCCCGTTGTTTCTCTAAGATAGACTTGAGATCGGGTTACCACCAGTTGAGGGTCAGGGAGGAGGATATTCCGAAGACAATAAACCGTACGCGGTATGGCCATGCTAAGTTTCTGGTGTTGCCACTTGGACTTATCATTGCACCGGCAGACTTTATGGACTTGATGAACCGGATCTTCCAGGAATTCTTAGACCGTTTTGTGGTCGTTTTCGTGGATGACATTCTGATCTATTCACCATCAGAGGAGGAGCACGAGAAACACTTGAGAGTGGTGCTTAAGTTACTTAGAGCCCATAGGCTGTATGCCAAGTTTGGGAAGTGTGAGTTCTGGCTTGGGGAAGTCAAGTTCTTAGGCCATGTGGTATCCGGGAAAGGGGTGTCTGTTGATACATCCAAGACTGAGGCGGTGATTGGGCCTGACCTAAGAGTGTGTTTGAGATCCGATTTTACGGGATTAGCTGGGTATTACCGTCGGTTTGTGAAGGATTTCTCTAGATTAGCTTCACCGTTGACTAGACTGACTCGGAAGGGAGTCCAATTTGTATGGAGTGAGACTTGTGAAAAGTCGTTCCAAGAGTTGAAGGTTAGATTGATCACTGCTCCGATTTTGATTATTCCGGAGAGAGGGTTGAGTTATGCGGTTTATTGTGATGCCTGACGAGAGGGTTTGGGTTGTGTGTTGATGCAAGAAGGGAAAGTGGTAGCTTATGGCTCACGTCAGTTGAAAATACACGAGAAGAATTACCCTACACATGACCTAGAGTTAGCAGCTGTGATCTTTGCCTTGAAAATCTGGAGGCATTACCTTTATGGTGAGAGATTCGAGGTATTCTCGGATCATAAGAGTCTGAAATATCTGTTTACACAGAAAGACTTGAACTTGAGGCAGAGGAGGTGGATGGAGTTTATTGAGAACTATGACTTCGAGTTGCATTATCATCCAGGAAAGGCCAATGTTGTGGCCGATGCCCTTAGCAGAAAATCCATTAGTGATGTAGCTTGTGTAGCCATCCGGGAGTGGGAGATGTTGGGGGCACTTGGCGAGTTTGATTTGCATCTGGGCGAATCTGTTGAGGTCATGGCCTTATTTTTCTGTTGTTCTGTGACCCTACACTTGTGACTCGAGTGTTGGAGGCCAGAGAGGTGACCTTGAGGTAGAATCCCTCAGAGAAGATCTCCGATGGGAAAGTTGAGAAGGGTTTGATGGTGTATCCCGACTGAGTGTGAGATATCGAGACCGTCTGTTTGTCTTGGGAGTCTTGCCGAGAGGAGGTACTTGAGAGTTTCACCATTCGCCTTGCGGTGCATCAAGGAGGCACCAAGATGTATCGGGATTTGGGTCGCCATTTTGGTGGCGGGGGTATGAAGAGAGATGGCGGTTTTGTGTCTAAGTGCCTTACATGTCAGCAAGTGAAGGCTGAGCATCAGAGGCCAGCGGGTTTGTTGCAACCCTTGCCTATTGCCGAGTGGAAGTGGGAGCATGTCACTATGGACTTCGTTGTAGGTCTTCCGAGGACCCGGCGGGATAGTGATGCTATTTGGGTGGTTGTAGACTGGTTGACTAAGTCGACGCACTTCATTCCTATGCGCGTGAGAGATTCGGTAGATCATCTTGCCGACTTGTATATTCGGGACATAGTGAGGTTACACGGAGTCCCAGTGACGATCGCCTCAGATAGAGATCCTCGTTTTACTGCAAGGTTGTGGCAAAGTTTGCAGAGTGCCTTGGGCACTAAGTTGACCCTTAGTACAGCTTACCATCCTCAAACTGACGGGCAATCCGAGCGTACTATTCAGATCCTTGAGGATATGCTTCGGGGTTGTGTCCTTGACTTTAGTGGGACGTAGGAGAGGCACTTGCCATTGGTGGAGTTTGCCTACAACAACAGTTTCCAGTCTAGCATCGGTATGGCACCGTTTGAGGCCTTGTATGGCCGACCGTGTAGGTCTCCAGTTTGTTGGGCCGAGGTAGGTGATGTACCTTTGTTGGGTCCGGAGTTGGTAAGGGAAACAACGGAGAAGGTTGAGCTTATCCGTAGGAGGCTTGTTACAGCCCAGAGTCGTCAGAAGTCATATGCGGACCGTAGGAGAAGACCTTTGGTGTTTGAGATGGGTGATCATGTCTTTCTAAAGATATCACCTAGGCGGGGATTGATGAGGTTTGGGAAGAGTGGGAAGTTGTCCCCTCGGTTTATTGGCCCTTTTGAGATCCTTGAGAGGATTGGTGAGGTTGCCTATCGTTTGGCTTTGCCACCGCAGTTGTCCGGAGTTCATGACGTGTTTCATGTGAGTATGCTTCGGAAGTATGAGCCGGATCCATCACATGTATTGGATTGGACTGACTTAGAGGTAGATGAGGATGCCTCGTATGAGGAGAGACCGGTTCGGGTCTTGGATAGGCGAGATCAAGTCCTGCGTGGCAAGACCATTCCTTTGGTAAAGGTTTTGTGGAAACATCACGGAGTGGAGGAGGCCACTTGGGAACGTGAGTTGGAGGTCCGAGAGAAATATCCGGATCTATTTGTGGATGTTTGAACATATGTTATATATGTATTGTTGTATTGTTGAACTTTAAGATCATTAAGTATGTCTTAAGTTGTTAAATATTGTAAATATTTTGGTATATGGAAATATTGTAGAACTGCCTTGATATGGGAGTTGATTGTAATATTGCATATGTTGGCCATATTATAGAGCTGGAGATGTATCACGAAAATTGTTTATGATATGAAATTGTGAACCATGTATGTTGAAAATGGTTGAGAAGGAAAGGAAATACATGATGAAATGTATTTGTTATGTCTCTTGACAAGAGATGGAATGACCGGTAATGGGTCGAGTTATTAAATGTTGAAATTTAACATTGTTTAAAAACGGAGAAAAACTTATTTTTCAAAAACTTGTCCTTAATTTCGGGGACGAAATTTCCTAAGGTGGGGAGGTTGTAGCACTTGTGCCTTTTAAGGCTTTTGGTAAATGTATTTGGACCCTTCATTCTATTTTGGGAACCTTTGGTGTGTTTGTTGGAAGTCCCACATCGGTTGGGAACCTTTGGTGTGTTTGTTGGAAGTCCCACATCGTTTACAAGACACATTTTAAGGTGGACAAACTTCTATATATAGGTGCAAGTGCATAGGGTTAGCTTATCAACTTCTATGGTTCTTTCTTGGTTTAATGAGCCATTACGAACAGAGCTTGAGTTATAAATTTTAGTTGTGTCGAGCTGGATTTTAGCCATAGTTCCATTGGGATTTTGGCCATAGTTCCTTCGCCAAAGTTGTGTTATTTCTCGAGGGCTTTGTGGTGTGTGGTGGAGATCGAGTTTCAACTCTTTTCATCTTCTCCGTTTGAGCTTCGAATTTGAGGTAGGGATAACCTACTCCTCTTTATGAGCTTTGTCTTTAAATTTTAGCATTTTGATATGTTGGGGGTTGTTGTGTAATTTTGGAAAAGTTTGGGGCTTTTGTGTAATTTTACAAAAGTTGGGGTTTTATTTATAATAAACCTATATGCAGGTTTAGCATAGAGAAATGTTGGAATTGGGAATGTATGGGGTTAAAAGATGTAATGGGGCAATTTACTGTTCACCTAGTTGAAATGTTGATTTTATATTCTTTTTGTGCATTTATTTTCTGTTTAGAAATAACTGCTTTGGGTTATCGGTGGAGGATAGTCTTGATTGTTGTAGACAATGCATGATGATTAGGCAAACTAAACCAAATCACTAGAATGTGTCATTGAGTATGACGATTGAAAGAATACATTAACTTTATGTTTTGATTGATGATGTGTATAATAATTGTTTATATGCATTGTGTTGTGTTGGAGGAGATAGGGGATGTACTCCGCGGTTTAGGGGAAGATAGGGGATGGACCTCTAAACCGGATATTGTTTGGGAGGTGATAGGGGATGAACTCCGTAGATACAGCTTATATGCTTGTCTGTTGATGTGTTGATATAGCTAGTATGCTTATCTATTGTGAAATGAGGAAATGTTTAATATGAGTTACTGTCTCATATCGGTTATTTGGTCAGGTTCTGAACCATGGTTATAAATTTAGAATTGAAAAGGAATGAAAAATGAAACTGTAATGTGTTATGAAAGAATGTAAAAGTGTTGACCATCTATCAATTGTTAATCTTTTAGTCATTGTTCATAGCTGGTTTAGTGTATTTCTACTGGGCTGTTAGCTCACCCTATACGGGAATATCATTTTCAGGTACAGGTAGCTTGCCACCTCCAAGGATATAGCTTGAGAGGCTAGAGGCGAATGGACCTTTTGATGTTTTGTTTCCCTTTTGATGTGTTACATGTGGTTTCAAGCCAAGGGCTTTATATGTATTTGAGTTAGTACTCTACTCTGTGTAACCAAGTGTTGACTTGGAAAACTGTAAGCCCGTAGGGCATTTCTTTTTGTTGTTAACATGTAACACTGTTGTAAGAACTACTCTGATGAATAGAAATGGTTCGTTTATTTTATATCAATGCATGTCTAAAGTGATGGGTTTTATGTAATATTTTGAGGGTGTTACAATATTTGTTCAATCGATCATTGATCAATCAGTCTTTGACACTTTTCAGTTCGAATTCTTACATATCATTATTCCTCTGACAATTGAATATCCCCGCAACAAACCCTCTCGAATCAACAATTCCTATCAAGCACAATATAATTCAAAACAACAACATCGAGATCATTTAAAAATCATGCAAAATTAAGCAAATTAAGCATCGAATTAACATGCTTATCGTTATTGGAAAATAACATTGATTATTAATAGAAGCTTTAATTAGTACCAATGCATTTACCAAAATCCTCATTATAGAGCAAATCATCTTCTGCAAACAATTTCAATCGCGATTCTACATTGTTTTAGAGCTCTTCTGACTGTCCAGTAGTGTTGCTGATGAATTTGAGCCCTTTTGAGAGCTCTTCAAGCTCGATCTTGTCCGATCAAGTTTCACTTTGATTTTCTACGCATCGTGAGTCGAACCAGAGTCCAGCGGTTCATCAGCATCCGATAACGACCTTAGCTACAAGAATTTACTCAGATGAATTTGAGCCCTTTGAGAGTTCTCCGAGTGCTCGATCTCGTTCGATCAAGTTTCGATTTTATTTTTCTCACATTGCGAGCCGAACCAAAGTTTTGCAGCTCATCGACCTTCGACGACAACCTCAGCCACAAGAATTTCCTCAGACAACAGCAAGTAGGAAAGTGTGAGAGAGCAATGCTTGGACTGGTAATAGCAGCGACCCATGCTGCTCTTGGGCAATAGCAATTTTGAATCACGTTCACTGAATAATATCATTATCAAATCAAATCAATACAGAAAGAAGAAATCAAATCATTAACCAAGAAATACGAAGAAGAATTGAAAACGGTGATGATGTTATTGAAAGGTGTTCTTCAAAGATTGACGATCACAAGACGAATCTCTTCTCCTTCATCATCATCATCATCATCATCATCATCATCATCATTTCATCATCTTCATCGCCTTCTAATGTAACCAGAGAGAATCTCCTGTCTGCTGTTAATAAATCAAGATCTACGAATCATGACATCAAAGCAGCAGTGACACCTTCAACAGCGTTCTGTAAGTATGTCTTCATAAAGTGGCCCACATGCCACATTAGTTTTATTTATATTATTATAGAAATATTATTTATATTTTTTATATATATATATATTTAATCTGCATTATTTGGGTAACTAACGTGTGTGATACCCACTACCCAATATGGTGGAGTCATGGAAGTTACAACTTCCCTTATAGTGGAAAGTTATTAGGAGTTACAATGGATCATGGGTCCAAGTCTATCTATATATATGCATGTGATTGCCATCGAAAGATAGACGTTGTTTTGTGAATAGAATAGGTTTGAAACTCTATTCTTTTCACTTTTCCCATATAATTATGTGAAAGTGTTTAGTGAGTGGGTTTTGTTTATACATTCAAGATTTGATCATTAAAGAACAAAATTCAAAGGCTTGAACATCATAGTAGGAGGTATTCTTCTTTCAAAATTAAAATAATTTTAATCTCACAATTGGCATTAGAGCCTCCTCCTAGTTTGTTGTTTAGCCTTACTGTATTTTATGGAGGCCATTACGTTATATATATATATATATATATATTCTTGAACCTCAATTCCGTTCTGGTATAGATATTTGCATTTTTATGCATTTGTTTAGTTGATTTTAATATATTATTGTTTTCTACACCTCTTAATGCTTTCGCATATTCATCCAGTCTGACATACCACCATAAGCTCTTAGACCATTGTTTTGTTTTTCCTTATGAACAGAATCTATAACCTATAGAACATTATAATAAGTTATATATATATATATATATAGGTTTGACATTCTATTACTTAATGGTAGATTTCAGATTTTTATAGTAGTCATTATTATACAAGATTTGTAGTTTCACTTGTATATTTTTGTACTATTTAAGGATTAACCTTTGAAATCAATATAACGTTTACTGTTTGGTTTATCTTGTTTAATTAAAAAAAAATATGAAACATGTTGGTTAATTTTCTCGTTATTAGAGATAAATTGTTGCATGATGTATATTAATTAGAGGTAATAATAGAATTCATCTTGTTCTGTAATAGTAGTGTTTATATTAATTTAGAAGTGTTCCTATTCTATATTTGCTATGTTTTGGAAACCTACTATATATCATTAAGTATGAGTTTTTATTTATTGACACACATCGAAGACCATTTTGTATAAAATCTAGAAATTCTCGTGCTTTTGTTTGGGTTTATTCAGTTAATTTTAAAAGGCATAAAAGACTTAAATTTATTTCTAGATTTTTATAAAGGATATGATATTAAGGATATTTTGTTTATTATAGTTACATGTTCAAATAGTAAGTAAATTCATTTGAATTTCATACAGTGAACTATTTTAACATATTCTTTAAAAGCCTTATAAATTTTCATAATAATTGGCATGCTCTCTGGTATAGTGTAATATCACATTACATGTATCAAGATTATTTATTCCATGAAAATTTATGTGAAATAAGAGCATGTATATACTGTGTGTTGGACTTATGGAATTTATTTTGTCCAATTTTTAAGCAAAATCCAGTATAAGGTTGAATTACATGTGTTTGGTCTTGGGATTTTTTATGTGATATTACTCTGATTGCATCTATTATATATTATGTGCATTAAAAGATTATGCACTTGTTTTTACCATATGGATTTGCTCACATTAATAAATTATGCCATAATTACAAAAATTATATTATGTTTTAAGATTAGCCATAACATCTTAAAACATAAAGATGTAGTGATCCTCAGTATTATGGTCATATAAAGTTCAAAATTAATTTGGCATTTTTCATATTGCAATTATGTTTTATGAATAATTTCTTGATCCCATAGGAAAGGAGTTATTTATAAAATTTAATTGGAATAAGATAATGGATTGGGTTAAAAGGGATTGGACACTCTAAACTCACAGGTATGAGTTTTCTTTTCCTTGAATATTTCGAAATCCATTAGTCTTGTTATAAAGTAATAGCAAATCTGGTATAGTTTAGTGACATTTACCCACAGGAAGGTTTAAATTTGTTACTAAATTTAACATTAGTTGATTCAGACTATAACTATTGTTTCAAAGCATTAATAATGTTCTTGGTAATTATAGTGATTTCTACCTCTGTACTGTCTAATGAGTCTTCTTGTATTCCATTCTTGAACGGTGATAATTTTTCAAACTAAAAAGACAAAATCCTTCTAACATTAGGGTGCATGGACCTTGATTTGGCACTTCGTGTGGATGAACCTCCTGAACCCACGGTCGAGAGTTCCGATGTAGAAAAGAGTGCTTATGATAAGTGGGAGCGATCTAATCGCTTAAGCCTATTGCTCATAAAGTCACATATCAGCCAGAGCATTAAGGGCTCAATCCGACAATCTAATAAAGTCAAGAACTAAATGAGGGCTATTGAAGAGCAATTTGTTAGTTCTGACAAAGCATTGGCAAGCACCCTAATGAACAAACTATCAGGAATAAAGCATAACAATTCTAGGAGTGTGCGTGAGCACATTATGAAAATGAGGGACATTGCAGCTCGTCTTAAGTCCTTAGAGATTGAGATTTCTGAGTCATTCCTTATCAATTTCATACTCAATTCTCTTCCTATGGAATATGGAGCATTCCAAATTTCTTACAACACACATAAGGAAAAATGATCTATCAATGAACTTTTGACCATGTGTGTTCAAGAGGAGGAGAGATTGAAGCATGGAAAAGTAGAAAGTGCTCATTTAGCAACACATAAAGGAGGACAATGGAAAAAGGGCAAAGGTGATCAGAAATGGAAGAAGCTTGGTTAAAAATCATGGCAATAAGGATACATGCTTCTTTTGCAAGAAAAAATGGGTCACATGAAGAAAGACTGCCCCAAGAATAAGAAATGGCTTGAGAAGAAAGGTAATCTCATATCTCTTTATGTGTTATGAATCTAATTTTGTTAATACTCATCAACATGATTGGTGGATTGATTCGGGTTCTACAATTCACATTGCAAATACCAAGTAGGGCTTTCTCAGCCTAAAGAAACCAGCGGGAAGTGAACAAGGCATCTATTCGGGCAATGAGATGCGTCCGCACGTTGAAACTGTGGGAACTTTCAGACTTGTTTTAAAGAGTGACTTTGTTTTGGATCTTGAAAACACTTTTTACATTTCATCTTTTTCAAAAAATTAATTTCTGTTTCTAGACTAGTACCGTTTGGATTTGATTTTCATTTTATTGGTGCAAATTTTAGTTTATTTAAAGACTCTATTTTTGTAGGATTTAGTACTTTAATTAATGGTTTGTACAAATTAAATTTGGATCCTATTTTTGAACAAAATCTTTTAACCTTGCATGGTGATATTGACATTAAGTGTAATATTGTTGATGAATCATCCTCTATTCTTTGGCATAGGAGATTAGGACATATCTCCATTGAGAGAATAAAGAGGTTGGTTAATGATGAAGTCCTTCTGACTCTTGATTTTATCAACTTTGGTATTTTTGTGGACTACATAAAGGGAAAGTAGACCAACAAGACCAGTAAAATTGCCAAAATGAGTGAGGAAATTCCTGGAATTACACACACTGATATTTGTGGATCATTTACTCCACCTTGTCTGAATAGTCAGAGATATTTTATGTCATTTATTGATGACTATACACGATACATGTATCCCTACCTCTTGTTTGATAAGGCTGAGGCACTTGATGCCTTTAAAGTTTATAAAGCAAAGGTAGAAAAACAAACAGAAAAGAAAATTAAAATTGTGAGGTCAGACAGGGGTGAAGAATATTATAGGAGATAAACAGAATTAGGACAATTACCAGGTCCATTTGCTAAGTTCCTTAAAGAAGAATACATTATTGCACAATATTCAATGCCTGGCACACCACAACAAAATGGTGTTATTGAAAGAAGAAACCGAACACTTATGGACATGGTAAGGAGTATGCTTAGTTATTCTAATGTGCCTATAAATTTGAGGAGTGAAGCTTTGAAAACCGTTGTATATATCTTAAACAGGGTTCCATCCAAGGTTGTTTCCAAAATACCATTTGAGTTATAGAAAGAATGGAAGCCAAGTTTAAGACACTTATACGTTTGGGGTTGTCCAGTTGAAGTGAGGATGTATAACCCACATTTAAAGAAATTAGACCCTAGAACAGTTAGTGGTTTTTTCATAGGCTATGCAGAAAACTCCAATGGCTACAGATTTTATTGTCCTTCAAATGCACTTAAAATTGTTGAAGCAAGAAATGCTATGTTTATTGAGGAAGTTGACCCTAGTGGGAGTTACCCTCGAAAGATGGAGTGAGAGGAATCACAGTATCTAGATACACACTTAGAATTGTTGAAGCTAGAAATGCTAAGTTTATTGAGGAAGTTGACCCTAGTGGGAGTTACCCTTGAAAGATAAAGTGGGAGGAGTCACAGGATCTGGATACAACACCCGTAAATATAGGTGAATTGGGTGTCTTTCAAGATAATCAACCTGGTATTCTTGAAAATCAACAAATTCAAGAACTTCCACCAGAAGAGGAACAAGTCAACAAAGAGCCTGTAGCTCAAGTCCCAATTAAGATTACAGAATTAAGGAGATCCTCACGAGCTAGAAAGTTGTAATAACCCTCACCATTGATTACCGATTAATTGCCGATTACTGCTAAACTGAGAATGATTATAATTGATAATTGAATTGCTTGAAATACTGAATCGACTGATTGATTGTATCTGTTTAAATGCATTCTATCTGTTGATCGTTTGATTATCTATTCATGTTTTTGTGTTTAAACTGCAAATTGAAGGCCTTATCGGCGGCCGAATCCGGAACCGACAAGTGTTTTATGATCACCATAATTTACGTGATTTTATGGTATAATTATCCGAAAACTAATTAAGTATGATTAAATTATATTAAATATTGATAAAATGCAAAGTTTGGCTTATTTACAACTAGACCACTTAGTGGCCATTATCTATGCACTCTTGAGCCTTATTACATTAGATCAAAACACTTTTGCTCAGCTCATTTTGAGCACACCACCGACTAGAGAGAGGGAGAATAGGGAGTGAGAGTGTCTTCATCTCATTTTGCTTGGTCTTGCTTGGAAATTGAGAGGATTGCAGTATAGATTTCATATTTAGGCTTCTACAATTGAATTACAAGACCTAGGTAAGGTAATTGAACCTCTCATTGTTGTATTTAAGATTGTTCTTGCATGATTCATGTCAAATTGTAGAGTTAAGGCATGAATTGGTTCAATAGTGTTGATATAAAGCTTAATTGTTGCATGCATGTGTGCATTGAAGAGTTTTGGGTTGATTTCATGGAAAATGTTGCATACATGTTCATGTTAATGTTTAGGACCATGATTTCATCTTGTTTTTGAAAGGAATTGGCTCATTAGAGCATGTTTTGAAGCTTTGAATTGAGTTTAATTCATGCATGTTTGCATGTTCATCATGTTCATGGAAATGGGTTTGAAATTTGGATTTAATTAACTCACCCTTGGGCTTTGATTTCTCAAAGTGAGCTTTGGAACTTGTTGGATATTGAGTTTAGATGTGTTTTTCAGAAAATTGGCCCAAGAGGATCGAAAATTTTGCATCTAAACTTGATTTTGAACTTGGAGCTCAAATCTGGATTTTCCAGATTTTGGTCTTCCTTCAAGCAGAAATTGGCGCTCGGCGGGAATTGAGCATCGATACTTTACCTTTGTTTCATAGTCCGCTCAAGCGGGGTAATTGGCGCTCGAGCGGGGGCCTTGTGTCTTGCGCTCGAGCGGCTATCGAGTGCCCAATCGAGCGTGATTTTTGAGCATCCAGCACTTTTGACTGTTTGCATGTCCGCTCGAGCGTGGGAAGTGGCCTTTCGGCGAAACCGTTTGCATGTCCGCTCGGCGAAAACTGCCTTTCGGCGGGACTCTATTTTTTTGAAATTCCGAAAATGTTTTCTAAATGCATCTTTGCATCCTCATCCCATCCTAGGCATTCTTAGGCCTAGTTTAAGACAACTTAATGAGGATATAGATGTAGAACACACCGAGGCAATTAGGGATTAAGTTATTATCTTTTCCAACTGTGTAGCTTAGTGTGTGTTCAATCTGTAACTGTGTAGGGTTGGCTTTCCGAAGAGACGCTCTAGTCTACTGTAGCCCAGAACTCTGTGAGTAACAATTGTGTAAAGATATGTTCAAAATGATTATCTTCTGAACAACTGAACTGTACTGCTTTCTGAACTGATATTGTTCACTGAATGAATGTATGTCCTATATTCTGAACTGTATTGTGGCATCCTTAGCAACTCATTCTTATTTTATTCTTTATTCTGAGAGATCTCTGTCGGTTCCCTCGTTGGAACCACTACTGTTTACTAATTGATGGCTATCATTTACTGTTCGGTCTTCTAAGGCCTACTGTTTACTGTTATGCTAATGAATGTACCACATATGACTGTTTACCGTACTGAACAACTGATATACTGATTTAATGAACTGTTTTCATTACTGTAAGGACATTCATTCTAAACTCCATTTACACTTTATGTTATTCACTAGGCTTCAGCTCACTGCTCATATATATATGTAGGTGTACAGTCACCGGACCAATGCTAGAAGCGTCGGGGTAAACTCTAGTTTTGTTAAGCCAACCACTGTGCCTCACGCGAGGTTCCGAGCCTGCCAAGCTAGGGCTATGGGGTGTTTTAGTTTTTTCCCCTCCTGTTCTATTTTGTAGTGACTGTATAGACTGACTGTTACTGTACTATCTAATGGGGATTAGGCCCCTGTTTTGTATGATTGTAAATATTGTGTATACTGTTCTGTACTGTATATCTATATATGTATGAAAAGTCTTTTTGTATACAGACCGTCACAGCTCATTGGACATTGTTTTATTACTGTATTAGCTTCCGCCATGCCCCTGTACTCTGTTTTCTTGTTCTCTTATTAGCGGGCCTTGATAATCTTGGATTCTTGGTGATTCTGATGCTAAACCCATAGGGGCGGGTTTGGGTCGTGACAGAGTGGTATCAGAGCGATACTTACCATGAGTTATACCGCACACACGTGTCCAAATGAGCTATAGGGTGTCCTAGAAAAGCGATTAGGGCATTACATGAGCATGATAAGTGTGTGGTTATGACATGACTGAATATGTGCTAATGTGATAAACTGTTAAGTATGCAACTGCTTATGTTTATAATTGTTATAACCGCTTGTAGTGAAATGGATAATACAAGAATTGCAAATGAATCTGAATCCTCATCCACTAAGGCAAGAATGGCAAGAATGGAAAGAATGATGGAACTGATAACCGAAAGACTGGATCAACAACAGAATCAACAGCCCCCACCTCCTCCTCCGGTACAGCCGGAACAGAATGTGAATGTACAGAATGTGAATGTTAATGATGGGGACATAATTGCTCTCACCCATAAGTTCAGCAAGATGAAACCGCCATCTTTTCAGGGAGGCCTCGAGCCATTAAAAGCTGAAGCATGGGTTCTTGAGACAAAAAAATTATTTGAAGTGTTTCCGTGCTCGGAAGCAAATAAAGTACTGTTAGCTACCTTCACCTTGCAAGAAGAGGCCAGAAGGTGGTGGATGCTGGTCTGTGACACCAACACAGTAGTGACTTGGGCTCAGTTTAAGGAGTCCTTCTTTGAAAAGTATTTCCCCCAGTGTGTCAGGGACAGGAAAGTGACTAAATTCGAACAACTGAGACATGGCACAATGTCCGTTGCTGAATATGAAACGAAGTTCACCGAGCTTACTAGATATGCACCGCATATGGTGGACACTGACTACAAGAAGGCCAGAAAATTTGAAGGCGGCCTTAATGTTGCAATACTCGACAGGATAAGTGTTTTAAAGCTACCAACCTATGTAGGTGTTCTTGACCGATCATTGATGGCTGAGTCGAACATCGAAGCAGTGAAACAATCTGAATCACCAGTATCTGAATGGCGTGGAAAAAGGCAGGGTTTTAAGTTCAAGAAAGGCAAGAACAATTCACTGAACAAAAAGCAAAATACAGGGTTAACGACTACTTCTAGTCAAGGGAACCGTTCCATTCCGCCCTGTTCCGAATGTGGTAAGAACCATAAGGGAGTTTGCTAAAAAATTTCTGGTGCTTGTTATAGGTGTGGCAAGCTGGGCCACATGGTAAAAGATTGCCCTTCCACTGCCCCGGACAATAATAAAGCTGCAGGCAGCGCCGCAGCATCAACTGTTGCACCAAAACTGAACCCCAAAGCTACCGGGAAAGAGCCTATGAGGCAGGGCCGAGTGTTCTCCCTAGTACCGGGAGATGTACAAAATACTGAGACCGTTGTGTCAGGTATCCTCTCTATTTGTACTCAAAATGCATATGTACTGATTGATTCGGGGTCTACACATTCATATGTATCGCATGCTTTCTCACGGAAATTGAATAGACCCTTAGAACCCATGAATTTTCTGTTAGCTGTATCATCACCTATTGGGGGATCCATGACATGTGCATATATGTATCCTGCTTGTGAGATTATTGTTGGGGATATGCATCTGTTTATTGACTTACTGCCATTGAACATTGATCATTTTGATGTAATATTGGGGATGGACTGGTTACAAAAATATCATGCTACCATTGACTGTGTGACAAAGCAAGTTGTTTTCCGTCCACCTGGTTTACCCGAATTTGTATTTAATGGAAGTGGAGTAGTACCTCCCCCGTATTTGATTTCTTCTGTGAAAGCTGTTAAATAATTAGGAAGGGGTGTAAAGGGTATCTGTGTTCTGTATTGACTGTATCTACTGATGATAATGTTAATGTGAACAGTATTCCCATAGTCAGAGAATTCTCAGATGTTTTTCCAAATAATCTGCCAGGGGATTTGATTGACAGGGAGATTGAATTTACCGTTGATGTAATTAAAATTTACGACCTATATCGAAAGCTCCTTACAGAATGGCTCCAACTGAACTGAAAGAACTGAAAGTGCAACTGTAAGAACTGTTAGACAAAAAGTTCATCAGGCCCAGTACTTCACCGTGGGGCGCACCTGTCCTGTTTGTGAAAAAGAAAGACGGCTCACTGAGACTGTGTATTGATTATCATGGCCCGAACAAGGTAGCTGAAAAATAAATACCCATTGCCTCGTATTGATGACTTATTTGATCGATTCTGAGGTGCTCAAGTGTTTTCTAAAATTGATCTCGGATCTGGATATCACTAGCGAAAGTTAAACCGAAGACATTGATAAAGCGCTTTTGAGCGAGGTATGGACATTATGAATTTTTAGTTATGCCTTTAGTTACCAATGCACTCTTTGCATTTATGGACCTCATGAGCAGGATTTTTAAACCATACCTTGATGACTTTATTGTTGTATTCATTGATGACATTCTGATTTATTCTAAGACTAGAGAATGACATGAACATCATCGAGGCTTGCCCTGAGACCCTAAGAAAAACTGTCGCTAAAGCTGTCTAAATGTGAATTTTGGCTTGACCATGTTATGTTTTTGGGGCAGGTTATTAGCAAAGATGGGATTTCAGTTGATCCATAGAAAATTGAAGCTGTAGTGAACTGGCCTAGACCAACAAATGTGATGATCCAAAGCTTTTGGGTTTGGTGGCTATTCTGAAGGTTTGTCAAAGATTTCTCCAAAATTGCCTTACCGTTGACTCGATTAACTTCGAGGGACATCATTTGTTGGGTGACCAAAGGGAATCAGCATTTCAAGAGTTGAAAACTCGACTTGTGACTGCACCTGTTCTTACCCTACCTTCAGGTACGGATGGTTTTACCATTTTTAGTGATGCTTCTCATAAGGGTTTGGGATGTGTTTTAATGCAGAATGGGAGAGTAATTGCTTATGCTTCTCGACAACTGAGACCGCATGAAAAGAACTACCCGACCCATGATCTGGAACTTGCTGCAGTAGTATTTGCACTGAAAATCTGGCGTCACTATCTGTATGAGGCAACGTGTGAAGTATATACCGACCACAAGAGTCTGAAGTATTTCTTCACCCAGAAAGAACTGAATATGAGACAGCGGAGATGGCTAGAAGTGATTAAAGACTATGACATACAGATATTGTATCATCTAGGAAAAGCCAACACCGTTACCGATGCATTGAACTGGAAATCGATTGGGAACTTAGCCTGTTTGCTCACTGGATAGAGAGAGTTGCTTAGTGATCTAGAAAAATCTGAAATTGAAGTTGTTTTAAGAGAACAAGGTGGCATAATGGCTGCTATTTTTGCTCAACCGGCATTGATTGAGAAAATTAAAGAGAAACAACAACAAGATGACTTCCTGAAAAAGATCATCGAGGAGAGGGAATCTAAACCGAGACCGGGGTTCAAATTTGAAACCAATGTACTGAAATTTCAAGAAAGGCGTATGTCTTAGAATGATTCTGAATTGAAAAGAAGAGTTCTGCAAGAGGGCCACAATTCAAAATTTTCTATCCATCCGGGAAATACGAAAATGTACCAAGATCTAAAACAGAACTTTTGGTGGCCGGGAATGAAGAGAGAAATTGCTGATTTTGTGTCAAAATTCTTCATTGCCAACAGGTCAAAGCGGAACATTAGCGACCCGCAGGCTTACTGCAACCCTTACCCATACCGGAGTGGAAATGAGAACATATCATGATGGATTTTATCGTTGGATTACCTCGCTCCAGAAAAGGTATGGACTCTATTTGGGTTATTGTTGATAGACTGACTAAATCTGCACACTTCTTACCTGTCAAGACAATTTATAATGCAGACAAATTGGGTATACTCTATATTGATGAAATTGTTAGACTGCATGGAGTGCCTGTGTCTATTGTTTCTGACAGGGATTCGAAGTTTACATCAAGATTCTGGCAAAGCCTCTGGTGCATTGGAGTCTTGAATCGAGGCCGAGTAGTGCCTATCATCTTCAGACAGATGGCCAGTCAGAAAGGACCATCCAGACTCTAGAGGATTTATTGAGAATGTGTGTCCTTGATTTTCAGGGAAACTGGGAAAGCCATTTGCCATTGGCTAAATTCGCCTACAACAACAGTTACCATTCAAGCATTGGTATGGCGCCTTTCGAGGTATTGTATGGCAGAAAATGTAGATCTCCGATCTGCTGGGCAGAAGTTGGAGATGGGCCTTTGTTTGGGCTCGAGATTGTTTATGAAACGACTGAGAAAGTAAAAGCGTCTGACGGTAAAGCGCAGGCCAAATGAGAAAAGTTATACAGATGTCAGAAGGCAAGACAGAGAATATGAAGTAGGAGATCACATTTTTGTGAAAGTGACACCGATGAAAGGCCAGACTCGTTTTGGAGTCAAAGGCAAGTTAGCGCCAAGATATGTCGGACCGTATGAAATTATTGAGAAAATCAATCCGGTGGCGTATCAAGATGCGCTTTCTCCTGAAATAGGGCATATGCATAACGTCTTCCACATTTCTATGTTAAGGGACTACCTCCGGGATCCTTTCCACGTGATAGAACCTACTCGTGTAGTGTTGAGTGATGACTACACTTACAAGGAACGGCCTATACAGATTGTAAACAGACGGATCAAGAAGTTGAGAAACAAAGAGATCCCATTAGTAAAAGTTGACTGGCAAAACCACGGTGGCGCGTATGCCACTTGGGAAAGGGAAGATGACATGGCTAAAAGATATCTTGAACTGTTTCCACTGAACCCTGTTTTCTTCCAGAATGAAGGTAACTCGAGTTTAGAGGACTAAACTCTTTTTAAGGAGGGGAGACTGTAATAACCCTCACCACTGATTACCGACTAGTTGCTGATTACTGCTAAACTGAGAATGATTATAATTGATAATTGAATTGATTGAAATACTGAACCGACTGATTGACTGTATCTGTTTAAATGCATTCTATCTGTTGATCGTTTGATTATCTATTCATGTTTTTGTGTTTAAACTGCAAATTGAAGGCCTTATCGGCGGCCGAATCCGGAACCGACTAGTGTTTTATGATCACCATAATTTACGTGATTTTATGGTATAATTATCCGAAAACTGATTAAGTATGATTAAATTATATTAAATATTGATAAAATGCAAAGTTTGGCTTATTTACAACTAGACCACTTAGTGGCCATTATCTATGCACTCTTGAGCCTTATTACATTAGATCAAAACACTTTTGCTCAGCTCATTTTGAGCACACCACCGACTAGAGAGAGGGAGAATGGGGAGTGAGAGTGTCTTCATCTCATTTTGCTTGGTCTTGCTTGGAAATTGAGAGGATTGAAGTATAGATTTCATATTTAGGCTTCTACACTTGAATTACAAGACCTAGGTAAGGTAATTGAACCTCTCATTGTTGTATTTAAGATTGTTCTTGCATGATTCATGTCAAATTGTAGAGTTAAGGCATGAATTGGTTCAATAGTGTTGATATAAAGCTTAATTGTTGCATACATGTGTGCATTGAAGAGTTTTGGGTTGATTTCATGGAAAATGTTGCATACATGTTCATGTTAATGTTTAGGACCATGATTTCATCTTGTTTTTGAAAGGAATTGGCTCATTAGAGCATGTTTTGAAGCTTTGCATTGAGTTTAATTCATGCATGTTTGCATGGTCATCGTGTTCATGGAAATGGGTTTGAAATTTGGATTTAATTAACTCACCCTTGGGCTTTGATTTCTCAAAGTGAGCTTTGGGACTTGTTGTATATTGAGTTTAGAAGTGTTTTTCAGAAAATTGGCTCAAGAGGATCGAAAATTTTGCATCTAAACTTGATTTTGAACTTGGAGCTCAAATCTGGATTTTCCAGATTTTGGTCTTCCGCTCGAGCGGGGGAATTGGCGCTCGAGCGGGGAATTCGAGCATCTAGTACTTTGCACTGTTTTACAGTCTGCTTGAGCGGGGTAATTGGCGCTCGAGCGGCTATCGAGCGCCCAATCGAGCGTGATTTTTGAGCATCCAGTACTTTTGACTGTTTGCATGTCCGCTCGAGCGCGAGAAGTGACGCTCGAGCGGGAACCGTTGTCTGCATGTCCGCTCGAGCGGGGAAACTTGCGCTCGAGCGGGACTCTATTTTTCTGAAATTCCGAAAATATTTTCTAAGTGCATCTTTGCATTCTCATCCCATCCTAGGCATTCTTAGGCCTAGTTTAAGACATCTTAATGAGGATATAGATGTAGAACACATCGAGGCAATTAGGGATTAAGTTATTATCTTTTCCAACTGTGTAGCTTAGTGTGTGTTCAATCTGTAACTGTGTAGGGTTGGCTTTCCGAAGAGACGCTCTAGTCTACTGTAGCCCAGAACTCTGTGAGTAACAACTGTGTAAAGATATGTTCAAAATGATTATCTTCTGAACTGATATTGTTAACTGAATGAATGTATGTCCTATATTCTGAACTGTATTGTGGCATCCTTAGCAACTACTGTTACTGACTGTTACTGTTACAGAGATCTCTGTCGGTTCCCTCGTTGGAACCACTACTGTTTACTGATTGATGGCCATCATTTACTGTTCGGTCTTTTAAGACCTACTGTTTACTGTTATGCTAATGGATGTACCACATATGACTGTTTACTGTACTGAACAACTGATATACTGATTTAATGAACTGTTTTCATTACTGTAAGGACATTCATTCTAAACCCCTTTACGCTTTATGTTATTCACTGGGCTTTAGCTCACTGCTCATATATATATGTAGGTGTACAGGCACCGGACCAATGCTAGAAGCGTCGGGGTAAACTCCAGTTTTGTCAAGCCAACCACTGTGCCTCACTGTGAGGTTCCGAGCCTGCCAAGATAGGGCTATGGGGTGTTTTAGTTTTTCCCCCTCCTGTTCTGTTTTGTAGTGACTGTATAGACTGACTGTTACTGTACTTTCTAATGGGGATTAGGCCCCTGTTTTGTATGATTGTAAATATTGTGCATACTGTTCTGTACTGTATATCTATATATGTATGAAAAGTCTTTTTGTATACAGACCGTCACAGCTCATTGGACATTGTTTTATTACTATATTGGCTTCCACCATGCCCCTGTACTCTGTTTTACTGTTCTACTGTTAAGCAGGCCTTCGGTAATCTCGGATTACTGGCCGGTTATGGTGCCAAACCCATAGGGACGGGTTTGGGTCGTGACGAAAGTCAGCAATTTCTGGTGATTATTTTTTATACTTAATGGAGTTGATTTTGATATTGGACCTAAAGATGATCCTATTTTGTTTTCTAATGCCATGAATAGGGATGACTCTAAATTATAGTATGATGCCATGAAGGAAGAGTTGGAATCTATGGCTAAGAATTAAGTTTGGGAAATTGTCGAGTTGCCTAAAGGAGTTAAAGTCGTTGGCTGTAAATGGGTCTATATGACCAAGAAAGACTTGAATAGAATGTCGAACGATATAAGGCTAGACTTGTAGCTAAAGGTTTCACTCAAAGAGAAGGCATCGATTATCATAATACCTTCTCTCCGGTTTCAAAAAAGGATTCGTTTAGAATTATTATGGCATTAGTGGCTTATTTTGATTTAGAGCTATATCAAATAGATGTGAAAATGGCATTTTTAAATGGGGATCTTGAGGAAGAACTATACATGAAACAACCTGAAGGTTTTTGTTCTGATAAAGATAGTCACTTAGTTTGCAAGCTCAAGAAATCCATATATGGACTAAAACAAGCTTCTCGACAGTGGTATTTAAAGTTCCTCAATGTTATTACTTCATATGATTTTACAGAGAATGCTGTGGATAACTGTATATACCTTAAAGTTAATGGGAGCAAATACATTTTTCTAGTTCTATATGTGGATGGCATCTTACTTGCATCTAATTATTTGGGATTGTTGTATGATACTAAACAATTTCTTTTTCAAAGTTTTGAAATGAAGGATATGGGTGAAGCTTCTTATGTCATTGGCATTGAGATTCATAGAGATAGGTCCAAAAGGATATTAGGACTGTCTCATGAAACCTACATTGAAACAGTTTTGGAGAAATTCAAGATGAGTGATTGCACTCTTAATGTAGCGCCCATTTTAAAGGGTGACAAATTCAGTTTAAGTCAATGTTCGAAGAATGATTTAGAAAAGAAACAAATGGTTAGCATTCTCTATGCTTTTGTCGTAGGCAGTTTAATGCGTGCTCTAGTTTGTATACGACCTGACATTGCATTTGTAGTTGGGATGCTTGGAAGATACCAAAGCAATCCAGGAATGGAACATTGGAAGGCTGCAAAGAAAATCATGAGATACTTAAAGGGAACCAAGGACTACATGCTTACTTACAAGCATGTTGACTATCTTGAGGTGGTTGGATATTCAGACTCGGATTTTGCGAGTTGTCAAGATTCTAGAAAATCCACTTCAGGATATGTTTATGTCACGACCCAAACCCGCCCCTATAGGTTCAGCATCGTAACCGGCCAGTAATCCTTGGATTACCGAAGGCCTCTGTACGGATTAACATAAGATAAGGGGCTAGCGGAAGCAGATACGTAAATATAGTTGTCCAATGAGCTGTGCTGACTTATATGAAACAGAATATTTTAAAACTTTATTTACATAACCATAAGTCAACCATTAACATATTAGACCACACACATTACAGTATCTTAAGTACAACCAACATAATTAGATTAAGTCTCATACATAAACAGAACTAATCAAAACTTGAACCCAAGACACTTCGGGAACCTCCTCGTGAGGCGCAATGGTTGGCTGACAACAGAACATAGTCCCCTTACAAAAACCTTTGGGCTCGAACTCCAGAATGCTCACCTATATACATATATTTACAAACAGTGAGCTATAGCCCAGTGAATAACGTTAAGGTAAAGGGGTTAGTAAACGAATTCCGAACATTTTATACGTATATAACAGATCATAGCATAATCATAGTCATCTCATATCAGAACATAATAATGGCATATCCCATAGAACATATCGAACATATCACATAACGTCTTCCGACTAGAGTAACCGGTCCCGGACACCGATTAAACACATATCACCACAATGAAATGGCTAACGAGATCTCGTAAATGTCATGGACCCACATTTTCATGTCGTCCCCCATGACTTGGGACTATCTATGGATGCCATAATAGATTTCAAACTTGGAATGTTCGTTCATAGAAGCATATATCATTTCAGAAAACATAACATATCATATCTCCTTTGGAACATAATTTCATATAAACATATCTTTACGATAACGTTACTCACAGTGGTTCCCGTAAATGGTCAATCAATCCTCGAGTCTTGACCTACAATCACAAAATACATAGCACAAAATATGTCTCATTATTATTCATTCATGTGGTCATACATGGCTTAGCTTTCTCACTTTAATTTCCCATTCATTCCATGCTACACAACTTGTTCATATTGCCCATATACTCGGATTCTACACATATTTCCTAATTCACTTACTTATGTTATCTCTTAGCTTATTAATCTTTAAAGGCTCATAAATCATGCCTAAGAATGCCCATAAAGAGATGGGAGTGAAGATATGTGCTTAAAACATCTTTTGAAAACATGTTGAAAATAGGTTGGTGGCTAGAGCCAGCTTTTTTTGGCTAGAGCCAGCAGAAGGCAAAAACAGAGCTCACTCGAGCCAAGACTTCTTTGCTCGAGCCAGCCTTTTGCAGAGTGCAAAATTCTGAGAGCTCGAAATGTTGGCTCGAGCCACCACTTCTTCGCTCGAGCCAACTGTAAAATTCTGGGCAGCAAGCTCAACAAAAATGGCTTCCAAACCACCTCCAAACCTTGGGGTCTTGCATGATTTGATCAAACACACAAAAATAGCTTTAGAAAACTTCAATACAAGACCCTAGAAACATCTATTATTCAAAAACTCATCAATTCTTGAAAGGTTTGAACCAAAACTTCTTCATGCAATATTTTTCAACTCTTTTCATGGTTTTTCAAAACCCTTCAAACATGGAATTTTGCTTTCAAAACTTGATCTAACATGGATGCATGCTAATTTCTTGGCCTAAGATCAACATAATAATAAATTTTATGATCAAAATGATGATACAACACTCCTACTTCCATGCATGTAGGAATCATGAGCAAATTCTCCATCTTCATAGCAAACCCATGTGAAATACATGCAAATGATCAAGGTACCTTCATGAATTCAACATTTAAACACATTATCTACATGCATTACAGCTTAGGTTCTTACCTAGAGCCTGATTTCAGAAGTGTGGGGGTGAATCATCCCAATTTCCTTCCTCTCCTTCAACCTCTAGAGCTCACTCTCACACTCTCTAGCTAAACTCTCTCTCTCTCTCTAAAGCCAAACTCTCTCAACACAGAGAACCAAAGGAGCAAGAGAATGATACAAAACTCTCCCACTTGGCTGAAAGTACACACACATACCTCACTTCTTGAGCACACTACACGTGCACACACATGCAACCTCCCAACACACCCACAAGGATTTAATCCTCTACATCCAACACCACCAAGGCCTAGCACACCTCACTCTTAATCACATCTTGGATTATTAATAGAATTAATTTAGGCACCAATCTTTCATTATTTAATTCAAACATAAGTAACCTTAATTTATTCGGGTTAGCACGAAATTTAATTAATCCCAAAAATAGTTCCCGTCAAGGCTCTAGTTAATCACATGCGATTTTACGGAACTGAATTTAATTTTTAATAAAATTCGCCATGGTGTTCTAAAAATTCTAAATAGTCAATCCATGTGCTCCATTCGGTTTCTAAAAGCATTTAGGCTAACAATTTCAGATTCAAAGTAGAAATCATGACAAATAACTTTCAAATCAGATAGATATGCACGAATTACTATAAAGCACATAATAAACCCATAATTAATTTTTATTCACTTAATTAAGATCCTTAATTACTGATTAGTGGCTAATCACGGATCGGGGTTATTACAGTTTATCTGCTAGCAGGCTGTGCTATTTCATGGAAGAGCGCTAAAGAGACGATAATTACATCGTCAACAATGGAAGCAAGGTTTATAGCATGCTTTGAAGCAACATCATAGGCTATTTGGTTAAGGAATTTTATCACAGGGCTTCGAATTGTGGATTTAATTTCTAGGCCATTAAAGGTTTACTATGATAATCCGGCTGTGGTTTTCTTCTCTAACAATAACAAAAGTGGTAGCCGAAGCAAGCATATTGACATAAAATATCTTGCTGTTCGAGACCGTGTTAAGAAACAAGAAGTCATTATTGAGCATATTAGTACCGATATGATGGTTGCAGATTCCATGACCAAAGGTCTTTCTGTAAAAGTGTTTTCAAAATATGTTGAAGGCATAGGACTAATTGGTTAGCGCAATAATTTTTCTAGTTGTTTTGTTTTGTTTTATTTTGTCATGACATTTTGATTATTATTAGCGAAAAACACCATTTTGTGCACCTAAAGTATTTATGATGCTATGCAGCCCATTGGGACAATTGATCCATAGGGATCATTGGACCCAGAATAACTTATTAGAAGTTATTCATAAAGAATGACATCACATAAAGTTGAGAGTATCATACAATGTAATACATGAAAGGAAATACTCAATTGATAGAGTACAACCGCCATGATTCGTGTATTATGACTCTTATAAGGTTTGGGTATTTTTAGTTTATGGGCATAATTAGTTTGTTGGTTACCCAAAAGTTAGAAAAATATGTCATATGTGCCAAGTGGGAGAATGTAAGTATGTCTCCATAAAGTGGCCCATATGCCACATTAGTTTTATTTATTATTATAAAAATATTATATATATATATATTTAATCAACATTATTTGGGTTACTAACGTGTGTGATACCCACTACCCAATATAGTAGAGTCATAGAAGTTACAACGTCCCTGATGGTGGGAAGTTATTATGAGTTACAATGAATCATGGGTCCAAGCCTATATATATATGCCTATGATTGTCATCAAAAGACAGACGTTGTTTTGTGAATAGAATAGGCTTGAAACTTTGTTCCTTTCACTTGTTCCTTTCACTTTTCCCATATAGTTCTGTGAAAGTGTCCTGTGAGTGGGTTTTGTTTATACATTCAATATTTGATCATTTAAGAACAAGATTCAAAAGCTTGAATATCATGGCAGGAGGTATTCTTCTTTCAGAATTAAAATAATTTTAATTCTCACACATTCATCATCATTATCATTATCTCTGATCGGACAAGAAAGAGAGATCTGAGAAGAGAAGAGATATCAAGATCGAGATCGAGATATGAGGAGAGAGATGTCGTAGGAGCTACTCGAAACGTCGTCGCTGCCTAAGAACGACCACTGATGGTGGTACAGTTGACATCTGAAGAGAAGAGATGGGAGACGAAATTAGGTGAAAAAATAAATTTGGGATAAGAAAGAACTTTTAAAATGATTTTGATAAAAAATTAATTAAAGAATTGAAATAGTTTATGTCAAAATTAAATTTTTTTTATTTAAATTTGAAATCAAATTATATGAAAAAATTGATGATGGATCGATTTCATTTGTGAACATCACTTTTTATTCTAAAAGTCAAAAAGTTATTAAAAATGTCAAAAATTTAACAAACTATATTCAAAAAAAAAAATCAAATATTCTCATTTCTCTTTATTTTTTTTCTCATCTTTTTATTTTTTTCTCATCTTTTCGTAAAAAACTAAAAAATTATCTCAAACATATTAATTTTTTTATTTTATATTTTAACTAAAATATTTACTAAAATAGTATGTTTCCAAACAAGTTCGACATCACAATAGAATAGAAGGGAGCCAAAAAAAAAAAGGAAGGAGAGAGAAGATCAAGATTTTTAAGTATTTATATTTTCTTAATTTATTATTTATTTATAATTTTATTCATTGAAGAACATACTCTTTATTTTTTAAATTAAAAGACATTTAACACAAAAATAAGTTTTATTTTTGAATGATGTTTTAGTGTGCAAGGCATATAATATGCCATTTACTTATGTATTTTTGTGATTTGAGTTATACATTTTTGTGAAAATTTATGACACATGTTTATGAATTAACTTACGCGAATTTGTGTTAACTTACGCGATTTGTGAGGTGACTTATGTGAGAACTTACGCCAAATTGTGATTTCTCAATTTTTTATGAGTTAACATATATAAATTTATGTTTAACTTATGCTATTTTATAAGATGACTTACGTATATTTGTGAGAACTTATGCTAAATTATGATTTCTCAAATTTTTATGAATTAATTTAAGTGAATTTGTGTTTAAATTATGCGATTTTACAAAATAACTTGCGTATTTTTATGAGAATTTACGTAAATTTGCATACCCCACACCCTTTTATTTTTTCCACTTATTATTAGTTAATACACATTTTAACAAGTAGTTCAAGTTAATAAAAAAACAAACAAACAACTTAAGAGTAGTGTCAATGGAGACTCATTAAGAGTCCATTAATACCAACAGGGGTTGGTTCAGTGGTAAGGCCTTTGAATATCTCGTTCAAAGCTTGGATTTGAGTCTTTATAGCCCCTTGTTGGGTTGTTGGGGTTAAAGATACTCTTTAGCACTTGGAGCACGCGGGAGTCTAAGCTTAGGCTCCGATGTAAGTCTTGATGAGGTTCCCTCTGACTATCTTTGTGGGTACTAAAGACAATACTCCTTGACGATTATGTAAAATAGCCTATTTACATATCTATTTTTGGAGTAAAAAAAAATTAAGAGTCTGTGGGTGTTGATTTCTGACCACACAACCAAACGAGGAACTCAGCTGGAGAGCACTGGTAGAATAGATTAAGCCCGAACACCTGCTAACAAGAAGATGAGAATACCGCGGTGGTTCGTCCACCCGGGGGCACTCCACGATCAAGTCAGTAATCTTATCTCTCACAGATATCAATACAAGTACTTAAACTTTAACAATGAAAGCATAAAAGCATCTCAAATAAAGCATACCTTAGACCCACGAGGGTACCTTACTTTTATAATAATCAGTGTCCAATTTCCCCTAGAAGTCTTACTTCATAGGAATCTATCCTTTACAAGGATAACATTTATCACAACTCACACTATTCAGATTAAGATGAACTCCCTCAAGAGTCTTATCTCTATCCAAATAGGTAGTTTGATGTCATCTAGGACTCTAGTCCTCTATCCAAATATCTCGAATTCTGGTATTATCGCACCATATCTCGGGACCATGGTCCGCCCACGTGGCACCTCGGTTAACAACCTCGGCCACGTGGACTACCTAAAAATATGTCCCCACAACTGCTCCCTAGGTTCTATTACGTCAGCAAACTGAGGTGATGGAACCTATACATATACTTCCCCGATCGAGATCGTGACTCGTTGGCACTAAGAAACAAGGACTCAAATGTCCACTCTTCAAGAATCAAGAATCAAGAACCAAGAACCATGAACCATGAACCATCATATTCCATTTCATCTAGGTCCAACATCTCGACAAAGATCGCACTGCTAGCAGAGATCATGACTTGCTAGTTCAAGAACATCAAGATCCTAGTATCAACTCATCAGAAACCAAGAATAAACAAGTTCTACCCCCATTCAAATTCAACATCTCAACCAAGATCAACATCTCAACTGAAATCATCATGTTAACCAAGATCACCATCTCAACCGAGATCATCATCTCTACTGAGATCAATATCTCAACTGAGGTCATCATGTTAACCAAGATCATCATGAGATTGGAGCGTACCAATCACGTCTCCATCATGTCACATCAGTTCGGCCCCGTCGGCGTCGACGCAGACGCGTTAGGATTTCTAATTCTAGCAAAATCATTTCATTTTCCTATTTCATCTCTATCTGTGTCCCTAAACTCTTTTTCTTTTGGCCTCTGCAAACCATCATCGTTGTTCTTAAAGCATTCATTACTATGAAGACTCCTTTTATGCCCAAGGTTCAAACTCTACCAGCTGAACCAGACTAACAGCCAAGCAATTCATTAGCTACTCTACACATCAACCCACCATCTCAATGGCAGTGAAAACATCGACATAGCGACAATCTTGCAACTAGAACCAGGAATAAGAAACACCGAGGTCCTAAGCTCCTAGCCTTAGACCTGGATAATTTTCCAATCGCCTTATCTGTGAGTAACCATCGTTGTAACCAATGACGACATGTCTCGCCAAACTCTTGTCATAGAAGACCTTCTTGTTGACATCCCTGATGCCATAACTGTGCAATCCATTCCATCTCCTTATAGTCAATCCAACATGCTCATGCCTCCAGCAACCCAATATCTCGAAAGAGAAGCACATGAAGCAAGTGGACCAAGTTACTGCTACCAAAGTTGAGACCATTGCTAAGGCCGAAAAAACAAGTCAACATGGCCTGCAACAAAAGCTACTATCTTGACTGGATGACAACCCTCAAAAAGATGTCTATCTCCGAGGACTCACCCATCGTGATATGGGTCAGCTTAATATCCCTTTCCCTCCCTCTCTCAATCAATCTCAGGATGAGGCCGAGGAAGTAGAAGAGGCCGACGACGAGAAGGCTGAACACAAGGAAGAGGCCGAGGTTGAGGTTGTCGAGAAAGAATCTGAAGCTGCTGCTGGGGCCAAGTCCCCAACTCTGAATGAGCAAGTCCTTGAGTTAACTCAGGGTGAGGAGGATGAGGTTCAAAAAACCACTTCTGAGGCTGAGGTCGAGACTGCCAACAAGAGCCTAGATGACACACTGCGTGAGATCGACGCCGAGGTCCAAGTTGAAAAATCTGCCCAGCTATCTGCCGAGGTTAACACAACGCCAATTGCCAAGGCAGGGCAGACTGTGGAAAATACATGAACTTTGGTTTTTCCTCATTTTTGTACTTTTCCTTCTTACTTTTGGACAGCTATAATATTTTGTTTGAACAATGTTAGCTTTATATTTGCCCGATGTGCCCCTTTTGTCTTTGTAGATGAACAAATAATTTCTTATGCCAAGCCGAAATGCCTTTTTGTATCTGAACAAGTTTTTTTTTTTAATGCAAGTCTTATATTTTCTTCCAAGTGTTGAATGTATGCCTTCTTTTCTTCTATGCATATTTGCTAATTTCTTTCATGCTTTTCATGCTTCCAAACTTAGAATATTTTTGCATTTCTTCAAAATGTACCTTAATTGTATAATAACTCCAGGATACAATACCTTGGATAAACCTTAACTGTTTGCTTTGGCTAACCATTTTCAAACCTCAGCTAACACTTTAAAAATAAAAATATTTTTACAAGTGTTATTGTTTTTTTTTATCTCAATACGCTATCTTCTATTAAGACTTCACCCTTTCCAAGTTTTGACAACCTAGTTGGTCACCTCGGGTAACATGTACCTCGGATACTTTATTCATCATTACATTGGCTAACTCCAACTTGTAAATTTCTCCGAAATTTCAACAAGTGTTAAGCCCATTTCTAAAAATTTCAATAAGTGTCAAACTCTTAAGTTTGTTCATCACTCTAGCTCCATGCCCCGTAATGTGAACCTAAGTTCCACTTAAGTTCACATTAAGCATGTGACTATGGTCTTTTGCCGAAGTCAGATTCAAACAAAGGCTTCCCGAGGTGTTTCAACCTCAGTTTCTCTGTTAATGAACTTAGTTCCATTCTGAGTTTGACTCTGCCGATATGGCAAATCCAGGTTAATTCAACTTAGTTCAACTCCATTATATGCAAGTATAATTTAACTCTGTCATATAATGAGTCTAAGTTATTCGTCATGTTTCATTCAGAAATATCACCAACTTAGTTCAACTCTATTATATGCAAGTATAATTCAACTCTGCCATATAATAAGTCTAAGTTATTCGTCATGCTTCATTCAGAAATATCGCCAATTTAGTTCAACTCTATTATATGCAAGTATAATTCAACTCTGTCATATAATAAGTCTAAGTTATTCGTCATATTTCATTCAGAAACATCGCCAACTTAGTTCAACTATATTATATGTAAGTATAATTCAACTCTGCCATATAATAAGTCTAAGTTATTCATCATGTTTCATTCAGAAACATTGCCAACTTAGTTCAATTCTATTATATGCAAGTATAATTCAACTCTACCATATAATAAGTTTAAGTTATTCGTCATGTTTCATTCAGAAACATCGCCAACTTAGTTCAACTCTATTATATACAAGTATAATTCAACTCTTCCATATAATAAGTCTAAGTTATTCATCATGTTTCATTCAGAAACATCGTCAGGATCTGCTCACTTAAGCTGAGCTATTGTCTTCTTGGACCTAATTATCTAGGCCGAGATCTTGTCTTCTGGGATCTGGGATTCGAGATCTGGAATTCGAGATTCGCTCACTTAGGTTGAGCTCTTATCTTCTCAGACCTAATAATCTAGGCCGAGATCTTATCTTCTGAATTTAGGATCTGGGATCTGGAATCCGAGATCTGTTCACTTAGATTGAGCTCTTGTCTTCTCGGACCTAATCATCTAGGCCGAGATCTTGTCTTCTGAATTTGGGATTCGGGATTTGCAATCCAGGATCTACTCACTTAGGCTGAGCTCTTGTCTTCTTGAACCTAATCATCTAGGCCAAGATGTTGTTTTCTGAATCTGGGATCCGGGATCTAGAATCCGGGATTTGCTCACTTAGGCTGAGTTTTTGTCTTCTCGGACCTAATCATCTAGGCCGAGATCTTGTCTTCTATGATCTGGGATTCGGAATTTGCTCACTTAGGCTGAGCTCTTGTCTTTTCGGACCTACTCATCTAGGCCAAGATATTCTCTTTTGGGATTTGGGATCCGGAATCTGGAATCCGGAATCTGCTCACTTAGGCTGAGCTCTTGTCTTCTCGGACCTACTTATCTAGGCCGAGATCTTGTTTTCTAGGATTTGGGATCTGAGATCTGGAATTCGGGATCTGCTCACTTAGGTTAAGCTCTTGTCTTCTGGGACCTAATCATCTAGGCCGAGATCTTATCTTCTGGGATCCAGGATCTGCTTACTTAGGCTGAGCTCTTATTTTCTCGGACCTAATCATCTAGGTTGAGATCTTGTTTTCTGAATTTGGGATTCGGGATTTGGAATCCGGGATCTGCTCACTTAGGCTAAGCTCTTGTCTCAAACCTAATCATCTTAGCTGAGATCTCGTCTTCTGAATCTGGGATTCGGGATCTGGAATCTGGGATCTGTTCACTTAGGCTGAGCTCTTGTCTTCTCGGACCTAATCATCTAGGCCAAGATCTTGTTTTCTAAGATCTGGAATCCGGGTTCTGCTCACTTAGGCTGAGCTCTTGTCTTCTCGAACCTAATCATCTAGGCCGAGATCTTGTCTTCTAGGATCTGAAATCCGGGATCTACTCACTTAGGCTGAGCTCTTGTCTTCTCGGACCTAATCATCTAGGTCGAGATCTTGTCTTCTGAATCTGGGATTCGGGATCTGCTCACTTAGGCTGAGATCTTGTCTTCTCGAACCTAATCATCTGGGCTGAGATCTTGTCTTCTAGGATCTGGGATCCGGGATCTAGAATCTGGAATCTGCTCACTTAGGCTGAGCTCTTGTCTTCTCAGACCTACTCATCTAGGCCGAGATCTTATCTTCTGAATCTGGGATCCAGGATCTGGAATCCGAGATTTGCTCACTTAGGCTGAGCTCTTGTCTTTTCGGACCTACTCATCTAGGCTGAGATCTTGTCTTCTGGGATTTGGGATCCAGAATCTGGAATCCGGGATCTGCTCACTTAGGCTGAGCTCTTGTCTTCTCAGACCTACTTATCTAGGCTGAGATCTTGTCTTCTAGGATCTGGGATCCGAGATCTGGAATCCGGGATCTGCTCACTTACGCCAAGCTCTTGTCTTCTTGGACCCTATCATCTAGGCGTTGAGATCTTGTCTTCTGTGATCTGGGATCTAGAATCGGGGATCTGCTCACTTAGGTTGAGCTCTTGTTTTCTCAGACCTAATCATCTAGGCCGAGATCTTGTCTTCTGAATTTGGGATTCGGGATCTGCTCACTTAGGCTGAGCTCTTGTCTTCTCGGACCTAATCATTTTGGCCGAGATCTTGTCTTCTAAAATCTGGGATTCGGGATCTGGAATCCGGGATCTGTTCACTTAGGCTGAGCTCTTGTCTTCTCGTACCTAATCATCTAGGCTAAGATCTTGTCTTCTGAATCTGGGATTTGGGATTTGGAATCCGAGATCTGCTCACTTAAGTTGATCCTTCTATACTTGAAAGTCATCTCCTTGGGAGCGCTTATGCCCCCTGTCTTTGCATTCCTTCTGGAAGGGTCTTCATTCCGTTAATGTCGACACATTCTCCATCTTCGCTAAACTAGTCGTTGTCGACATGTTGATCTTGCACGATGATGGCAATCTATTCTGACTAAGTTCCCACAAACGATGCCAAATTGTGAGTGTTGATTTCTGACCACACAACCAAACGGGAAACTCAGCTAGAGAGCACCGGCAGAATAGATTAAGCCCGAACACCTGCTAACAAGAAGATAAGAATACCGCGGTGGTTCGTCCACCCGGAGGCACTCCGACAATCAAGTCAGTAATTTTATCTCTCACAGATATCAATACAAGTACTTAAACTTCAACAATGAAAGCATAAAAGTATCTCAAATAAAATATACTTTAGACCCACGAGGTGCCTTACTTTTATAATGATCAGTGTCCAACTTCCCCTAGAAGTCTTACTTCATAGGATTCTATCCTTTACAAGGATAACATTTATCACAACTCACAATATTCAGATTAAGATGAACTCCCTCAAGAGTCTTATCTCTATCCAAATAGGTAGCTTAATGTTATCTAGGACTATAGTCTTCTATCCAAATATCTCGAATTCCGATATTATCGCACCATATCTTAGCACCATAGTCCACCCACATGGCACCTCGGCTAACAACCTCGACCACGTAGACTGCCTAAAAATATGTCGCCACAGAGTCTATTAATTATAATGAAATAAGAGTTGGGAATGTAACTTTATTTTCTTTTTATGGGGTTCTCTAATGAATATGCTAACACCATTGTTAATTGTAGAAACGAGAGAGAGAGAGACAGAGAGAGAGAGACAGAGAGCACTCCTGTTCTCCATTGAGTTTAGAGAACACTCCTGTTCTCCATTGAGTTTTATCAAAGAATATTATTAAATTTCAAATTCCAAAGCTTGTGAAAATCAACAAGAAAAATCTTCGAGCCCCTATCTAGAATTTGGAAGTTTAGTTAAAAATCAATTTTTTGACTTTTAATTTATTTTAAATCACATGATTTTTTTATTTTTTTTATTAAAAAAAATATATATAAAAAAAAAAATTTAAAAAATTAACTTTTAACTAATTTTCCAAAACAACCCATAATTATTATTGATTTATCATAATAATAATAATAATTATTATTATTATTATTATTATTATTTGGTTAGAGTCTTTTTGGGCTCTGTCAATAGCATTATCTCATATGTTAGAATTCAATAATAATAAGAGAAACCACGCACATAAAAATTCATCTTTGGTACCCTTGAGACATTTTTCAATTCAGCATTTCCTGTAGAAGAAAATCAAAAGGCTTATGAACATTGCGAAAACTGCATTCTTTAGTTACAATTGAACAAGTAATCCAACCTATATGGATTCAGCTGCACACAATTACTTCTTGTACTTTTCTTCCCATAGTTCGAGTTCTAGACTGACCGGATGAAATGGTGTTCAATTTCAATGTGCCGAGTTTTGAATTGCTCCAAGAAGATGCCCAATTCTCTAGTTTTGTCCACTATCAAACGCTTAATCTGTGAGCAGCACTTCAAAATGTCCCCAATCCCCTCTTTTGTCAATCTGTTAAGCCCTGTAACATTGAGACTCTGTAAGTTGGGACAAACAAACCCTATTTTTCTCAAAAATTCATCATTCAGATGCCCAATATGACTCAATTCCAAAGATATTATTCGGTAATTCCTCTCTAATTCCATGTCAAAATCTTCTCCAACTGGTAGCTTTATCTCCTGTAGTTCAATTTCCGAAAGAAGAGGGCATTTTTTTGCAAGGATGAAGAAGCTTGCGGCGGTTATGTTTGAACAAAAATCAAGCTTTATGGACACAAGATTAGGAAGATACCGGCATAATTCCCTCACGGAATTGTCATTGAGGAATTTTATGGAAACAAGTTGCAAGTGTTTCAAAGATGGACAAGCACATAAGAAATTCGAGAGTCCATGGAAGCTCAAACCAGAATCATCGTAGATTAAAATCTTCTCTAATGGAATGCCCGCTGTCGAAATGGAACCAAGAAGGCGGTCATGATCTTTGAATGCATCTATGCGAAGATCGCGTAAAGATTGTGCAAAATTCATGGAATTCTCAAAAGTAAACGAATCATCCGGTAAAGAGTAATAGCGTCCTGCTTCGAGAGAAATCAGGTTTTGACTATGGCGCAGAACAAAACAAATGCCATGTTCAGATACATGGCAATAAGAACATCGGATTTCATTCAAAAGCTCACAATTCGATGACAAAGCAATGAGAGATCGATCAGAACAACCAAGCTGCCCTGTTATATCAATTTTACGCAACCTTCGAAGCTTACGCGAGATTACCTCTATCCCAACATCGGTTACAATGTACTTAGCGCTCTTAGAATCGAAACCTCGTTGATAATAAGAACGGAAGCCGGAAAGCTGAATATCGAGCTGTTCAAGCCACGGTAAAGCATCAGCTATAGCAACAAGGTGGTGATTTCGAAAAACTTTGAGGTAACAACATCTTAGAATCTTCAAGTTGTTCATGGTCGAACCCAGTTTCTTAAAAGTTTTGGGGAATGGGGGTTTTTGTAATCGTCGGAGAGAGAGAGATTGAAGATCCAACCCGGAAGAAGCGATTCTTCGAATGGGGTAATTGACATCGGCTTTGTCACCGAAGATGGGATCACAAAGCTCAATCTCGCGCAGGTTTTTGAATCGTTGAAGGGCTCTGAATAAACCCTCGCAGTTATTGCTGTAGAAGGATCTGTTGGAGGCCTCCAATTTTTGTCGAAGTCGATCGGTGATTGAGAGGAATTGCTTACAGACCAGAGAAGGGGATTGCAAGGAGTTGAAGTCATCGATTGCTAATCGATTCAGAATCAATTCCCAGCAATCTTCCGAGAGTTCCTTACAAACCAATTTCATGATTTCGTTTCAAGAAACAGAGAGAAACGAAAACAGATGATTCGGCTAGAGGGGTGAACATGAGAGGGGAGAAGTGAACCCTAGCTTGAAAGAAAGTTCTACATCGGTATCCGAAAAAAAAAAACTCGAACAAGAGATGGATTTAGTTTTCAATTTTTTTTTTTAAATTAAAAATTAATTTAATAAAAGAAATAAAAAAATAAAAATAATTATCATTATTATATAATTTTAGTTTTTGAGAAATCAGAAATAATTTTAAAATTATTTTTTTGATATTTTTTTTTATCAAATTAATTCCTATTTTTTTTTTTTTATAAAAAATTGAATTTTTTTCTCAAAAACATACCAAACAAGGTCGGAGTATTTTCAAAATCAGGCCTACTCCATAACCCGAATTCACTGTGGCTCGACTGGCGCGAATTTCAAAATGACGTCATTTTGAGGTTTTTTTTTTTTTTTTTTTACCTTTTCTTCTTCCTCCCCCTCTCTTCTTTCTTTCACCTCTGCTCTGCTCTACTCTTCAAAACAGAGGAATGAAAATCAAAAACAAAAACTCAAAAAAAAAAAAAAAATTCAACAAACCCAACCACAGTGCTCTACTCTTCGAAATAGAGGAATCAAAATAAAAAACAAAACTCAAAAAAAAAAAAAAAAAAAAAATTCAACAAACCCAACAAGAGATAAATCAACAAACCCAGCAACAAACCACATAAAAATCTAAATCTAAATCAAAAACTCAAAAAAACCTCACAAATCACGAAATCTACACAAATCAAAAAAATTAAAATCAAAATCAAAATGAAAAAACCTGAACCAACAACAACAGAAAAAAAAAAAAAAAAAAAAGAAGAAGAAGAAAGAAATAGAAAGAAGAAGAGAGAAAAACAAAGGAAGAAGTTGCTGTCGCCATCACCGTTACTCTCCATCTCTCCGTCGCCCATCGCCATCACCGTTTCTCTGTGTGTATACACAGCCCGTAATCGCCATCACACTGTTGCTCTTCTCCCTCTTCTCCCTTCTCTTTTCTCCCTGTTTAAAGAGAGGAAAAAAAATAATAAATAAATAAATTCAAAATGACGTCGTTTTGAATTTCGGGCCAATTCGAGCTAGCAAGCTTTATTCCTTCAAATTTGATTATTTTTTTTTATAAAAAGATATATAAAAAAATAAAAAATTAATATTAAAAAGTAAAAGGATATGTAAAAAAATAATTACAAGTACTAGAAAAATAATTGCCTCTCTATTCTCTCTCTCCTTATCTGCAATAGATAACAAAATCTTCAAAATTCACTCCAACAAGATCCCTGTTTGATTCTCAATTATAGGGTACTTGATTTTAGGGAGCAGCTTGCCTCCAGTCTTTAATCGGATTGTACGGTACTTGTAACGCCCCGACCCTCGTATCTGATTCTGTTATCTTTTCAATCACCTGTTTGATGTTTTTGAATGTTTATTGTGGAAACCTATGTGAAAATATAGTAAAAGTGCATGAGACTTAGCAAAATGAATTTCCATCTGTTGAAGTAAAACTCTATCTGTCACATTTGAATTACTTAAATCCGAAATTGAGCACCTTAGAGATTTAATTTGCAGAAATTGATTTGGTATTTGGAATCTACATGATTTTTAAGCTATAATGGGATTTTCTGTAGAATTTTCATTTGGCGTCATCCTTAAGCGATTCGATTTAGTCTTATATGAGCCTTATATATATATCTATATTTTATCACTTAAGTCTTGTGGAGTGTGATCAGCGTGGGTCACTTTTGAGAGAAGGAAAAAAGAAAGGAGGAGAGAATTTGGGGAAAATTGTGGGTCATTAAGGAGACTACTCAACTTGTTGATTTGGGTGATTTATTCAAAGGTAATTGAATTCTAGCTTAATCTCCAAGAATCTTAGCTCATGGTTGTGTGATTGATGGATAATCCATGTTTGATTCACTAGGGTTTCTTACCCTTTGAACATGTTGGCAATAATTTGAGTATTGAATAAAGATATACTTAAATCTTTGAATTATAGCATCAATCCATGTATATATGTTGAAATCATGCAATATGTTTGAAGAATGTGAAGTTAGATTGAATTTGTGGAAGTGTTGACGTGACAAAACTCCTAACTTGGTTTCCATTGGTATAATTAAGCTTAGATTCATGTTTGGGGGTTGTTAGATGAGTGTGTTGCATGAATTTGACCTTTGAATCTATGAAAAATTGGGTTTGATTGATGATTTGGGGATGAAATTCGGGCTGCCTGAATTTGTCGACGTCCGCCGAGGGGTCATGTCCGCCGGAGCGTAGAATTCCACCTCGGCGTTTTACGCAGAAATTGCCTTTATCGGTACGCCGAGCGCAGAAATCGACCATCCGATTTTTTGGCAGATTACCTTTGTCCGCCGAAGGACAAATCTACGCGCGAGCGTAGGACTGTTTGACCAGAAAATATGTTTTGTTTTGTTCTTCATGTTTGACTCTTTGGTGTTATTAGGATATTCTTTTCTGATGAATTTTAAGAGGTTATGACTTCATATAAGTATGAAGGCATATGAATGGATTTTTAAGAGAATACTAATTTATTAGATATGTTGTGTGCAGGGCACACTCCAGAAGGAACTCATACGCCACCACAACACTGTGAGTAATAGTGCATTACCCATACATTTAGGGATCTGTTCTGTAAGACATGTTTGTAATTATGTCTTGATTTGAAAATGAAAGTGAGAACTATATACTGTTGTGCGAAAGGCTATACATTGTCTTGAAAGGCTACCTGTTGTGCCGAAAGGCTACCTGAGCCGAAAGGCTATCTGTCTTAGAAAGGCTACTGTTGTCTTAAAGGCTACCTTGAGCCGAAGGCTATCTCAGGCCGTAAGGCTACTGAGCCGAAGGCTATCGGTGCCGCAAGGCAACCTGGACTAATGGATCAATCTATTATCTCGATTTGATTTTGGTACATATGCTATTGTACATTGTGATTTTATTATCGCGTACTATTATTCCTCGAGCTTGTCTCATTCTCAGAAATTGTGCGATCAGAGGAACCACTTGGGGAGCCGATCTAGCATGCTTCATGCATTTTTGCCACTTAAGTTTAACCGAATTGGAAGAAACCCTTGCATATTAGACCGATTGGTTTTATATATGTAATTTTGGTATTCACCTACAGTGGGGGACGTTGTATCTATTGTTTTGTATGCCTAAGACCTAGGCTAATTTGCAAATGTTTTTGTAACCTCATTTTGTGTGCATGGTACTTTATGTTAAATGTTAAGTTGATCCCGGTTTTTGGTAGTTGCTCAATGGATCGTCGTTTCTTCTTAATTAAAATTACAATGCTTCCGTTCAGGCCCCAAGTGTTATACCAAATAGGTTATTCTGTCTGTTTTTGTTAAGGTCATGCCCGAACTTTTAGGGGGCAGGTTTGGGGCGTGACAAGTGGTATCAGAGCACGAGTTGCTATCTCACACACTGATCCATTGAGCGTTAGGGTGTCTAGAAGGTAGTAGGCATCATAAAGAAAAAAAAAGAATTGATAGCAACGTGATATGATTTTGCTAACACTAATGCTGATGATTGCATTTTGTATATTTTTGTGTATGTTGGCATGATTTGTTTTGTAGACTATGGTGAGAACAAGGGCTGACGAGCCAGAGGATGCTACCTCAGTGCGGTTGGATAGAATGGAAAGAATGATGAGAGATATGGCTGAAACTTTACGGCAACAACAACGACGGCCACAACAGCCTCAGCCACCACCCCCACCGGTACCTCCACCTGCAATGCAAGACATTCATGCCGAGGACCGCACGATTACACTGACAAGGGAGTTTAAAAAGATGAAACCACCTTCGTTTAAAGGGGGGATTGAACCAATGAAGGCGGAGGCGTGGGTGTTAGGGATAGAGAAACTATTCGAAGTCTTTCCTTGTACTGGAGTTCAGAAAGTGCAGCTTGCCGCTTTCACGCTTGAAGAAGAGGCGCGGAGGTGGTGGATGCTTACCAGAACAATGCACCCTGAGTTGACTTGGGATGTTCTTAGTGTTATTCTATGACAAATATTTTCCCAGAGTATGCGAGACAAGAAAGTAACGGAGTTTGAAACATTGAGACAAGGAAATAAAATCAGTAGTATGAAGCCCGGTTTGCGAAGCGGCCTTGTTCGCACCTCACATGGTAGACACGAGTACAAAAAGGCGCGAAATTCGAGGAGGATTGAGAATGCCATTGAGATCGGATCAATGTGTTGAAGTTACCGACGTATGTTGATGTTTTGGAGCGGTCATTATCGCAGAAGGAAATTTGGCTACTCGGACTCGGATTGAATGGAAGGGAAGAGGCAAAATACTCGATGGTCTAAGGGATCAACCACTTCACCAAACAAAAAGCAGAATTCAGGAAACTTTTCCAATACAGCTTCTCAAAATTCAACTCCTGTGTGTCTAGAATGTGGGTTGCAGCATCGTGGGGTTTGTCATCGGTTGACTGGAGCATGTTTTTCGCGGTAAAACAGGACATCGATTAGGGATCGCCCACAAAGGAATCAACAACCCTAGTAAGATCGCCACAAGTTGATTGGTCTACACCGACTCCAAGTGCCAAATCAAGCTGTTAAACCGACCAATGGTAAGGATGCCATGAGGCGGTAGGGTATTTGCGTTGGTTCCGTGAAATGTCTGTAATACAACAACCGTGGTGTCAGGTACATTTATGGTTTATGGCCATTCTGCTTATGTTTTGTTTGATTCTGGCTCTACCTGTTCTTTTGTGTCAAAACAATTTGCAAAGAACTTAGAAAAACCTGAAGTAGAATTAGCCTATGTGTTGTGTGTTACATCACCTATGGGGGCTTTTTTGTTTTGTACTTTTGTTTATCCTACATTTGTAATTCTCATTTTAGATGTGTGGGTATATGCTAACTTAGTTCCCTTGATATGACTTCATTTGATATTATTTTGGGGATGGATTGGTTGGGTGAATACGGGGCTACTATAGACTGCCTAGCAAAACAAATTAAATTTCATCTTCCGGGTCAGTCAGAGACTATTTTCCAAGGTCAAGAAGTGACATCACCACCATATGTAATCTCTGCGGCTAAGGCTTGCAAATTGATTGAAAAGGATGTCGAGGGTATTTATGTAGTGTTCAGGAAGGCCGCAGAGAATAAAACTATTGATGCAATTCCGTTGTTTGTGATTTTTGGACGTCTTTCTCAAGAATCGCCAGGCGCTTAATAGACCGTGAAATTGAGTTTCTTGTTGAAGTGGTACTAGGCACTCAACCCATTTCAAAAACTCCCTATAGAATGTCGCGGGTTGAAATGAAAGAACCGAAAATGCGATTCAGGATTTATTAGACAAGGATTCATCCGTCCGAGTGTATCTCCGTGGGGTGCACCGGTGTTATTTGTAAAGAAGAAAGATGGAACACTCGGCTTTGCATTGATTCTGAGAGCTTAATAAAGTCACAATTAAGAATAAGTACCGCCAATGAGAATTGATGATCTATTTGACCAAACAGGGGGCTCAAGTCTTCTCAAAATTGACCTACGATGCGGATACCATCAACTAAAGGTCAAGGCTGAAGATGTTGAGAAAACAGCTTTTCGGACCCGGTACGGCCACTATGAATTTTTGGTTATGCCATTTGGAGTCACTAACGCACCGGCAGCTTTCATGGATTTGATGAACCGTATTTTCAAGCCTTATTTGGATGAGTTTGTGGTGGTTTTCATTGATGATATCCTCATTTATTCGAAAAATATGGAAGCTCATGAGATTCATCTTCGTTTAATCCTCCAAACCCTCCGGGAAAAGAAATTGTATGGAAAACTGAAGAAATGTGAATTTTGGCTATCAGAGGTGACATTTTTGGGACATGTTATCACTAAAGAGGGAGTTTCCGTTGATCCGAGCAAGGTTGAGGCCATCGTAAACTGGCCAACCCCGACCAATGTAACTGAAGTGCAGCTTTTATGGAATGGTGGTTATTAACGGAGATTCGTTCAAGATTTTTCCAAAATTCGTGCCTCTTACACAATTGACGAAAGGGAATTGCATTTATTTGGTCGAGGAACGAGAGTCTGCTTCAGAATTAAAGACAAAGTTGACAACAAAGACCTGTTTTGGCCTTACCATCCCAGACGAGGATTTGTAATTCTGATGATGCTTCACACAAAGGGCTTGGTTGTGTATTGATGCAGATCGGAAGAGTTATTGCTTATGCTTCATGGCAATTGAAACCCCATGAGAAAAACTCTCCTACGCACGACCTTGAGCTGGCAGCAGTAGTGTTTGCTTTAAAAATATGGCGACACTATCTTTATGGTACAACTGTGAAGTCTATACGACCACAAGAGTCTCAAGTATCTTTTCACCCAAAAAGAGTGAATATCGGCAATGAAGGTGGCTAGAGTTACTTAAAGATTATGATCTACAAATTCATTATCATCTGGTAAAGCCAATACTGCTTGAGATGCGCTTAGTCGAAAAAGTCAGGAGTTTGGCAAGTTTAGTTCTGAGGAAAAAGGAATTGATGATTGAATTGGATAAAATGGGAGTAGACTTAGTACTACAAGGACAAGAAGCTTTAATGGCAAATGATGGTCCAACCGACCTTACTCGAAGAAATGAAATCGCATCAAGCGAAGATGAAGCTCTAAAGAAGATTTGTGATGAGCGAACAAATCCGAAGGTGGGATTCAATTTAGTAGATTCGGTGCTTAAGTTCCAAGATCGAATATGTGTCCCCAACGTGTTAAACCTTAGCGAATTAATGGAGGATGCACATACCTCAAGGTTCACAAGACATCCAGGAGTACCAAGATGTACCGAGATTTGAAGTGCAACTTTTGGTGGCCGGTATGAAAAGGAGATCATGAATTTGTTTCTAAATGCTTACAATGCCAACAAGTAAAAGCGAGCATCAAAAACTCCGCCGTTTATTGCGGCCTCTTCTGTCTGAGTGGAAATGGGAACATTTGACAATGGATTTTGTTGTGGGGTTACCACGAACTACCCGAGGTATGAATTCAATTTGGGTCATTGTGAACCGATTAACCAAGTCTGCTCACTTCGCCAAGAAGACTTCGATTATAATGCAGATAAATTGGTGCTTTATATAGATGAAATTGTGAGACTTCATGGTATTAGGTCTCCATTGTATCAGATAGGGATCCGAAGTTTGTCTCCAGATTTTGGCAAAGCTTGCAAGAAGCAATGGGTACCGAATTAAAGTTCAGTACAGCTTTCCACCCCCAGACTGACGGTCAATCCGAAAGAACGATACAGACTCTAGAAGATATGCTCCGAATGTGTGTGTTGGATTTTCAGGAAAGTTGGGAAACTCATTTATCGCTGATTGAATTTGCGTATAATAATAGCTACCATTCGAGTATTCAAATGGCACCTTATGAAGCCCTGTACGGGAGACCGTGTCGCCACTTTGTGTCTTTGGGCGAGGTGGGAGATAGGCCTTTGTTAGGGCGGAACTTGTTCAATTAACTCTTGAAAAGGTGAAGATTATTCGAAAGGAAAACCGCCAAAGCGGTGTAAGAGTTACTCGATAACAAAGTATTTAAATTTAGAATTTGATGAGAGCGATCATGTCTTTGTGAAAGTCACACCAATGAAAGGCCACCCAAGATTTGGAAAGAAGGGTAAGCTAACACCCCGATATGTCGCCCTTTCAGATTTTGCAGAAGTTGGGTCAAGAGCCTCTGAAGTCGCCCTCCGCCACACCCGAGTCAGTTCACAATGTATTTCATGTTTCTATGCTCCGAGACTACCTTCGCGATCCATGCCATGTCATTGAGTATCATCTGATTGAGTTAACCCATAAGTTAACATACGAAGAAAAACCGCTCAATTACGACCGTCGGTGAAACAGTTAAGGAACCAGGAAATCCCAATGGTGAAAGTGGAGTGGCAAGAGCACTATGGAACTGAGGCAACTTGGGAAAAAGATGAGGAAATGCGAAATCAATATCCGTATCTGTTTTCGTCCTAAGGTAAAAACAAGTTTGGAGGACCAAACTTAAATAAGGGGGGGAGAGTGTAACGCCCCGACCCTCGTATCTGATTTTGTTATCTTTTCAATCACCTGTTTGATGTTTTTGAATGTTTATTGTGGAAACCTATGTGAAAATATAGTAAAAGTGCATGAGACTTAGCAAAATGAATTTCCATCTGTTGAAGTAAAACTCTATCTGTCACATTTGAATTACTTAAATCCGAAATTGAGCACCTTAGAGATTTAATTTGCAGAAATTGATTTGGTATTTGGAATCTACATGATTTTTAAGCTATAATGGGATTTTCTGTAGAATTTTCATTTCGGCATCCTTAAACGATTCGATTTCGTCTTATATGAGCCTTATATATATATCTATATTTTATCACTTAAGTCTTGTGGAGTGTGATCAACGTGGGTCACTTTTGAGAGAAGGAAAAAGAGAGAAAGGAGGAGAGAATTTGGGGGAAAATTCGTGGGTCATTAAGGAGACTACTCAACTTGTTGATTTGGGTGATTTATTCAAAGGTAATTGAATTCTAGCTTAATCTCCAAGAATCTTAGCTCATGGTTGTGTGATTGATGGATAATCCATGTTTGATTCACTAGGGTTTCTTACCCTTTGAACATGTTGGCAATAATTTGAGTATTGAATAAAGATATACTTAAATCTTTGAATTATAGCATCAATCCATGTATATATGTTGAAATCATGCAATATGTTTGAAGAATGTGAAGTTAGATTGAATTTGTGGAAGTGTTGGCGTGACAAAACTCCTAACTTGGTTTCCATTGGTATAATTAAGCTTAGATTCATGTTTGGGGGTTGTTAGATGAGTGTGTTGCATGAATTTGACCTTTGAATCTATGAAAAATTGGGTTTGATTGATGATTTGGGGATGAAATTCGGGCTGCCCAGAATTTGGGTCGACGTCCGCTCGAGCGGGGGTCATGTCCGCCGGCGAGAATTACACCTCCCAGCTTTTACGCAAAATTAGATCAGACGCCGGCGTGGATCGGACGCCTTCGGAAATCGACCATCCAGTATTTTTGGCAGAATTACACTGTCCGCTCGCGCGGACAAATCTACGCCGGCGTGGGGTTTGACCAGGAAAATATGTTTTGTTCTGTTCTTCATGCTGGACTCTTTGGTGTTATTAGGATATTCTTTTCTGATGAATTTTAAGAGGTTATGACTTCATATAAGTATGAAGGCATATGAATGGATTTTTAAGAGAATACTAATTTATTAGATATGTTGTGTGCAGGGCACACTCCAGAAGGAACTCATACGCCACCACAACACTGTGAGTAATAGTGCATTACACATACATTTATGTATCTGTTCTGTAAGACATGTTTGTAATTATGTACTGATTTGAAAATGAAAGTGAGAACTATATCAGATACTGTTGTCTTGAAAGGCTACATTGTCTTATGAAGGCTATCTGTGCCGAAAGGCTATCGAGCCGAAGGCTATCTTGTCTTAGAAGGCTACATTGTGCCGAAAGGCTATCTGCCGAAGGCTACTGTTGTCTTGAAAGGCTACCCGAGAAAAGGCTACCTGTCCCGTCAGGCTACCTGAGCCGAAAGGCTATCAGTGCCGCAAGGCTACCTGGACTAATGGATCAATCTATTATCTCAGTATTTGATTTTGGTACATATGCTATTGTACATTGTGATTTTATTACTGCGTACTATTATTCACTGAGCTTGTCTCATTCTCAGAATTGTCCGATTCAGAGGAACCAGCTTGGGGAGCCGATCTAGCATGCTTCATGCATTTTTGCCAGCTTAAGTTTAACCAGGCACTGGAAGAAACCCTTGCATATTAGACCAGTTGGTTTTATATATGTAATTTTGGTATTCACCTTCTGGTCAGGGACGTTGTATCTATTGTTTTGTATGCCTAAGACCTAGGCTAATTTGCAAATGTTTTTGTAACCTCATTTTGTGTGCATGGTACTTTATGTTAAATGTTAAGTTGATCCTGGTTTTTGGTAGTTGCTCAATGGATGCGTCTGTTCTTCCTTAATTAAAATTACAATGCTTCCGTTCAGGCCCCAAGTGTTATACCAAATAGGTTATTCTGTCTGTTTTTGTTAAGGTCATGCCCGAACTTTTAGGGGGCAGGTTTGGGGCGTGACAGTACTGTTCGGCTAGTGGAGGTCCATCATGGGTCTTGTTTTGATAATCTGAACCGTTCAATTTGTAGAACTTGTTGAGTACTATATGCCTGTAAAAAATCACGTTGATCGGATATCGATAGCTATCTCATCTTAATAGTTTTTTTTATCAACCGTTAATTTGTTCGCCGTACATTTTTTTTTATACAAAACTAATTTGATCACATAGCTATTGATATTCGATCAATGTGATTTTTATGGCATATAGTACTTGACAAGTTCTACACATTGAACGGTTCAGATTATCAAAACGAGACTCGTGGTAAGCCCGCACAGGCCGAATAGCACCATCTAATCCAATTAAGGACTAGAGGCAAGTTGCTCCCTTGATTTTAACTCTATACTTGTAGGAAACACGAAAATTGCTTTGTCTCGTAGAAACTCCATTTTGAAGTACTCAATTGAAAAAGGAAAAAATATATATAGTTTTATTGTGAAAAGTGAAGGTAACGTTTAATACAGTTTTAGAATTATGATTTAAGTGTGGAGTTATATTTTAAGTTTGTGAGTTTTTAAATTATGATTTAAAAAGAGAAAATTTGTTTGGTTATGAGTTTTGAAAAGAGATTTAAATTGAGTTTTGAATTTTTGAAATAAATTTTTAAATTAAAAAGGTTGTTTGATTTAAAAATTTATAACTCATAACCAAACACACAAATTAAACTCTTTTAAAATTCAATTCAAAAAAAATAATTATTGATAAAAATATTTTTTTATTTAAAATTTTTTTAAAAATTCTAAAGATATGTTTTGTGTAAAATATAAAAAAAAAAATATTATTTTTTGTTTAAAAAAACTCAAAAACAAATGCCCATTTTTTAATTTTTTTTTTCAAATATTTTTTTTCAAATAACAGGTGCGAATTGCTTACCAAAAAAAATAAAATAAAAAAACACGGTTCCGATCAACTAAGGGGACGTCCGGGAGGATGCCCGGGTAGACCCAATTCGCTCTTTTCAAAATTCAAAACTCAAAAAACTTTCTGCTCTCCAAACATGATCTGAAATGAGCTTTGGAATGTGACATTGGAATCAATTTTTGAAAATTTAAACCAAACAAAGCATTGAAAAATGCACTAGAATCATGTTTCCAGAACTACTCCAAACGCAACCGAAGTTCTCCCTATTATGGAGAAAAATTTACAAAACATTGTTGGATGTGCTCTTAGATCAATGACATTATTGGATGGGTATGGCCCTGGAAGGCCCAATCCATAGTTGCCATGGGCGGCCAAAACTACTAGATTAACTGTCACCATAGAGCCCAGCAATTAAGGCCCAATGGTGGGTCCAATCAAAGAATCAATAGTGGTCCAAACCTAGTTATAGCTAGGCATGTGTCAAGTAGAGAATTGACCATGTGAGAGATAGAGATCTTGCAAAGTTATTGAGCCCACGCGCCAAGCATTAAATGAGACTGCCAAAGCATTAAATGCAATAAGACTTGTCACTCTAGGACGTGAAGAAACCACCATGGCCGACGACGGGTAAACTGTAAACTTTTAACCAATGGGACAGTATGAATGGATAAGAAAATGATTAGTAAGAAATATATGGAAGCTATTGGACGATAATTAAAAAAAAAAAAAAAAGGCTATTCTCTCACTCTCTCTCTCGATCCTCAACTTCTTCTCTAAGCATCCATTCCTTCTATACACTTAACTAACTTAATCATTGGAAGGTCCACAGGAAGGAACCACCTTCGCTTTGGAACCTTCCTGTTAGACTTGTTGCAAGTATCGCTAGGGAGACGAAAACTAGTCAACTCATGGAGTGCTTGGATCAGTCTGTACTATTTCTTGTCGACCTCATTGCATTATCATTATCTAATGTGCAGAATCTACAAATCGGACCTTCAATAATAAGAGAAACCATGCACATGGTGATCTTTGGCACCATTAACATTTTTTTCAACATTATAACAACTTTAGTTTCTGCATTTCATATTGTTGGCTTTTTTGGCTTTCGAAGGTTATTTTTGTAATTGTGAGCGTGCCAGCAAGGATCAATTAGTTCTTACAGAATATTAATTGCCAACCAATTATCAGACGATTGTGTTATAGTTCTTTCAGCCTCAATGAAGAGGACTTTTACTGGTGGCTTTTTTTAGGAGAATTAAGCAAACAATGATTAAATGAAGAACAATTGTAGCATTTCATTAAGCAAAATGAAAGACTTACGAAGATCCAAATCAGTCTCGTAGAGGTTTACAGTAACAAGCTACTTGAAAACTACTCCTATGAACGAAATGCAGTGTAGGAATTTAAAGTACAGAAATGTAAAGAATAAGAAATACAAAAACTGGAAGGAAAAATAAAGTAGATAAAACTGGTTTTTTGGATCTGAGTCTAGGGGCACTTTCTGGGGCCTTCTCTGCTATTTATACTTCTCAATGACAATCGTCGAATTGCACTTCTAATCGTCGAACTACCCCTCCATGATCGCTGATCATGTTGCCTTATAGTTAGCTCCACTATGCCAATATCTGCAGCTAAGCTTCCCTCATAATTTTGAATTTAAATATGAGTAACCGTTGAAGCCACATCATTTTGCATCTCTTTGCTGATCCAGTGCTACGCAGATCTTATAAAAACCAATACTAACTGCCACGTGTATGATTACGATCGAAGGTTTGAATTGTTTTCCCGTATTGACCTTATCTTGCCACGTGTCAAACTATGATTGGCTTATACAAAATATGTAGCCAACATTATCCCCCGCGCTAATATACCCAATACTTGGTGATATTAGTGGATCAAGGTATTTTACCCATGTCTCAGAACGTGCATGGGCTCTGCATTTTTCAGAAATGCAACCGGCATTCCTCAATGAAACATTTGCATTAAATTCTCTTCTAACCCTTGAACACTCCCATTATCTCAGTATTCGAAAAGACTAGTTCAGTTCTTATGGCCAAGCAGACCTTTTCTTACCTCGATCAAGCATACGAAGAGTTGTTTGATAATGTTGTTCATTCTTGAAAAAATATTCATGCATTGATTAGCCACTTTTACCTACTTTCTTATATTCAAGTCATGGAAGCTTTTGCAAATTATCAACCTTTGGACTACGAACCTGTTATTCACAACTCCTTAACCCAAAATTTTGTAAACATGGATATTGGAAACTCTTCTTTTGACCCAAAACCTTCTGCGTGGGATGAAATTGTTGCTTCTTCTTCCTCTGGGGCTTCTGGTTGGAAAAGCTAGCCACAACCTGAGGAGTCTAAGTTTAGGGAATGAATTAATCATCATTTTGTCGAATTCGTTGATCCTCTAACTTTTCCTCCTTTTGCTCGGAGGTCGGTGGTTTACCTATATGTACCCATTGACCGCCGACGCCGTTTAGAAGATAACTTACTCGTAGCATGGTACATGTCTTCCATGCCTACGAAGATAGTTCAAGCCACCCCTCGTCCAAAAGAGGCCCAAGGATGCAGCCCGTCATTCTTAGCTCAAAGGGCTAAACTTTGCTTTTCTGACTAGCTTGACATTGTAAACGACCCCCAATTTCCTCATTCTTTCGAGATGGAAGCTCCTGCTCCTCCTCTTCCACAAAACCCTCACTAGATGGAGGAACTGAGACTTACTCTTTTTGAGGACCAGTTTCTCCCCTCCTATCATCCTTCATCTCCACCTACCAAACATCAGCGACAGCAAGCCCAACTTCTGCTTGCGGCCCTTTCTCATTTGTCATTCAATGTTCTTGAGGACGATGTTTCTCTCAAGAACTTTCGATGGGCTTGTGATGTTATGACTCGGGGTCATGTTCTCAACCCTATTGCCCAAGCAGAGCTTCAAATGTTTTTAGACTAGCTCCCATTACTTCTTTATTGGCACCACATTTCTGTGGCTACCACTCGATCCTTAGATCAAATCTCAGCCTGTCGAGTTCATACCCAGTATGAAGCAGAGAACCTCATCGATGAATATAATGATTTCAAAAATAAAGACTCTGCATACTGGGATGACTTGGGCATGGATGAGATGGAACAAGGGTTGAAGGAAACAGAATTCGAGATAAAGGCTGAAAAACTTTTTTTATCAAGTTAGAGCATATCAACTTCAGAAGTCTAGCCTAGAGAAGATAGAAGATAGAATAAAGAAAGAACTGAAGTTCATTGACCACAATTGGAGCAAATTTCATGACCTTGTTATTTATTCTATTCCTTATTTTTATGAACTCGAATATGTAGCCAAAGAAGGCTTCTGATGTAATTGCTTTTGTTTCAATAAAGCTAAGATGTTTTCTTTTACTTGGCATGTTTTGATTTTACCTCATTTGTCAAAGTCAAACAAACTTAGGGCTTCAAAATCAACAATTTCATCCTTCGAATCTTAATTCAGTCAAACTCAATGAAACACTAAAAACCCAATTTGAACTTTTCCAACTTATGGAGTGTAATTAACAACTTTTGTCGGTTCCCTTTTAGAATCAGAGCTCCGAATTCACCAATTTTGCCCTTCGAAACTTGATTTGATCTTATCCAATCCCCCAACATATGGTTAACATAATCAATGACTTTCAAATCAATTTTGTTTCAAACAAACAGTCTATATTTTCCACCACATGGAAACTTCTATAAGTACTGTACTGTTTTATTCGAAAAAAGTAATTTCTTCTATATACTATCAAACCAACTATTGGTTTGAAACTTAGAACAAACAATTTCTAACCGAAAAGTGTTTCGAGTTTTGCTTCAAAGGGTTTTACTCTCATTTAATAACCTACAAACAGGTCCTTAATCTTTTTGCAGTAAACAAATCCCTAAGCACTCTTTCACCGTGAGAAGTGGAATGTGCTTCAAAGTCAGCTTCCTATTTTCGAAGCCGTTTGTCATTTCATTTTGGCGCCAAAATTTGGCTTCGAAGCCAAATGTTTTATTTCGAAGCTGACATCAGTAGTTGAGATGCGTTTCCCTCCATAATTATCAATATAGAAAGAAAATTTTTGCATCCGTAACTTTAGTACTTCTTTGTGAATTCCGTTCGTGCAAACACGACTGGGTATATTTTTCAAACACAAAAGTTTTAAAATCCTTTTATTTCGTGCTTTGAATTCACCTATTTGCCTATCACATAAAACCTTCATCTCTACTGACCTTCCTTTTTTCTCTACTCTGTTTCTCGACTTCGTCTTCTAAGAAAACTCTTCTATCAATGGCTTCTTCTTCTCTGAAAATACCGGTTGTGGAGCGTGCGAGCCCGTCTGTGACCTTAAAAAGAATTATTGATGCAGAGTGTGAGAAGTACAAGGTCGGTGAGAAAAGCACCATTAACAGACGCATCTTCATTCCTCGTCATCATGAGCAGCAAGAGTATGTGCTTGGTCCCATCTTCAGAGAGATTCCTACTGAGCTTCCAGCTCTATATCCACGTCTAGAGGACCATTGTCTCCTTTACGAAGGTGGTCTTGACTGAGGAAGCTGGAGGATGAACAGCCCCCATCACTGCTGGCCCACAATGAGACCAGAGTGGCAAGAATGGTATGATCGAGTTGTCCTTGATAGGACTCCGGATCTTCAAGAAATCTGCCTTTTCGACGCTCTCAAATTATCCAAGTTCACCATTTCGGAGGACCCTTTTTTAATACCTGCTACTCTTTGCTTTTGGAATTCTGCTTTTAATTTCTTTCAATTCAGATGTGGAATGATGGCTCATACTATTCTTGATATTTGCCATCTGTTAGGATTGTCCCCTACTGGAACCCCTATTGGTCCAGATTATCCTGACCTCAAAACCCTTTTTCCCTCCCCTCTCTTAACTCATCCTATAGTGACTTTGTCAAGGCTGAGAATAAAAGAGAGGGCCCTGTGACTGATAGGGAATTCTTTTCTTTTATATTATATTGGCTTTGCAAGTTCCTGTAGACACCCCATTTTTGACCATCCTCAAGACTTGGACGTCACTGTTTGAACACTCGGTGATTATCTACGTTTGTGTTCGTTTGGAGTTCCCGGAGGTCTTGGCTACGCGCCCTGCCTCAGGATCTCCGAACTCGACCGTTTTGTGTCTGGTTTTGCACCAAACACTTGTGTTTTGCCTTGGAAGGGCAGGGAATGGCTTATTAGCCATCCCCACACCCCACCGGCCATCTCCTATCATCACCGGCCGCACATGTGTACCACCGGCAGTGTTTTCTTAAAAACAATGGCCGGTCGGCACTATGTTTAGCCGAGCGGCACTTTATTGTGCCGGTGACCCCTTTTGGTGGCCGGCGTGCACCCTTTGCACCCCTGAGGCATGGTGCATGCCAGCTGTGCCAGCTGGAATACACCATCACTCATCCCCGTGCATGGGAGTGACCTCTTTGCACCTTTGAATCCCCAAACCTTCTAGAAGGTTGACCCCTTTGGCCAAGCTTCTTGGAGAAGCTTGGCCAGCTGTCTTAGCTTCCCCAAGAAGCCAAGACCCCTTTGCACCCTTTGCCCCTTTTAGTTAGCTTCTTGGAGAAGCCTTGAGCCTTGTTTTTTTGCCTATATAAGCACCATCTCTCTCCCTTTGTTAGGGGTTAGCTATTTTCATCAAAAAAACCAGAGCTTGTGTATCTATGTATCTGCCATATATCTCCTCTCTCTAGATTTTCCCTCTCTCTCCTCTTGTGTGTGTGTTTTTAGGCCTAAAAGTGTGGTTTTACCTTACTTTTGCACTAATACACACATCATTACACCTTAGCTCGAGATTGGGAGGCTTGGAGGGTTGTTTGCTGAGGTTTTGGACTATTTTTGATCAGAAGAAGAGGGCTGGATCATTTGTTCTTGAGGTGTTCTTCAAGGGTGAGCACTTTGCTTTAGTTTCCCCATTTTTGCAACAAGTTTTTACCTATTTTGCTTACTGTTTTTAGCTTTGTGTATAACATAAAAAAGTCTTATATTTTCTTGCTTTTGAACTTTCATTAAGGTCACTTTGTGGTTTGAGTGCAAACTCACCCTCTTAGGCCTTATTTTGGCCTCTTTGTTGCCTTTTCTTGAGGCCTTATTTGCCTTGTTGTTTTGGGACCTCTCATCCTTTGAAAACCAGTGGGTTTTTAGTAGTGAGGAAGGTGGTTTGAAGTCTTGTATAGGGGAGGGACACCCCTCTCCCCTTTGTCCCTCTTTTGCATTTGTTTTTGGCTTAAAGGGCAACATGCATGCTTGCTTGTTTTTGGCGCCATTTCAGAGCTTTTTTGGGTGTTTTGGATCATATTTTGTCTCTGTCTAATGGTGTTTTGTTGGTCCTATGCATGCACCTTATACTTGCTTTGCATTCCTCTATTTGGCATAGAAATGCATCTTGTGTTTAGGCCATGTTTCTTGCATGTATTAGCATAACTCCATGAAGATATTAGCATCATTTTGCCATGTTTAAGGGCTGTGAGCCACTGATTTTGCCATGTTTGGCATGCTTGGTATAGTGGCTTTGCATTTTGGCTTGTAAGCCTTGGTTGTGTAGATCACTAGCATGCTTAACTTAGTTTTTTTTTCTCATGATTTGGCATCATTGTAGGCTATATTTCAGTCCCTAAATCATGCTCATATGCTTGCATTGGTCATCACTTTCATGCTTTGGAAGGTTGTTCTTTTGTGCCTTGAAATAGGCCTTGTGCATGTTTGTGTATTTGAGGTATTTTGGGGCTATCATATCAGAGGGTTTGGGTGTATTTTTGCATGCTAGAATTCTGTTTTTATTTGCCTAATATATGCCATGAGTGGTCATTTTAGTAGGTAGTGGAATGCTCCACTTTGTGCCTTAGCTTTAGGCCTTTATGGTTGCATGTTGCCTTGGACATTTGCCCACCTTTTGGGGCACTTTTGGCCACTGTTTTGGGGTGGACTGAGGTCTGCCCCATCATGGTTTAAGTCCACCATTGCACATTTGTCTAATGCTTGTTGCATGTTTGATTAATATGGTCTTGCCACATGCTAATCCTATTGCCTAAATTGTCCATGTTTGCATTGCATTTGCACCTTGCATGTTGCATTACATTTGGCATGTTTGCATTTTAGTATTAGGTTGCATTGTGGAGCCATGCTTGCATAACATGCATTGCATTACTTGGTTTGGGGTGTCAAACCAAGTGTGAGGGTTGAGAGGAGTTCATACCACAAGTGATGCAACTTGTCCCAACTCTCGGTCATCGAGGCCCTTGACCAATACATGATAGAGCCTTGGTCTTCATTTGTGTGTTGCATGCATTTCCATTAAAATGCAAACTTGGCCTTTTAGGCCATCATGCACCAAGATGCATCATTGATGGCCCGAGGGTCGAGGGCTATGCTCTCTTGAGTCTAACACATGATAGGGAGCATAGCCATGCTTACATTTGCTCAAAACTCCATGTCATGCCTTTGCTCTGTCTGTTCTTTGTCAAACCGTCTTCTGGAATTTTACGCCCGACCGATATAGAGTGCCGACCGCCATCGCATGGCCGATAACCTCATGGACAGCGGTAGAGATATTTTAGATGGCGATGGGCATTTCCTCCAGATGGTGTGCAAAGAAAGATACAAGGAAGGTATTCTGGGACTTTGGCAGTTTTTGGAGAGACAGGACAGTAAAAACAGAGGCAACAGTGGCATGACGCGGGTCTTCCGGGCAAGTTGGATCGAGCATGCATCATTCGCGCATCCCGAGGCAGGGCTGAGGCCCCTTTCTTTTTATATTGGATTTAATTTGATAATTAGAAATTTTGTAATAATTTATTTATTTATTGTTTGGACTGTAATATTTATTTGGTCCCTCCGAGCGAGGGCGAATTTGTAATAAGGGAGGGTGGGTGTGTGTGTGTATGCATTCCAACCCCCACTTCTTTCTTCCCTTTTATTTACCTGCTTACGATGGTAGATTAGGGCATGTTTAAATTAGCATACAGTATGATAGCATGCGTGCATCCATACATTTGTCTTACATGCACCGACTCGCAGACATCACGCTAACTGCATTGTATTTCAATTTCCAAATTGAATACTTGTTACTTGTAGCATTTTACATGCCATGCTTAGGATAGCCGAGCCTGTCTAGATTACACCCTTGCTTGTGTTGCATTAGCCACTTAACATGAACTAGGATCATGCATATGATTACTAACTAGTTTCTGTTTTGGCTTGGAGTACTAGGTGAGTTTTTTTCGCTTTAGCATATCGCATGCGTGTGAATGTTGCCATAACAGCATGATTACCATGTGGCTAAGTGCTTATATGAGATGAACTGCCTGAATACCTGTGGGTGAAGGTTGGATTGTTTGAGTTGGAAAAACTCATTGAAATCCGTGCTTTAACCTACTTGCGAGTAGCAAATTCCAAAACGCTTTTCAAAACAAACGGATATGCAATGCTTGTTTCCAAATTAGGCAATCTAGTCTATACTTGTTTGCTGTGCGCATAACATAGTAATTCTAGGCTAATAACCGGAATAAGAACACATAACGTTTTCAAAATCGGATATCATGGTTAGTAGAGGCCAGTCTTCGGACCGGGTGAAAGGGGGTGCTCATAGCTGACCTTCCCCGATCGTACCCAAGCTCCCGAGCCAAGACAACTTTGGTGATGACGGACACGTGGCCTTCAAAGACCGAGTCGGTTTCCTAAATTTCCCATTTAAAAATATTTAGGTGGCGACTCAGATTCCGCAAAGCAGTCCATGTTTGGCATTTCTTTCAAAAAAATCTGTTTTTCTCAAAACGATTTGCCAGAGTTGGACTCTTTGGTTCAGATTACGAACCGCAACAAACAAAAAGGGGAGTCCGCACTGTAGCCGAGGTCCCTCGCGGGCTTGCTACAGTTCCTTTTTGCACCTCTTCTTAGAGGATCATGCCTGAATTCGCCCCTCTTGCCAAAGCTCTTGTTTTACAAAGAAAGGTGGCCTTAGCACCATATGTCTTAGGTCACGTATATAGAGCTTGTTCCATTTTTTGTGAGAAACCCTTGGATGCTAATCAAAGAGATCCATTTTGGATACTTTAGCTTTGGCTTTTTGCATATGTTACTGAGCTACAATCTAAATGCCTAAAGTTTTTAGAGCCAAACCCTACTACTCATGGCATGAGGTTAGCCAATGTTTCACTCTATCCTTTCACCTTCGCTTTTTACTTTTCTTTCTTCCACCAACTCCGAGCCTCCATTTTTTCCCACAGCTTCCGTCCCTTCGAACCTACCAACATTGGCCCATCCTGGTTGAGGACCTTTCTGAGTGAAAGGTTCTGCTCTTCACCCCAACACAAGAACATATGGGCCTCTATTCTGATCCCTAGAGAGTTATTCATTGGGACTATGAACCCCAGAGCTTACAAATGCATTGCTGAGCCTATTGTCCTGCCCAATTTGCTAGGCAGTTTGGTTTCTCACAAGGGGTCCCAATACCTCTCTGCAGCCAGACCAATTTAAGTCTTACCAGCAGGGACTTAAATGTTCGAAGATCTAGATTAGAAGAAGCAACTTCTAAATTTATCCAGGACTTGATTGACTTTGAGTACTTCCCTTTCATTCCTCAAAGTAACATATTGAAAAGGTGCCAGAACTGGTGGGTGACCAATATGGAGGTACACTTGGCCATTCCTCCCCAAGACCTATTAATGGTACTAGACGTACCTCAACCCAAATCGAAAGGGGTTGGAATTGTTACTCCTTCCATCGCCTCGCTACTATAGTTCTTGCACCTGTCATCACAAAGCCTATTCCTGCTGCCTTAACTCCTCCTAGAGTTACTCGAGCTGCCTCGAAGAAAGGTATGTACCCTTGTTTCTTTTCTCTTCTTCTCCTTTATAATGCTCTTAGCCTTACTTTTAGTTTTTTTCTTTAGTATAGGTGGTGTGGGTGCCTCACAGGGAGGTTCTCCCCAAAAGGTCCAAGCTTTAAACCTTCTCAGGAGCAAACAGCAACAACAAAAGAAAAGAAAGCTTTTACTTGATCCTGAAGAGGAGGCACCTGGGGTTCACGCAGCGGAAGAAGAAGAACCAGAAAAAGAAGAGACAGAACAAGAGCAAGAGACACCCTTTGTAACGCCCCAAAATAAACCCAACATGAATAATACATCAATCACGCATATTCCTCAATTACAATCATTCTCCATTCTCTGTCTCAAAAATATCCAAGGTTTATACAAAGGTTCCACATGCAATTATACATTCAAAGCTATGAAAACACCTGAATCTATAGCATGTGAAACATATGAACTTCTATGTAAAAGTAAAATAAAAGAAATGCCCTTATGGGCTTACATCTTCTAAGACAATAGCCTGGTTACACAAAAGTGGTCTCTTGGACCCTTACCAAAAATAGCTCTTGGCTTTACAAATTTTCATGACAAAATAAAGAGCACACTACTCTTCTCAAAACATTTCCACGCCCTCAATTCGGCGGGATCACCACATCTTTACCTGCACCAAATCTCATAGGGGTAAGCATAAAGCCCAGTAGAGAATTCTAACAAAGTATATACAGCTATGCTAAAATTCTCAACATCAGATGTAAATGTGTTACCATGCCATGCCATAATGAAGAAAAACGTCATTTTAATGCACTACTTGAAAATCACCATGTTTCAATGATACTAGGCAATCTCATCCATTTCAAACTTCCAATTCTTTTAATCAAGGGGCGGTAAATATGACACTGGTAATCCCTAGGCTGGTGTCTGCAAGTAGACTCTACGAGTACTACCAAACTGTCATTTTTACTGGTATTAACCAGAAGGCTCGACACCTATCCGCGCGGGTTTCTAGTCTTTCACCAAGGACACTTAGGCCAACTTATCTATCATCTACACCCCCTATCTGGACTTACCACCGTATTTACCCCATGAACATTTCCACATTTCTCCTTCCAACATTATTCCCTTTTATGAAACAATAATCTCAAATCTAAGCTTATAATGCAAATTAATAATTGAATAAAAATGCAATGCAATGATTCTTCCATGATTCATAACATTTCTCTGTGTTCAAGCCTCTACAATAATATCAACGTTCATGTTTCCCATTACCTCTTTCAATGCTCATCTAGACTACAGGTAATGCTTTCAAACTTAAAGTTTTCAATGTTTGTGTTTCTTACAAACCCAAGTGCTCAACAATTTGTCATCTTATTATCATATATCACCATATCCTTAACCATAGTTTCCAAAAAAATTCTCCATTACCATATGACAAGCTTCCCATCTATGCAACCACATTATGAAATCTACACACATTCATCTTTGATCAAATGAGAAGAAGATTTCATGGACAATTCCAAGTTTTTTCAAAAATCCCCAAATTCTAGGATTTTGCATCAAAACCAAAATAACTCTCATTTTATGGTGAGAGTTCATCAAAATCTACTTTATGAGATCATAGATACAAAATCTTAAGGATCAACATGAAAATCTTTGAGCTTTTAAACTCTCATTTGAGAAATTCCATTATTTTTTTTTAATCAAAAACAAAATTTCTAAATAATACAAGAGAAGTATAAAACCAACACTCGATCTTGCAAAACTTGTATATATAACTCAAGAATATCCCTACCTCCAAGTAGAAGCACAAGGAGAAGGGCTAGACAAAGGTGAAGCTTCCAAAAATGGCAAATCCCACTTCTTCTTGGATGGAAATGAAGATCTTGAAGAGCTCAATCTTTTTGTCTAAGGAAGGATGGTGAGAAGACCACTAGATCTAGGTCAAATATATATATATAGAGAGAGAGAGAGAGAGAGCATTTCTAGAGAGAGAAGCTCTCAACTTAGGGTTTGGATGAAAAAGAGATGAAAAAGTTATGTAAAAAGTCGCTTTTACGATCTGATATACACATAGTCCGCTCGAGTAGAGAGTTTCACGCTCGAGCGTCTGACATAACAACAACAACTCGCTCGAGCACAAAGAGCACCGCTCGAGCGTGGATTACACCCGTCTAGTATTTCATAAATTGCATAACCGCCGAGTGCTATAAGGCCGCCGAAGGTAAGAAACTCCGCTCGAGTGTGAAAAACACTCTTGCAGCACTTTTGTAGAGACACCCAATACTGAAAGATTGCAAACTCCGCTCGAGCGCAAGAAGGCCCACTCGAGTGGAAGATCGAAATTCTGGGCAACAAGATTCTAGACTGAAAGGCAACGAACCTGTTCTAAACACGCTCAAGTCATTCCAAAACTCAAATTCAAGAGGTGTAAGGAAGAAGGACATAACCGGCAGCATCAGACAACAAGATTCGAATCCAGAATACCATGACAGTCGAGTAGAGACCCGGGGTTGCTATACCCTTAAAAAGAAGGAAGAAGATGACTGTCTCTCTTGCTGATTTCACTGGAGATCCCATCCACAAAGCATCTGCTAAAGCAGTGCAAGCAGAGCATTCTAAAGAGCTTATTGTATTTCAAAGGGCTGAGAAGAGGAGGCAACAGCAAATGCTTAGAGATAAAGTTGCTGTCGCTGATGCATTCCAAAGAGAAGTTGCAAGAAAACAACAAGCTGCTGGACATTATACTCTTCACAATGCCCCAATCATAGCCACCACCTCTAAAATTAGTAATTCTCTTTGTGCCCCTATTTTCTTTTCTCAAATTCTTGGTACTGAGACTTAACATTACTTTGTATTTCTTCTTTTGCAGCGACAACTATTCTGCCTTCTTCAACAAAGACTCATTCAATCTCAATTGAAGTTGAAAGACCTCGAGCTATAAAGCCAATTCAAGCAATACTTCCATCTTTTAGTCCCATCCATATTTTTTATACCCTCCTTGAGGCTAAGTATCCCTGCATCTCTTTCTTTTGGCTTAACTTCATACTTCGCTTATTTATCTTTCAATTCTACTCGATTTAATTTTCCTTCAAGCCTTACTGTTCCTTCCTCTCCTAAGAAAATTCTAGTTGTTACATCATCTCCAGCAATAGCTGATTTCCATAGAGAAGACACTGATAGCCCTCCAATTCTTCGTTCGTTATCTCTGCCTAGCACTAGTCTCTCTTCTCTTGAGCTACTGGTAGCCAAAACTATAGAGACTGCAAAGGATACTCCACCTTCTCCTCTTATTCCTATGCAGTCATTTCTTCCTTCGACCAGAGCTCTTTCTGCCCCTTCCATGTCCATAGATGAGGTGGACATCTTCGAAGCTAGGCTAGCTAGTCTGTTTGACATACCTTCCACCTCTCCAATAGCTAGCAATGAGACCAAGCCATTAGTTCTAGCTGATTCTCTGCTAGATATTTTTTAGACTTCTTCCTCCAGTAGTAAGACTTCCTTGCCTTCAATAGACCTAGACAGTTTTGAAGCCCTACAAAGGCCTATAATAAAAAATGGCTTCCTCTAGTGTTGCAAGATTGTTGAGCAATCCGGCATGACTGTCTCAAGTCATTTATCTCAAGCGGTAACCACCATTGATTTTTACATCAACATCTGTCATGCTGCCAAGGCCACCGAGGAGAAATTGCTGAGAGATCAGAGCTTTGTTTCCAAAGTACATACTGAGGTGTCAGAACTGAAGGAACAACACTCTTCTGTCTCTCAATTTCGAGCTCAACTATTGGAGAGGAAAGCTCAACTTGAGGAAGAGTTATCAGCAGTCAACCAAGCTTTAGATCGAATCGCACTAAGTCAGAAATTACCAATCAAGAGTCGGTCGATTGAAAGCAGGAGATGACCACAGCCATTCAGTTGTTCCCATCTCTTAAGAATAGAGCATCTATTGTAAAAGAACAACTGAAACACTGTACTGACTTTTGGGCCAACCTATGGCTACATGTACTTAACTCTTTATGAAATAAAGTTCTTATTTATCATTTGAGTGTTCTCATGTTCTTTTCAGTTAGCACTTATTTTATTCCTTGTGTTTCCCTTATGGTTGGAAAATAATGCTTCAAATATCTGCCATTAATCTTTTTGGGATGTATATATCCATTCAAATTTTTCAAATGATATGCTCCCAAAGCCAAGACCCTATGAACTTGATAGGGTCCTTCCCAGTTAGGTGACCATTTGCCAAACTTGTGGCTTTTAATCTCAATTGGAAGTATTGTCTGCCATACCAAATCACCTTCATCAAAGCTAATGTGCTTGATTTTCTTATTGTAGTTTTTGGCTGCTTTCTTCTTTTGGAAAAGAATGCTATTTAATGCCAGGATTCTAGCTTCATCTATGCTTTCTAGTCTTAAACACATACTTTGATGGTATTGCTCAAGATCTAACTGATCCTGGCATCTCACCCTCAAGGACTTAACATTAATTTCCACAGGTAACACCGCATCATGCCCATATACTAAGGCATAAGGAGTGATTCATGTACTCGACCTTAGAGAAGTCTTATAAGCCCACAATACATCCAACAGCAAGTTATGCCAATCCCTAGGATTGTCTTTAACAACTTTCTGTATTCCTTTCTTTAAAGACTTATTGGATGATTCAGCTTGACCATTGGCTTGTGCATAATAAGGGTAGAATTAACAAGGCTAATTCCAAACTCTGCCACAAAAGACTTTACCATTTTCCTATCAAATATAGTCCCATTATCAAAAGTTATAGTCTGTGGGATGCCAAATCTGTGGATCAGATCTTTAATAAATCCAATAACTTCGATCTGGTCTACAGCCTTATATAGCTTAGCTTCAACCTACTTAGTAAAATAATTTGTGGCCACTAAGATGAAACAATGATGCTTCGAAGAGGATGGGTGTATTTTCCCCATCATATCCATAGCCCATCCTCTAAATGGCCAAGGTTTCACAACTGCATGCAGGTCAATTATGGGCACGTGCCTTATTGTGCCATGCTTTTGGCATACCTGACAACCTCTAGCATATTCTATGCAGTCTTTAAGGATAGTTGGCCAATAGTAGGAATGTCTTCGAAGCAGCCATCTCATCTTCACACCAGGTTGATGAGCACCACAGTTGCCTTCATGAACCTCAACCATAACTGTCAATGCTTCTTTTGGAGCTAAACATTCCAACAATAACCCATCTGCCCCCCCTTTTGTAAAGAGCATTACCATACATTATGTATTGCATAGATTGCAATTTAATTTTTCTGCTGGCTTTCGAAGATGGGCCAACCAAATACTGCATTATTGGATGCCTCCAATCTTATTCTTGTAAGTCATTATGATTGACTTCTAGGACCATATTCCTTTTATTCAAATGTAGTATTACCTTTTGATATGTTATTTAGCTTATGTTCCTTTGAGTATTGTCTCTTCTCTTGAAATTCAAAGCTTTCTGAGCCACATCATTAACTTTACTATTCAAGAATTTAGGGAAATAAGTTACATTTGCTATCTGAAATTGAGACAGCAAATGCAATGCAACAACATAATATGGCAACATGCTCACACTTTGACATTTGAAAATCCCTTTCACCTGGTTAACTACCAATTGAGAATCTCCAAATATGTCAACTGCATGAGCTTGTAATCCAATAAGTATTTCCAGTCCCATTATTAAGGCTTCATATTCAGCTTGATTATTAGAACAAGTAATTTCATCCACTCTGAAACCATGTGTAGTTTCTACCCCTTGTGGTGACTTAATTACTACACTAATTCCAGTTAGACCATTGGCTTTTGACCCATCGAACCACATTTGCCATGGTTCAACACTAACCATACCAAGTTCCATTATTTCTTAGCTTTCTGTTTGACATAGATGGTCTGCCAAAAAGTTAGCTAAAACTTGTCATTTTACTGCCTTTTGGAGGACATATTCTAAATGAAATTTTGATAAAGTTAGTATCGCCCTCAACATGGGTCTAGATAACATATATTTAACCAAATCTGTGGTTGCAATTACCAAGACAATTGTAGGCAAAAGATAGTATCTTAATTTCATTGCAAAATACAATGCAAGGCAATTTTTCTACAAATTGAATATTTACATTCACAAGAATTTAGAAACCTACTAAGGTAATAAACAGCTTGCTCCTTGCCTTCTTCATTGTCTTGGGCTAGGAAAACTCCCAGTGAATCTTCTATTGCAGCTATATACAACTTCAAGGGCTTATCATCCTTTGGTGACATTAGCACTGGAGGGTTGGCCAAATAGGCTTTGATTCCTTCGGAAGCAGTTTAATGCTCTGCTATCCACACAAATTCCTCTTCATCTTTTTCCCTGCAGTATTAGAAGTAAATCTTCGAAGAAAATCAACCTGCCCAAGGAATTTTTGTACTTCTTTCTTACTTGATGGAGGTCTGGCTTCGATGATAGCTTTGGCTTTGTTCTAATCAATCTGTATTCCCTTCTTGTGTACTACATAGCCCAAGAAGTTTCCAGCTGATACACTAAAAGCACATTTGAGAGGATTAAGTTTCAACTTAAACTTTCTCATTCTTTCAAAAGCCGCTTCCAAGTGAAACAAATTTTCCTCCATGGATTGGGATTTTACTACAATATCATCAATGTAGCACTCTAAGTATCCTCCAATGAGATCATGAAAGATAGTGTTCATAGCTCTTTGATATGTAGCCCCAGCATTCTTCAGACCAAATGGCATTTTAACCCATTCGAAGGTGCCAATGTTCCCAGGACATCTGAATGCTGTTTTATGGACATCCTCTTCTACAATACAGATTTGGTTATAACCAGAGTGCCCATCCATCATTGATAAAATTTGATGCCCTGCTAAACTGTTCTGAAATCAATGCATATCCTCATTTTACTATTCTTCTTGACTACAGGCACAATATTTGATAGCCATTCAACATACCTGGCTGTCCAAATAAAGCCTGCCTTGAGGAGCCTAAGGATTTCTTCCTTGACCTTCTGAATCACTTTATGACTCATCCTTCTTGGTTTTTGCTTGTATGGCTTGACATTAGGCCTCATAGGGAGCCTATGTTCTACTAATGATCTATCCAATCCTGGTAGCTCATTATAAGACCATGCAAAACAATCTTTATATCTCTTCAAGACCACCAACAATTGGTCCCTGTCAAGAGCATTCAACCAAGCACTTATATAGGTGGACTGCTATATAGATCCTTCCCCCAAGTTCACTTCTTCCGAAAGGTCTTGCATCTGAGGACTTACTGATGCTTCTTTTTTGATTTATTTTACCTTCGAAGCAATCTCCTTGCTTTGTCCTATCTCCAGTTTCTTTGATTCAACTTCTTTGTCCTCATCCTCATAGACAAAGTCTGTCCACAAGGCTTCTTCTTTCTGTATCTCCTGGACCTTTGTTTCAATATCCAATGTACAATATTTACCCAAGGCCAAAATCCTGATCTGTTGCTGCTCTTGCTCACAGCCAATTATCATGGCTTCTTTTTCTTGCCTTTGCACCTTCTGGACTATTGATTTTATGTCCAATGTTGAGAATTTAATTAAAGCCAAAGATCTGGCCTCTTGTGTGTCATCTCTTTGCCTACAACCAGACGTCATTGTCATCTTTGGCGACAAACTTCTCATTAGCACTTTCTTGAACTAAGTGTTTCAGGTGTGCTACTTCCTCATCAGTCATCACTTCGGCTAATCCATCAGGTTTCCTCAGTACACTAAGTGGTGCCACTCCTTCAGTATACAATTTGGCCTCTGCAAAATCTGTACAAGCTATGAAGGGTTGAGGTTCTACATTAATCTCCTCTGTCTCTCCACTGCCCAAGGCCATTATTATTTTCTGATGTAGAGAGGAAAGCACACACTTGTTGGTGTGAATCCAATCCCTACCAAATAGAGCATTGTATTTAGCATTGCTGTCAATAACGAAGAATGCAGTCATACAGTCCCTGGTTCCTACACTCAGATTGATGGGCAAAATGCCTTGAGCCATCTGTTTGTCTCCAGCAAAACCAGCAATGGTTATACTAGTTGGGATTAGTCTGGGGTTCCTCTTTCCTAGTTTCTTTAAAGAAGATTTCAAAAGCAGGTTTACTGCTGCCCCATTATCCACCAACACTCGGTTCATCCGTATCCCATCGAAGAAGGCCTTGATATACAAGGGTTTGACATAGTGTGTCATGGATGTCGTAGGATACTCAAAAGGGTATGAGAGGTTAATACTCACCTCTTCCTCACTCTCATCTCTAGTTTCCATTGGTATGGCTACTTCGGATTCATCTTGCACCATACTCACTTGTGAGTCTTCACTGGAAACTGGAATTGGGTCAATTTCTTGACCTTCTTGGTTCTCATCCTCAGCTTGGAATTCTTGTGGTAGTATATGTATCATATTCACTGATACTAGGGGAAACGAGCCAAATTGGATGACTGGCTGTACCTGTTTCTCTTCTTGGCCAACTTGTTCAATTATTTCAGAAGCATCTTCCTTGCTGCATTCTGACACTTCAGTAATCGTAACTTCCTTCGAATGGTCTGTTTCTGTTGGTTTTTCAACCAAAAATGTCTGTTCAGCCATGAAGGCTTCAAACATTTCTTCTTCAACCATCTCTTTCTTTTGGCCTAGGCCAATTTCTTCCTCTGTCTCACTTTCACTTTCCATCAAAGCCTTTTCGATCCCGCCAAATCGATCTCTTGGCTTTCGCCGTAGAATGAACTTTGGCCAATTGCTCTCTGCTGTAACTCCTCTTGTCTTGAAGAGTTGATTTTGGATTATGATCTAACTTTAAGTTTTGTTCTCCCTCTGCTTGGCCCTTTGGCTGGACCACTGAAGAGCTTTCTCCACTTTCTTTCTGATCCTTCTGGTACTGAGTGTACCTTCGTTGGATCTTCCTCCTTTGGGATCTAGAGATCACTGGGACCATATCTAGTTTCTTTGTTTTTGGATGCTTTAGTAACACCCAATTATTTGGAGCTACCAAAGGGGGTTTAACCATCCTGCCCTGATCTCCGACAACATTTCTCTGCGTAGACATTTCTCTAGGTTTGTTTTGCATGACAAACTAATCTAGAACTCCAGGTACCTATGAACTCACTAGCTCAGTTGTCGAGCTACCTCTTTCTTCTTTCGAAACCAATTTCGAAGCTGGCTGTGAAGGCCACTGTTTGGCCCTGACTCACTGTTTTGGGCCTAATTCAGGCTTTCTATGAAGGTGGCCACTTTCCATCTTGTGTGATGTTGATCTAGGGGGCTAATCTCTGGCTTTGATCCCATAACCTGAGCCCATTTCAGGCCTTCTTTCAGGACGATTGCCCTCTATTCTGTAACAGTTGGGTGGTCTGAATTCATGTAAAGGTCTCTTTCCCTTGGAGTGCATTCTCGTGGCTGCTGGCTCAGTTATGAATTGTTGTCTAGTACTAGTTGGATATGGTCTCTTATTATAGGCATTGGTTGGTTTAGGACGCCTCTGCACATCCATGTAATATTGCTTCCCATCAATCGGGAGCTCTTTCAACCACTTGTAGCTCAACCTACACCTGGGACACATTCTTTGCACGACAGCCGCCTCTAAAGAATCATCATCCAGTGCCTCTTCATTAGAGTTTTCCTTCAGACTTGCAAAGCCTTGCCCAATAGCTGGTAAACTTCTAGCATCTGTTTTGACAGTAGTTTGGCTGGCTACGTGCATTTGCACATTGACCTCTTCCAATTCTTTCAAGGACAAGTTCTGGAAGTCTGGTACAATAACATTGGCTGTCATTTCTCCAATTTCTGGGAATGGATTAGTGTCAATCCCCATGGCCTTTTCTGCTTTAGCTGGGAATTTTAAACTCCCTTTTCGAATATGCTCTTGGATCCTGTCTTGAAAAACAATGCAGTTTTAGTTGAGTGAGACCAAGAATTATGCCATTTACAATACATTTTTCCTTTAAGTTCCTCTGGAGATGGAATTTTGACTCCTTTTGGTAACTTAAAGAAGTTTGCCGCAAGCAAATGATCAAAAATGTCATCTGCCTTTGTTAAATCGAAAGAGTATTTCCTATGAAGGTCTTTTTTTTTAAACTGTTGGTCTATTGTTGTGTCTTTATGAATTAATACTTCATAGATCACAGGTTCTTTTCCCATAATCTCTGCCGCATCAATCTCATAATTAGGATCTCTATAATACATCTTGTATGATGCATTACTTCGATCTTGCTCTTCCTCTAATAATGCTTCATACTTAGGCACCTTATAGGTTAGTTCCACCAAGTCTCTAAACTCAGTTGAGTCAAACTTCTTTCGAAGCCTAAACTCTAGACCATTTTGAGCCAACCTCAGAAATTCAAGCTCTGGTAAGATGATCCTCCATTTGTTTCGTGCTCTTTTGAATCTAGCAATAAACTGAGTAACCTTCTCATCAGGCCTTTGACTCAATCTTGCCAAGTCTGCCATAGACACTTCTGGCTCTGTTTGGAAGAATTGGGCATTAAATGCCTCATATATTTATTCCCAAGTTTGGATAGAGCCAGATGTAAGGTTAATATATCATACAAAGGCTCCTCCAGTTAGAGAATTTAGGAATAATCTTAACTTCATATAGTCATTATTGGTAAATTCATCGCACTAAGCCGCGAACCTAGCAATATGCTCAATCGTTGACTGGTTTCCATTTCCATAAAAAGGGCAAAGTCTGGTATCCTGAAACCTCTTGGGTATTCATGTACCCTATCTACCCATTCGGTTTCTGTGCACATTGTGAGTCTGAACCCCCCGAGCCATTGGTCCACACATCTCTCTAACAATATCAGCAATTTGGTCCCTAGGGACCATATTTTGTGCCTGTTGAACCACTACTGGAGGAACAAACACATGATTTGGTGGACAACCTTGTGCCTGGGGTCCTCTTGGTCCATAGGGTGGTATGTTTGAGACTAGTTGTCCCTATGGTGCTGGCTGTTGTTGAGGGTATGGGTGACCCCTTTGAGCCTATCCTGCGAAAGGTGCTGAAATAGGTGTTGTGTCTCTTCCAATTGCAGGAAACCCTTCCAATCCCCCAGGTATAAATTTGAACAAAGGATTAGTGAACCCTCTCGTACCAGGTATGGCTTCGAACATGGGATTTGGAAACATCCTTACGCCATTTTCTTGTGTTGGACCAAATCCACCAATTTACATGCCTTCACTGTTGAGTAATGAGGTATTTTGATTTGCCACAGGCCTCGAAAGAGGCTCATACCAAGACTGGGGTGATGGTCTTTCATGGTTTTGGTTACTAGTTTGACCATTAGTATGTCCATTACTATGCATAGGCTATATATCTCTAGCCAATCTTTGCTGAGGGACATCTGAATTTTCCTCTATATGTCTTGCGTTAGTTGGTTGATGAGTATTCATTTGATCCAAAAAGGATGTTGCCCACCTTTCCATTGTGTTCATTAACGGTTGTCCCATGGCATCTACTAGGCCACCCCATGGATTCATTGGTTGAGTAGATGGAATAGTGAATGGTCCAATTCCTTGGCCTCGTCCAATATTATGAACATGTGGTACTTGTTCCGAAGTGCTGGTCTGTTCGACTATAGGTTCTGATTAAATACGTGTTTCCACAGGATGTGTTATCACATTATCTTTTGGATTAGGCATTTCTACCTCTCCTTCCACGCCTTCTTCCAAGCGTTCATTTTCTCCTTGTCTCCTACATCTAGTCATTTCAATTAGTCCCGCTGGGCGTGCCAAAAATATATGTTGGCTTTTTTGGCTTTCGAAGGTTATTTTTGCAATTGTGAGCGTGCCAGCAAGGATCAATCAGTTCTTACAGAATATTAATTGCCAACCAATTATCAGACGATTGTGTTTTAGTTCTTTTAGTCTCAATGAAGAGGACTTTTACTGGTGGCTTTGTTTAGGAGAATTAAGCAAACAATGATTAAATTAAGAACAATTGTAGTATTTCATTAAGCAAAATGAAAGACTTACGAAGATCCAAATCAGCCTCGTAGAGGTTTACAGCAACAAGCTACTTGAAAACTACTCCTATGAACGAAATGCAGTGCAGGAATTTGAAGTAAAGAAATATAAAGAACAAGAAATATAAAAACTGGAAGGAAAAATAAAGTAGATAAAACTGGTTTTTTGGATCTGAGTCTGGGGGCACTTTCTGAGGCCTTCTTTGCTATTTATACTTCTCAATGACAACCGTTGAACTGCACTTCTAACCGTCGAACCGCTCCTCCATGATCGCTGATCATGTTGCCTTATAGTTAGCTCCATTATGCCAATATCTACAGCTAGGCTTCCCTTCTAATTTTAAATTTAAATATGAGTAACCGTTAAAGCCACATCATTTTGCATCTCTTTGCTGATCCAGTGCTATCCAGATCTTATAAAAACCAATACTAACTGCCACGTGTAAGATTACGATCGAAGGTTCGAATTGTTTTCCCGTATTGCCCTTATCTTGCCACGTGTCGAACTGTGATTGGCTTATACAAAATATGTAGCCAATACATTTAGAAGAAAATAAAAAGCCTATGGCCATTGCCAAAACAAGTAAAATGCATTCCATAGTTGCATAGTACAATTAACCAAGGCACTACTTAAAAACCATCTCAGAGAACTTTATTTGTTCAAACATTTTTCACATTCCTGTTTTCAAAACAAATAACTACAACGTTATCCAAAACCAAACAACCATATCCAAACAAGATGTTAAAGTCAAGCAAAGTATCAAATCTCTCTCATGTACATCTCTCTCAGAAAAATAATCTTTACAAACAAGACATCCGTGGTGCCTGCCAGAAAAGTTTCCTCTGGCTTTCAGTAATCAAAGACAAACATGGCGGGATTATTTTCCTAAGTTATGGCCTTGAAAACACCATCCAATCTACAAATACTGTACTCACATGAACACCCTAGTTCAAATTTATCTCCCTCAATCTTTTCCAATTTATGAACATTTCTTTCATCCTTGCAGTCATCACTACCAAGCAACCCCCCAAATCCAAATTTAGGAGCCCACAACATCTGTTTCCCATTATTGCTAACATTTCTTTTCTGTTATTACCCAAACAAAAGCTCACATCAAGCAACTTTAAACTGGGGCATATTGAATCAAGTTTTCTAAGGTATTTATCACTCAGGTTCGAATTACATCGTGGGTCCTCCACAATATCAGAAGTGCTATCCCCTTCCTCAAAATTTGTTCTCTCCGTATCAATATCCTTTAGAGAAGGACAGTTTTTGGCAAGCGTGAAAAAGGTTGAATCAGTTAGCACAGAGCATAACTTGAGGTTTATTATGATTAGGGAGATATTTTGATAACTGACTCACGTACTTATCAGTGATTAGAGTATTGAGATGATAGTATAAAAGGTGATCATCATCTTTCCATTTTCTTTCAAAATGACCAGTTTCCCAGTTATTATATTGACCTGGCCTAGACATCTGATTCCATATCACATCAGGCAAGCAAAACTCAAAAAGATGCAATACAAGTAATTAGGATTTGAGACTAATCATGATGAATAAGGTTTCAAATGCAAGTAATGGAGTAAAATGCTTTTCAATTAAACGACATCAGCAAACAATTGCACCAACTTAGATATTGATCAAAACTCAAATAGATGCAAACAACATACCATGTGAAGCTCAGGAAAGAAACCAACTTACAGCTGGTAACTACAAGCTCTGTCCATTACTAAAAGTTTCAATTAAATTAACACATCTGCCTTAAAGTTGAATTCTCTGAGAAGTTTCAATTAATTTAACAGTTTTTCCTCCAAGTTGACATCTCTGGAACACAGCTTCACATATTGGACAGCTGAAAGTTAAAAACTTGACGAGTTCAAAAAACAAGTCTTCTTGTCAAATTCCAATGCAAAAATCAAAGCAAAATGCAGAGAGAATATGGATTTGGAGGGGTTTTTTTTTTCTCTCTCTCCCTCTCTCTCTCTCTCTAACAAATACCACTTACTATTCTTCTTCATCCTCAAGTCACAAGAAGTCCTAGCAGCCCCTTTCTTTCTTCACATACAGAATACCTTTGCCAGAGATGCCTCATATCAGTCATTGCCCTCCTCTAGGATCCGATAATGTTCAATTTTAATGTGGAGAGTTTGGAATTGTTCCAAAAAGGTCACCATTTCTCTGGTTCTGTCCACTGTCAAATGCTTAATCTGAGAGCTACACCACAAAATTTCCCCAATGCTCTTTGTTGTCAATCTGTAAAGTCCTGTGAGATCAAGAGTCTGTAAGTTGGGGCAAACGACCCCTATTTTTTTTAGGAATTCATCATTTGACGCACAAAAACCCAACTTCAAAGATCTTATTCGATAATTCCTCTCCAAGACCATGTCCAAATCATCTTCAACCTGTAGCTTTAGAAGGTGCAGTTCAATTTCTGAAAGCACATGACATTCTTTCATAAGAAGGAAGAAGGTTGTGGCGGTTAAGGTTTAACAACAAAGCTTTATGTACACAAGACTAGAAAGATATTGGCATAAATCCCTCATGGTATCGTCATTGAGAAAATCTATGTCAAAAAGTGTCAAGTGTGTCAAAGATGGACATGCACACAAGAAAGTCGAGAGTCCATGTAAGCTCAAACCAGAATCTTCGTATATTAAAATCTTCTCTAATGGAATGCCTGCTGTTGAAATGGAAGAAAGAACTCAGTCATGATCTCCATCTGGTTGCAACACAAGATCACGTAAAGATGTTGCATAAGTCATGGAATTCTCAAAAGTGAAGGAATCATTTTGTAAACTGGAATAGGGTCCAGCATCTAGAGAAATCAAGTTTTGACTATGGCGTAGTACATAACAAACGCCATGTTCAGTTACTTTGCACAATGCACGTTGAATTTCAAGCAAAAGCTCACAATTTGATGACAAAGCAATGAGAGATTGATCAGAACAACCAACCTACCCAGTTATATCAATTTTACTCAACCGTCGGAGCTTACGTGACATAACCTCAATTCCAGCATCAGTTACCATGTACTTTGCGGTTTTAGAATCAAAATTGTGGCCGGAAAAGTAGATATCAAGCTCTTCAAGCCATGGTAAAGCATCAGCTATGGCAACAAGGTGGTGATTTCGAAAACACTTGGCCCAAGGACATCTTAAAATCTTCAAGTTCTTCATGGTCAAACCCAATTTCCTAAAAGTTTTACATTGTGTTTGGAAACTTAGGGGAGAAAAGAAAAGAAATGATTACTTAAGTTATAAGAGAAAAGAAAAGAAAAGAAATAATTGTGATTTCTCTCATTTTTGTTTGGATAAGGAAAAAATAAAAGAAATGAAATGATTGTTATTTCTCTTATTCTTATTTGGTTAGATTTCATTAAGAGAAAAGAAAAGAAATTATTTTATGTTATATTATCAAAATAACCTTTTTATATTTTCAATCATTTTATTTCTTTTATTTTTATAGAGACAAAATTGATATTATGAAAATAGTGGTTTCTTTTCTTTCCCAATCTCTCCACTTTTAGGAAGATTGAAAATGAGGCTTATAAGAGAAATGAGTTTCTCTCTATTTCTCTCTATTTCTTTCTATTTCTCTCCACTTAGATTATCCAAATAAATAAGAGAAATACATATCTCTCCATTTCTTTTCTTCTCTCTCCAAATCACTCAATCCCAACATAAAGTTAGGTAATGGGGGTTTTTGTAAAAACTCAAGAGCAAGGGAATAAAGATCCAACCCGGAAAAAGCGATTCTTCGAATGGGGTAATTGACGTCGGCATTGTCACCGAAGACAGGATCGTGAAGCTCAATCTTGTGGAGGTTTGTGAATCGTTGAAGGGCTCTGAATAAAGCCTCACAGTTATTGCTGTAGAACAATCTATTGGAGGCCACCGATTTATGTCGAAGTCGGTTGGTGATGGAGAGGAATTGCTTAGAGACCAAACAAGGGGATTGCAAGGAGTTGATGTCATCGGCTGCTAATCGATTCAGAATCAATTCCCAGCAGTCTTCAAACAACTCAGCTTCCATGATTTCGCTTTGAAGAAACAAAAACCGATGATCTTCAATTATTTATTTGCATATATGATTGATTCGGCAAGAGAGATGAACATGAGAGAGAAGATAATAATCACCAAATGAAACCCTTGTTCCACCATCACCAAATCACAGCAGCCATTGAAGTAATAAAAGCAATGACTAAGGATGCCGGGACCTCTAACCTGGTCATAGTTCTTGGCTAGACAAAGGTCATGGTATCACAAGGAAGACGGGTCGAGGTCAGGTCATCTCTGATCCTTGTCTCGTCTTTTATTAAATTTCAAATTAATAAATAAAAAAATACATTTTTTTTTTGAACGACAATAAAAAAAAAATCCAAAAATCATTTTTAATATTTTTTTATTTACCAAATGTACATGAAATCAATATAGGCTCATTTTTTATATTAAATTGAGTACTCATCGAATCTTTTATCAAATTTGAATTTGATAAAAAAAAAATTAAAAATTAAAACAAAAGATGATTTTTTTTTAAAATTAAATTTGATAAAAATAAAATTTTGAAATAAGAGAGAAATTCTTTTTTAAAATGACTTGATAAAAATTTAATGAGATAATTGGAGTAAAATTAAATAAACATTTACACGTCTAACCACTGTGTGGGTTGATTAATTACAGATCGATGGACCTTTGAGATACAAATAAAAAAGAAAGATATAGAAAAGGAAAAAGATAATTAGTGAGAATTTCATTTATATGAGAGATGTCTTTGGTCGAATAGTTGATCTTTTATAGAGCTAAGAACATAACTAATAAAATTATTTAGTGAGAACAACAAGTTATTATTTTAAATATATATATATATATATATTTTAATCCAAAGTTGCTGATTGAAGAAGCAGAGGGCAATGATTGGTGGGGGTGGTAGTTATATAGATAGATTAAGTGGACAAATAGATGATATGTAAACAAATAGAAGGATGACACATATATAGATAAATGGGTAGACAGTTGACATTTTGTCAGATAGGTGACATAGACAAATAGATGGATAGCGGACATATAGTCTTTTCAAATTGTTTTAAGAAAAAATAGATCTTGGAACTATTGCCTCGAAAGTTTTGAAATTGGACTTATGACCCAAGTGCTCAAAAGGAAATTGCTAAATGAAAATAAATAAATAAATAAAATTGATTTGGAAGTAAATTCTTTTAGAATTTAAGCAAATAATCATTTTATTAATTGGATTTCAAAGTGACAAGGAATGCATCTAAGAAACTACCTTTTCGTGTGTTAAAAGGAAATAATTATTTTGTATGTTTGATTTGATAAGAAATTAGGATATATATATATATTATTAATTAACCTTAAAACAAATAGTACTACTACAAATCCAAAAAAAAAAAAATCACAAAAATTATTCCAAAAAAAATGAATTAATGGCATATATTCATTATCATTGTGACACACATCTCACTAATTTTAAATATATATTACACACTCGGAATAAGATTTGAAATAAGTTTTCAACACAAAAACAGAACTTACAAAAAAGAACAATGTGTGGTGTATGATTAGATAAAATTTAAATTAATTTCAATTCTTAAGAAATCTGATCAATTTTCGAGCAATTAAGCCTTGTTTGGTTTCTTTTTCATAATTTTTTTTTTGATAAAATGGAAATTAATTTGATAAAAATAAATGTCAGAAAAGTATTTTTAAATTTTAAAAAATTATTTCTGACCTCCCAAAAGATAAAAATAATGTAAAAATGATAAGTATTTTTGAATTTTTTTTTTATTTCTTTCACTACATTAATTTTTAACATTTTTTAAAAAAATTCTTAAACAAGTTTATGAAAATCAAACCAAACATTTAGAGAGATTTATTTATAAATCTCATTTAGTAGACTTACAGCCCAATAAATCCATAAAATTTTCTATTTTCTATCAAGTCTCATATATTTAAACTTCTGTCTCAGGAGGTTCTTTTTTCCTAATTTATAATTTTTTTGGGACTATAATACCCTTTTTGCTTTATTTTGGTAATATGTACTATACGCAATAAGATATATACTATGTTTTCCATATTTTGTTATTTCAGTTTTGACAATTTTGGTGATCAGTGATATTGGAAGAATCATTAGATACGTTTCTATTATACAGTTTTGGTAAGGGTTTCATTTATACGTTTGTGGTGAGAGAGCAAAAGAATATTGCCTTCTTCTATTGTGGCGGTTTGAAACTCTATTTTTTTCCATTGTTGCGATTTTAAAACTTTATTTTCTTTCAGTCGAAGGGATAATTTTTCATATCCATTACAAGTTTAGAATTGTTGAATGAAGGTTAGCATCATTTTTGTTTTGCAAGTGCATAAGGTATGCGTTTGGTAAGGATTCATGTTCAACAATCTTTGGTAGGGATGTATGTTTAGAATTATTCAATAATTAATTAAAACTAGATTCAATTTTTTGTTTCTAGATGAATTGATATTGTATTATGTATCAACGTGTATATACTTATTAGTTGGGTATTTTTTTTAAGAGAGATAATATATATTAAATAGAGTTTAATAGGGCTCTGGGGAAAACAATCCCATTAGCATCATCATCAAGATGTTTTACAAAATAGGTAGAACATAAAATAAAATATTAGTAGGGTATTTCAGTGAATGCGAACGTTTACATTAACTGGAGTCTTATTGTTGTGGATTATCATATTTTAATGTTTTGCATTTAGTGAACTTTAACATTTGAAGCATGTGATGTTGCATGATGTGCAATGTAAACTGATTAATGCATAATGTAAATGTTCACATATCATTGATTGTATGAGTTTTGCATAGTTTTTGCATGTTTATTACATAGTATGAATGTTCACATTGTAACCCAGGGGGTGTGGTGGAGTGGAAGGGACTCCTCCTCCCTTAACCAAGTGTCGGGGGTTCGATTCCCACCTTGGGCATGGAGCAGCCTTAAATTCCTGGGCCAGCTGTCCCACCCTTCGAGGTGCCTACAAACCAGCGAAGGGATTAGTCTCCGCGGTCGGCGGGGGATACCCTGGGGAGACCTAAAAAAAAAAAAAAAAAGAATGTTCACATTGTATATGGAGTTATTACTTGGCGATTATCACTTTGTAATGTGTTGCAATTAATGTTGTGATCATCACATCATTAATTAATGTTAATATTACATTCAAGAATAGTTATGCAAGCGCAAACAACAATGTGTTAATATTCACATTCAAAAATAGTGCACTACAAGAAAAAACACCTTTGGCGACTAAATTTTTAGTCGCCAAAGGTCCCACTTTAGTCGCCAAATGTCAGAAATTCACTTTTCCCGACTAAAATTTTTGGTCGCCCATGTTGTCGCCAATACTTCGTCGCGGAATGGCTTTGGCGACTAAAACAGTTTTGGTCGCCCATATAACCATCTTCAGCGACTAAATATGTCGTCGCCAATAGTCAATTTCTTTTTGGAAGTTATACCATTGCCGACTAAACTTTTAGTCGCCAATAGTTTATTGTTATTTTATTATTTTTGCCTTTGGCGACCAATCCATTTAGTCGCTGAAAGTATTTTCAAAAAAAAAAATTTTTTGGCCTCCGTTGCTCTCAACAGGTTTCAACCTGTGACTGGCACTATTCACACGCCAAACCTCGCCCATCACTCCATCCACCATGCCAGACTCCATCACATGCACATATATACAATATATATTATTTATATAGTATGTTAACTGCAATTAATACAAAATAATATTTATAAATATAATTTTTTAATTAAATATAATTCATATCAAAAATAAATTATTTACTAAAAAAATCAGGGCAACTTTTGGCGACTAAAACCAAATTTTAGTCGCTAATTGTATTATTTTCGCTACTAATTATTTATTTGTCGCTAAAAAACAAGTTCTCAATTAAAATCAGCACTTTTGGCGACTAATCAGAAATTTCGTCAAAACCCGTGCTTTGGGCGACTAAAATTGATTTTCGTCGGTAAACCAAAACCGCTTTCTGACTAAACCTGTTTTTAGTCGCCAAAACCATACCTTTTTGCTACTAAATTATTTTAGTCGCTAAAAACCGTGACTTTTGGCTACTAAACCAAGTTTAGTCGCTGAAAACCCTATATTAGGCGACAAAAATTCATTTTAGTCGCTAAAACGCTGCTTTTCGGCGACTAAAGTCTTTTAGTCGCTAAAAACGTGCTTTTCGGCGACAAAGTCCAATTTAGTCGCCATTTCTTGAACTTTCAGCGACGAAATGTCATTTTTTGGTCGCCAATTGTGCTTTTTTTTGTAGTGGTGATACTAGCATAAATAATAATGTTTGATTTTGGTCACAAACATAATGCGTACATAGAGATGTGAATGTTCACATTAATTCTGCAATACAATTGTGTAGTTGCACCCAATGTTAATGTTCACACTCTCATGTAACATTGAGTGTGTGTATGGTTTCATGATGAAATGTTATTTACCAGCGTGCACCTATAATGTGAAAGTTTACATAGAGATTTTTAGAAGGTAAATGATTTATGGTTTTAAGAATATGAGATATTTTTTCCTTGGAATAAATGAGAGATTTTCTCAATAGAATAAGTGAGAGATTTTCTCAATAAAATAAGAAAGAAATTCTCTCTATGAAATGAGGGACTGTTGATATTTTTTATTGTGTGCTGGTTTCAAAATGAAAACATACTAAAAAAATTTGATAAGAGTAATTTAGTCATATTATCCTAATGAAATATTAAAAAAAAAGATGGATTAAATGAAATATAACATTTAAAAATAGAACTTTCTGAAAAATGACCCAAAAATTTAATTTCAAATCTAACCAAATCAAATGGGTAGTCCAAATTTCCGCATTATTGGCGAAGAAGCAATGGCTGATCGGGATGCTATGTGGTTGGCCTGCGTGTTTGGCTTCTTGGCAGTTGTGGAAGGTGACTCACAGATGGTGGTAGATATGGTTAATGATAAAATTGAGGTGCACCAGGAAATTGCGATGGTGGTTCGAGATTTGGTCTCACTAGGGGAGTCTTTGGGGGAGTGTCGGGCGTGCTTTGGGTGGCAAATGCCTCGTCTTGGTTTGCTTGTTCTGGGGCTGGTTGTGGTACTTGGGAGGCAGCCCCCTGTGTGGTTGATGGGCCCTTTTAATGGGTGATGGTTTTTGTGTTTGATTTCTTTTTATTTATATTCAAAAAATAATTTAATGCGCCTAATTAAAATTTTAAAATTTTTATTGTTATTATATCTTAATATAAATTTATTAATAAGTATAATACATATTACATCTTCAAATAAAATGTTATTTTTTCTTATAATACATTCAAATTATTTATACGTATCTTTCATATTCGACTCTGTTCATTTTCTTTTTCAACTTTTAATTATTTTCTTTTCATCTTCTTCCAAAACTCTAATTTACTCTATCAAAACTCACTATTATCATCAATATTATTATTTTTTATTAAAAAAATAAAATCAAAATAATAAAAACTGAAAAGAGTAAAATCAAAATTATGAGCAAAATACATCTCTGGAACACAGCATCACATATTGGACAGCTGAAAGTTAAAAACTTGACGAGTTCAAAATACAAGTCTTCCTGTCAAATTCCAATGCAAAAATCAGAGCAAAATGCAGAGAGAATATGGATTTGGAGGTTTTTTTTTCTCTCTAACAAATACCACTTACTATTCTTCTTCATCCTCAAGTCACAAGAAGTCCTACCAGCCCCTTTCTTTCTTCACACACACAATACCAGTGCCAGAGATGCCTCGTATCAGTCATTGCCCTCCTCTAGGATCCGATAATGTTCAATTTTAATGTGGCGAGTTTGGAATTGTTCCAAAAAGGTCACCATTTCTCTGGTTCTGTCCACTGTCAAATGCTTAATCTGAGAGCAACACCTCAAAATTTCCCCAATGCTCTCTGTTGTCAATCCGTGAAGTCCTGTCAGATTAAGAGTCTGTAAGTTGGGGCAAATGACCCCTATTTTTTTCAGGAATTCATCATTTGACTCACAAAAACCCAAATTCAAAGATCTTATTCGATAATTCCTCTCCAAGACCATGTCCAAATCATCTTCAACCTGTAGCTCTAGAAGGCCCAGGTCAATTTCTGAAAGCATAGGACATTCTTTCGTAAGAAGGAAGAAGGTTGTGGCAGTTAAGGTTGAACAACAAAGCTTTATGTACACAAGACTAGAAAGATATTGGCATAAATCCCTCATGGAATCGTCATTGAGAAAATCTATGTCAAAAAGTGTCAAGTGTGTCAAAGATGGACACGCACACAAGAAAGTCGAGAGTCCATGTAAGCTCAAACCAGAATCTTCGTATATTAAAATCTTCTCTAATGGAATGCCTGCTGTTGAAATGGAAGAAAGAATTCGGTCATGATCTCCATATGGTTCTAACACAAGATCACGTAAAGATGTTGCATAAGTCATGGAATTCTCAAAAGTGAAGGAATCATTTTGTAAACTGGAATAGGGTCCAGCATCTAGAGAAATCAAGTTTCGACTATGGCGTAGCACAAAACAAACGCCATGTTCAGTTACTTTGCAACAAGCACATTGAATTTCAACCAAAAGCTCACAATTTGATGACAAAGCAATGAGAGATCGATCAGAACAACCAACCTGCCCGCTTATATTAATTTGACGCAACCGTCGGAGCTTACGTGACATAACCTCAATTCCAGCATCAGTCACCATGTACTTTGCGCTTTTAGAATCAAATTTGTTGCCGGAAAATTGGATACCGAGCTCTTCAAGCCATGGTAAAGCATCAGCTATGGCAACAAGGTGGTGATTTCGAAAACACTTGGCCCGAGGACATCTTAAAATCTTCAAGTTCTTCATGGTCAAACCCAATTTCATAAAAGTTTTAGGTAATGGGGTTTCTGTAAAGATTCAAGAGAGAGGGAATGAAGATCCAACCCGGAAGAAGCGATTCTTCGAATGGGGTAATTGACGTCGGCATTGTCACCGAAGACAGGATCATGAAGCTCAATCTCGTGGAGGTTTGTGAATCGTTGAAGGGCTCTGAATAAAGCCTCACAGTTATTGCTGTAGAATAATCTGTTGGAGGCCACCAATTTATGTCGAAGTCGGTTGGTGATGGAGAGGAATTGCTTAGAGACCAAACAAGGGGATTGCAAGGAGTTGATGTCATCGGCTGCTAATTGATTCAGAATCAATTCCCAGCAGTCTTCCAACAGCTCAGTTTCCATGATTTCGCTTTGAAGAAACAAAAACAGATGATCTTCAATTATTTATTTGTATATGATTGATTCGGCAAGGGAGATGAACATGAGAGAGTAAGGTAAAGGTATCACAAGGAAGAGGGGTGGAGGTCAGATCATCTCCAATCCTTATCTCTTCTTTTATTAAATTTAAATTTAATAAAAAAAAATACATTTTTTTTCAATGATAATAAAAATAAATAAATTACAAATACACCTCCTGAGAGTTACTTAAATTATAAATTATCTCTTATAATTTTAAAAATTACATTATGTCTCTAAGGTTTTTAATTTCTATAATAAATAATTTTTTTTATTAATAAATCATCGAGTTAATTAACTATTTTTAATGATGTTAAAATTTATTTCAATTAATAATTCAGATAATTTTATTATTATATAGGTAAACAGTTAGAAATTTTACTTTTTTAATTAATTCTGTTAAATAAAAAATTCTAACAGATAGGTATTTGTAATTTTCCAAACCAAATGGATGATTTGTATTTTTAACAAATCTCAGGAGTGTAATTGTAATTTATCATAATAAAAAAATACTCAAAAATCATTTTTTATATTTTTTTTATTCATCAAATGTGCATCAAATGAATATAGGCTCATTTTTTATATTAAGGTCAAGTTTGGCATACACAAAATAATCTATCTTTTTATCTTTTTTTATCACATCACCTTTCTACTTTTTTGCATATCTTTTCGTAAAAAGATAAAAAATGTACTTATTTAGGTCATCCCAAACAACTCCTAAATTGAGCACTCATCCAATCTTTTATTAAATAAGTGCACTTTTTGACTAAATAAGTGCACTTTTTGACTTTTTATGAAATATGAGTTGGGTTTGGGTTGGGTTTGAAGTGATGTGTTAGAAAGGTGATGTGACTTAAATAAGATGATGTGACTTAAATAGAATAGTGACTTTTTGACTTTTTAAATTTTTTGAAGGATGCCAAACTTGGCCTAAATTTGAATTTGATAAAAAAATTTAAAAATAAAATAAAACGTTAGAGATGATTTGTTTTTAAATCAAATTTGATAAAAATAAAATTTTGAAACAAGAGAGCAAAATGTTTTTAAAATGACTTGATAAAAATTTAATGAGATGATCGGAGTAAAATTCAATGATAGAGTAAAATAGAATAAACATTTACACGTCTAACCACTAGGTGGGTTGATTAATTACAGATCGATGTACCTTTGAGATACAAATAAAAAAGAAAGATATAGAAAAGTAAAGAGATAATTAATAATAACTCCATTTATATGAGAGATATGTATTTGGTCGAATAGTAGATCTTTTATAGAAGTAAGAACATAACTAATAAAATTATTTATTGAGAAGAACAAATTATTATTTTAAATATATATATATATATTTATCCAAAGTTGCTGGTTGAAGTGGTCGGGGGCAACAATTGGTGGGGGTGGTAGTTATATAGTCACACCCCACTTTTTATTACTCGAAAACATTATCAAAGTCTGTAAATTTAGGTCCATGTTTTTTTTTTATATAAATATTTACAAATGTCTATTACACTTGAGTAATAGAATCACAAAGATACATGTTCTCCCTCTCTCAATAAATACAACAACAATAATACATGCCAAGCTTCTGCCGCGAAACTACAAATAAATAATTACAAATACAACTCCACTACCTTTACATCTACTAAGAAAGTTATACAAATGAACTGAAGAACTCCATAAATCTTCAATCAAATAACCCAAACTTTCTTCTTGTAAAAAGATTAAACAACGACGGGGTGAGCACTAATGCCCAGTAGAAATCTCATAGTTCTAAATCAATAACGAACACACAGATAGAAATGATCATGCATGCGGGGTGATACAATATAGTAGGGTGACATTTCATAATCTCAAAATATCATAAGTAAGGTATTTTTTTTCTCAGAAGCAATTTAAACACTTGTAGGAAAAACCTTCAGCCATAAAAATCATCCCTTAACTTTAGAAAATCATAGATCCTTGTGAAACAACCATATTTAAGAAACAACATCATTTAACTGTTATTAACTAATTTTCCCCAAACATTTCTCAACTAATTTTCCATTGTTAATACTCTTCTTTTCCTTCCATTCTACTCTTCACTTTTAACTTAAAACCCCAAAATTTCAAGTTCCATTTCCTTTTTGACTCGCCAACAATTCTCCTATACTCATTTCACCCCGTTAATTTCATCCGCAAAGTTTCATTTCAAGATAACACAATGTTAATAAACTCTTCCAAGCCAATCTTTTATTTAATTATAGAACAACTCTCACAATTTACTTTTATTAACACAACTATTTCATTAAGTTTACCATCATAATCTATAATCCTCATATCTATTTTTGGTTCCCATTATTCACAAATAATGCCCATGCACTTTTCCTCTTTAAACCAAATTATACATCAATATGAAATTTCACCAATTCATCACAAGCAACAAATAACATCAACTCAACATACCTCTCAACACATAGCTCAACACAATCCACCTTTTGCTGACTCACTACGGCGGGAGTGAACTCCCAAAAACCATTTTCATAAAAGCCATTTTCTTTTAAAACCATTTTCGAAAACCAACCATTCTTTTAAAATAAATTTCCAAGTTTTGTAGAGTATTCTCACAAAGTATGTACATAGTTATGCTTTTTCCTCAACACAAAAGTAAATGTAAATGCAATGCTATGCCAAGATAAATCAATGAGGAAAAACATCCGTTCCAATGCATTGTTTCAAAATCACCATGTTCTCAATGTCATCATGTGATTCAATTTCAATTGTTCAAAACTTAACATTTTATTTCAAGGGCGGTAAATACGTCTCTGGTAATCCCTAAGCCGGTGTCTGCAGGTAGACTATACAAGTACTACCAAATTGTCATTTTTACCAATCGCAACTGGAAAAAATTCAACAACCACCTATCCGCGCGGACTTTTCAGTCTTTCACCCCGGACCCGAAGGCCAACTTATTCAAATTGTCAATTTTACCAATCGCAACTGGAAAAAAATCAACAATCAACTATCTGCGCGGACTTTTCGGTCTTTCACCCCGGACCCGCAAGCCAATTTAATTCTACACCACCTGTCAAGACTTACCATCATTATTTACCCCAAAACCATTTCATGAAAACATTTCTCATACAAATCATTTTCTGTCATGAATGCAAATCTCTTCGATTTAGAAACACCATGCACAATAATAAATGAAATGATATGTAAATGCAACAATTTCCATGGTTCATAACATTCCTTATGAAGTCAACCATATACACATGAAGTTTTCAAAACCATTTCTCCAACTCAATATATTTGAAAGATTACCATTCTTGCAAAACACATTAAGGAATTACACCCATTCATCTTTCATTCCAAGAAAGAAAAGAGTTTTATGAACATTTTTATGTTCCCCAAAAATCTCCAAGTTTCTAGTGTTTTCACCAAAAACCAAACATTTCACATCCTCATAAAGAAACCCCATTAAATCATTCACTTGAGTTTTAAAATAACTAAGCCAATCCACTAGGAATTTAATAAAATAATTTGAGATTAAGCCCATTTTGGAAACTCTACATTTTATATCACAAAAACCAAAATCAACATAGTCAATACAATTCTACATAATCACCACAATTCAACATATCTTAACTCAACACCACTAATTATAATTCAAAGTGTACTCCCAAATTTTCATTTCATCATTTCATTCCAAGGTTCATGTTATCCATATCATTAACTAATCTTTTTTCCTAAGTTTCATTTCATATCATAGCATAATTTACAATATCCATAAATAAGGTTCAATCGCTAATTTTTAACATGATTTTCAAACATTTCCAAAATTCAATTAAACTTGTATATATACAATTCCATACCTCAATTTCATGATTCTACTTTCAATTTGGGCAACCTCATTGTTTATCATCATAAATCAACCTAGGGTTTCAAGAAAAATCTAGAAATTTCAAGAAAATACAAATTTCTTAACCCATACCTTTTTATTCCAATTTTCCCATAAATTATACACCTAGGGTTCACAATCCATCATTTTAACCCATCAATTTAACTTCCATCATCTCAAATCCTAAATCCCGAATTTTCATAATATACTCTATATGCTCAAAAATGTGGGTTTTACATTTATATACTCCAAATACCACAAATCTATCTATTAATGTAAGCATTGAAGGAGAACTAGGACCCCTACTTCAAGATTCAAGCAAGAAAAGCAAGCTTTGAGAAGAATCCTCCACAAATTCGAAGTTCAATCGGTTGAAAAATGTTGATCCTCTCTTGTTTCCATCCTTGACTTGTTCTCCATTCTTGATGCAAGAACCATAGTGGATTGTTGATAATAGTGGAGGAAATCAAAGTTTTGGGAGCTAGGGTTTCGAACATGGAAGAGGGGAGAAGAAGAGGGGAAAGGAAAATGCAAGAAATGAGCTCAAAATCACGTTTTTGAGCTGCTGTCCTGCTATTCCCGCTCGAGCGTCCAAATTCCAGCTCGAGCGGACCTGCTCCCAGCACAGATGTCAAAACTTCGAACAGGTATAACTTTTTCATGCGGACTCCGTTTTAGGTCGTTCTTGTGTTCAAATTGAAGCCCCGGAAATAAGCTTTCCAATGGTTCCAACCTCACATTCAAATTCAAAGTATGGAAGGAGAAAAGGGCAAAAGAGTGACGGCTGGTCAAAAACTCAAACTCCAAACTTTGGGCTTTTTATCTAATCTTATCCAAATACCTTGTTAAGACTTCAATTAAGGTTCCAAACATCACCCAAGGGTCCTCAAATATAATATTTAAAGTCCACTCGTCAACCCATCAATATCAAGAGTCCAACAACCGTACAAGTTTTAAGGTGACGGGCACCACTTTTCATCAATCCAAAGTGAATCAAGATCCGAGTCATTACATATATAGACAGATTAAATGGGCAAATAGATGATAAATAGATAGATAAATGGATTAATTGGTGGCATGGCACGGATAAATGGATAGATAGATGACATTTGGTCAGATAGGTGGCATGGACAAATAGATAGATAGTGGACATATAAACAAAAAAATAAGGTAATGACAAATAGCTGGATAGCGGACATAGTGTGTTTGGTTTGTGTTTTGAGATAAATTTTCAAAAAAAAAAAAATTGCGAAAAGAATTTAGAAATTTTTTTGGTTTGTTTGGTTGTATATTTCAAAATAATTTTGGAGTTTGGGAGTTTAAAATGATTTGATATTTTGTTGTAATTAAGTAGATATATGTGAGAGACAAAGTAATTGAGAAGGAGAGAAGAGAGAAAAAAAGTGATTGATTGATGTGTAGGAAAAATAAAGGCCTTGTTTGGCTTGCTTTTGAGGGAGTAATTTTGGAGAAAATTTTTCAAATTTTTGTTTGGTTTAGTGATTTTGGAAAAAAATTTCCAAAATTACTTTTTCTCTTCTACACATCAATCAATCATCTTTTCTCTCTCCTCTCTTCTTTTCAATCACTTTTTCTCTCACACACATCTACTCAACTATAACAAAATATCAAATCATTCCAAATTCTTGTACTCCAAAACTATTTCTAAAATATACAACCAAACAAATCAAAAAAAATTCTAAAACCTCTCCCCAAAACTTTTTTTGAAAATTTATCTCTCAAAATCAAATCAAACACACCCTTGATTTTGGAAATTGTTTTCAAAAAATTTAAACTAAACAAAATTTTAAAAAAATTTCTCAAAAATTGTACCTTGAGATTGTTTTGCAAACAAATAGTTCTTGGAACTATTGCCTCGAAAGTTTTGAAATTGGGCTTATAACCCGAGTGCTCAAAAGGAAATTGCTAAATGAAAATAAATAAATAAATAAAATAAATTGATTTGGAACTAAATTCTTTTAGAATTTAAGCAAAAAAATAATTTTATTAATTGGATTTCAAAGTGACAAGGAATGCATCTAAGAAACTACCTTTTCGTGTTTTAAAAGGAAATAATTATTTTGGGAAAAATTGGTCTAGGGTCCCTCTCCCACTTTTTGTAATGGAAGAGATCTATAAAATTATTTTTTGATATCTAAGGTCCCTAAACATATATCCACAAACCGAATCATCTCCCAACCATGGAAGCTTTCAGTTTGCTCAAATTCTGGCGAAATGCCGCCGGCGGAAGAGCCTCCGACACCGATGCAGGCCACCAGCCGATTGAATCCGATGAGAAAGAAGAGACTTTCTTCGATTTGGAATTTCTTTGTGCGAGTTACGACGAGAAAGAAGACAAGGGCGATGGTTCGACACGGCGAAGATTCATACAACGATTTGGCTAAAAAGATGGCGTGTCGAGTGCGATTTAGATTGAATCTCCTAACGATGTGTTTTTAAAGGAACCAAGCCTCTGTCTCGATTTCGTTCTGAGATCTCCGCGAAGTTTCGTGTGTTTATCTTTGTTTAAGAAGCCAAAATTGGAGAAAATTGAGTTCGCGATCGTCGCCAATGACTCACCAAGCAGAAACAAGCGTTTCGTTGAGAAATGTAAGGTTGAGGAAGTTCCGATTTTCTCACTGCTTGCGAGAGTGAACAGTCCGAGAAGCAATTCACGGAAGCAGAGCTCAGAGAACGGTTCGTCGAAGCATTTCGCCAAGGATGTGGTCCAGAAGTATCTAAAACTTTTAAGGCTCAGTCCTCATATGAAAAACCAAAGGAAGGGCAGGTTTGCAGTGGCAGTGAAAAGTTGATTCAGATGATCCATTATCAGAAAGAAATGGTAAATCATGATCACTTGAACTGAATTTTCTCTGGGTTGAAATCAGAGAAATTCTTTGGTTTGAACTGAAATTTCTCTGGGTTGGTTCGGAAAAATTCTCTGGTTTAAACTGAATTTTCTCTGGATTGGTCCAGAGAAATTCTATGATTTGAACTGAATTTTCTCTGGGTTAATCCAGAGAAATTCGCTAGTTTGGATTGAACTAGTCCTCAAGTGTTGTCCGGAGAAATTTGGCATTTTCTCTGTGAATTTTCTCTAGTTTGGAAATCATGTTTTTTGAATCTTTGGTATGTATAAAGGTGTGATGATGTCAACTTGAGAATTGAATTCATTTTATAACCTATAGAGTTCTTCTCTCAGTGCTCTAATTCATTTGAATTTTTTTTTCTTTTTTTGTCCATTAATTAAAATTTCTTTACAAAGTTGCTCATTTTATTCCCCCAAAACGAAAACCACATGTGATTTAAGGCAATTATTGACAAGATATTCCAGCGTTTCATCCTTATAATATGTGGAAGCTTTGGATGATAAGGCCCAATCCTCACATAAAGAACTAAAGCAACAAATCACAGAGTTATTTGTGAGAAAATTAGAGAAAATTCAACCCTAGAGAAATTTCAGAACATAGAAAATCAAAAAAACTAAACAAACCAGAGAAATTTCAAATTTCTCTGGTTTGAAATTTCTCTGGATGGAAATTTCTCTGGACAGAATTTCTCTGAATCAAATTGAGGGACCTCAGACATTATTATGCTGTAAAGTCTTAATACCAGGAACCTGAAAAAAAATTCCCCATTATTTTGTATGTTTGGTTTGATGAGAAATTAGGATATATATATATATATATATATTATTAATTAACCTTAAAACAAATAGTACTACTACAAATCCCCCCCAAAAAATATATATATATATATATAATATAAAAAATTATTTTAAAAAATGAATTAATGGCTTATATTCATTATCAATGTGACACACATCTCACTAATTTTAAATGTACATTACATGCTCGGAGTAAGTTTCGAAATAAGTTTTCAACACAAAAACAGAACTTACAAGAAAGAACAATGTGTGGCGTATGATTAGATAAAATTTAAATTAATTTCAATTCGTAAGAAATTTGGTCAATTTTCAAGAGATTAGGCCTTGTTTGGTTTATTTTTCATAATTTTTTTTGATAAAATGGAAATTAATTTGATAAATATAAATGTCAAAAAAGTATTTTTAAATTTTTAAAAATTATTTCTGACCTCCCAAAAGATAAAAAATAATGTAAAAATGATAAGTATTTTTTATTTTCTTATTTCTTTCACTAAATTAATTTTTAAATTTAAAAAAAAAAATTCTTAAACAAGTTTATGAAAATCAAATCAAACATTTAGAGATCAAACATTTAGAGGGATTTATTTATAAATCTCATTTAGTAGACCTACAGCCCAATAAATCCATAAAATTTTCTATTGTTCTATCAAGTCTCATATATTTAAACTTCTATCTCAAGAGGTCCTTTTTTCCTAATTTATAATTTTTTTGGGACTATAATACCCTTTTGTTTTATTTTGATGACACGTATTATACACAATAAGATATATATATGTTTTCCATATTTTGTTATTTTTGTTTTGACAGTTTTGGTGATCAGTGATCTTAGAAGAATCATTGGATACGTTTCTATTATACGCTTTTTCATACGGGCTTCGTTTATACGTTTGTGGTGAGAGAGCAAAAGAATATTGTCTTCTTCTATTATTGTGATTTGAAACTCTATTTTCTTCCATTGTTGCAATTTTGAAACTTTATTTGCTTTCAGTCGGAGGGACGATTTTTCATATCCAATACAAGTTCAGTATTGTTGAATGAAGGTTAGCATCATTTTTGTTTTGCAACTGCATATAGGTATGCATTTGGTAAGGATTCATGTTCTATAATGTTTGGTAGGGATGTATGTTTAGAATATTCAATAATTAATTAAAATTGGATTCGACTTTTTGTTTCTAGATGAATTGATATTGTATTATCTATCAATGTGTTTGTACTTATTAGTTGGGTTTTTTTTTTTTTTTTTTTTTTTTTAAGAGAGATAATATATATTAAATAAAGTTTAACAGGGCTATGGGGAAAACAACTCCATTGGTATCATCGTCAAGATGTTTTACAAGATAGGTGGAGCATAAATTAAAACATTGGTAGGGTATTTCAGTGAATGTGAATGTTTAGATCAACTAGAGTCTTATTGTTGTGGATTATCATATAAACTTTAACATTTGAAGCATGTGATATTGCATGATGTGCAATGTAAATTGATTATTGCATAATGTAAAATGTTCACATATCATTGATTATTGTATGAGTTTTGCATAGTTTTTGCATGATTATTACATAGTATGAATGTTCACATCGTATGGAGTTACTAATTGTGGATTATCACATTGTAATGTGTTGCAATTGATGTTGATCATCATATCATTAATCAATATTAATATTCACATTCAAAAATAGTAATACTAGTATAAATAATAATGTGTTATTTTGGTCACAAACATAGTGTATACATAGAGATGTGAATGTTCACATTAATTCTGCAATACAAATATGTAGTCGCACTCAATGTTAATGTTCACAACTTCATGTAACATTTAGTGTATGTATGGTTTCATGATGGAATGTTATTTACCGCATCTATAATGTGAAAGTTTACATAGAGATTTTCAGAAGGTAGATGATTTATGGTTTTAAGAATATAAGATATTCTCTCTTTGGAATAAAGGAGAGATTTTCTCAATAAAATAAGGAAGAAATTTTCTCTATAAAATGAGGGACTATTATTATTTTTTTATTATGTATTGGTTTCAAAATAAAAACATGCTAAAACCAATTGGTTGTTGGCCGAGTGGTGATTGGAGCTCGGCTTGGAAGGGCGAACTACGGTTCGATCCCCCGCAACGCCAATTGGGAGGGGACTTGAACCTATTAATCCAGAACTGATCCCCGGATCCGGATTAGTCGGCCCTATGGGTCGGATACCGGATGGCTAGGACCAAAAAAAAAAAAAAAAAAACATGCTAAAAAAATTTGAAAGAGTGATTTAGTCCTATTATCATAAATAGGACTTAATGGAATATTAAAACAGAAGATGGATTAAATGGAATATAACATTTAAAAATAGAACTTTCTGAAAAATGAGCTAAACATTTAATTTCAAATCTAACCAAATCAAATGGGTAGGCCAAATTTTAGCATTATTGGCAGAAGCTATGGCTGATCAGGATACTATGTTGTTGGCCTGCAAGTTTAGCTTCTCGGCAGTTGTGGAAGGTGACTCACAGATGGTGGTAGATATGGTTAATGGTAAATGTCACGACCCAAACCAGCCCCTAAAAGGTTGGCATCGTAACCGGCCAGTAATCCTAGATTACCACAGGCCTTCCTGTACATAACATAAATATCGGGGCTCGCGGAAGCGAAAACAAACTACAATAGTCCAAAGAGCTGTGCATAAATATGAACATACATTTCATGCCAAAAAATGATGTTAATTTACCCACTATCTTTACATAACATATACCAAAAGAACATATACAACACATGCCACATATACATAACAAAACAAAGCTCGTACGGCCTTCCAGGCCTAGCCCCAGCTCGGAGGCACTCAAAACATCTGGTTAGGCTTCAAAACGGCGGCTTGACAGACCCCGCCTAGGCTTGACTCTCTGAATGCTCACCTATAAATACATAAATACAAACAATGAGCTAAAGCTCAGCAAGTAACATTAACGTAAAGGGTTAGTGAACGAACTCCAACATTTCATATAAATCCATAAAACATAACATTCATATACGTAATCATACTCATCATAGAACATACATAATGGCATACCCCATAGAACATAACATAACATGTGTCGACTAACGACTAGAGTAACCGGTCCCGGACACCGATTAAACACATACCGAGATCTCGTAAACTGGTCATGGGCCTACATTTCCATGCCGTCCCCCATGACTCAAGCGCATGGGCCTACACTTCTATGTCGTCCCCCACGACTTCAACTATCTATGGATGCCATACTAGATTCGCAAATCAGGTCATTCATTCACAGTTAAAATCACATTTCAAAACATATCATATCATATAGCATTTCAAATACGTTGCATATCAACATAACTTTACAGAAATGTTACTTACAGTGGTTTTCCGAAACCAGTTGTACGGTCTTCGCAGCTTGACCTGCAAATATCAACAGTATAGCATGATCCTTTAACACATATCATCATTAAATCATGTTCGTGCATTCTCGTAATGATGTTTCAATCCCGTAACCTCATTATCATAACGTAATTAAGCCTCAAGAATGCTAAAAATGCAATGAGGATACCAAAATCATGCATTAAAACACTTTTTAAAATTCTCTAAGAACAGGCCCCCGCCGAAGCGTAAACCCTTTCGGCGGAATTTGTGAACGAGGCAAAATCTTTGGATCGTGCAATCCCGCTCGGCGGCCAAACCCGCCGGCGGATCGTGAAAAATCTGGGTTCTTCTTCCAAGCTTCAAACCAACATTTAACCTCCAAAATCATGAAATTCAAGGCTCATACACTTGCAAAACAACTTGATTTAACTATTACCTCTTCAATTCAAAACCCACATGGCTCATAAACAAGATCAAACCCATGAACTAAGATGAAGAACCATGAACATATACATACAAGCTTCATATCTCTAATCCATGGAGGTTCTACCTCAAATTTACCAAATGTGACCATGAATCATCAATTTTCTATCATATGTATGCTCAAATTACTCTTTTAAACATGAGATCATGCATGAATCACCTTTACTTCAAGACTTTAGCGAAGTTCCTTACCTTGTTTACTCAAATGGAGGAGATTTAGCTTGATTTCCCTCTTTCCTTTCTCTTCTTCCCTTTGATCTCTCTCTTTCTCCCGAGCTCTCTCTTCTCTCTCTCTCTTTTCTAGATTTTTTTTTCCTCTTTGTTGAGTCAAATGAGGTCAAATAGGTCCCCATCCTTATCTATAAACATATATATCATAAATAAACCATTGTGCCAAAACACTTAAGCCAAACAAGCCTTACGAATCAGACGAAATTCAGTCTCCAAGTAAATGTCCCAAATGGTTCTAAAAATTCCCGGTATCACATAGACATGTTCAATTTCGTTTTCTGAAGCCATTACGGTTGTCAATTTAAGTCCCAAAGTCATAATCCCAACAGATATTTTGCTAATTCAAACAAATAATCTTCAATTAAATCATATAAATGCATAATTAATCACTGACAATTGTGACACACGGTTCCGGGTCATTACAGTAAAGTTCAGGTGCACCAGGAAATTGTGATGGTGGTTCGAGATTTGGTCTCACTGGGGGAGTGTCGGGTGTGCTTTGGGTGGCACTGGCAAATGCCTCAGCTCGGTTTGCTTGTTTTGGGGCTGGGTGTGGTACTTGGGAGGCACCCCCGTGTGGTTGATGGGCCCTTTAATGGGTGATGGTTTTGGTGTTTGATTTCTTTTTATTTGTATCCAAATAATAATTTAATATGCCTAATTAAAATTTTAAAATATTTATTATTATATCTTAATATAAATTTATTAATAAGTATAATACATATTACATCTTCAAATAAAATGTTATTTTTTCTTATAATACATCTAAATTATTTATATGCATTCTTCATATTCAACTCTATTCATCTTTTTTCTTAACTTTTAATTATTTTTTCTTCATTTTCTTCCCCCTTACAAAACTCTAATTTACTCCATCAAAACTCATTATTATTATCAATATTATTAATTTTTCTTAAAAAAGTAAAATCAAAATTTTGAGTCGTGAAAATAGAAAAGAGTAAAATTAAAATTTTAAGCCATGAAAAATGATTAATTTGTGACAAAAACTCAAATTGTTATTGTGAGGCCTATTAATTCTACCATTGGTATATTTCAATCAATAATGCTTAATAGCTCAAATTTTTATGGTTTAAATGACTCATATGTCTCAAAACAATGTTATTTTATCGTTTTGAAGGTAAAACAACGTCGTTTTAATACATTCAAGCCATTCAAATCATACAAATTCGAACTACTGAACATTTTTCTATTTCAATTTGTTGCCAGACCTAAACTCTATATGATGCGGCTTTACATTCGTTGAGGCTGAGACAACATTCGTTCTCCATTAGAAGACGATCACTGATATGCCTATTGAGTTATCTGGAAACTTTAAATAGTTCCATCCCATCAAACCACACAAGTTTGCGCAAGCCCAAGTGATCCACAAGCTAGTCAGCTGTATCTGAGAACACTGGTTCTCTATTAATTTTGCTATTCCTACGTATAGGTCTGGTAATATTCGTAGTTCTCCACTATGCAATTTAAAAAGACAAAATGCAGCTAAAAAACATGTATAAATAAATCAAAGCTCCAAATTAAAAACTCTAATTTTTCATCGTTGTCCTTTGTCAGTATTGTCGTTTTCTATATGTGAATAAAAAGAATAACTATAATGAAAATTTTGTTTAATGATTTTTTAAATTTTTTTTGAAAGTGGTGTAATTTAAGAGTTTTCATTTGTTTATTATTTAGATATATCTTGAAGGGTAATTTAAAAAAAATAAAGTGTATTGAGAGTAAATTATAACCTTAAATAATTTAATAGAGTGCAATGAAAAATTGAGCATATTGAATAATTTTTTTGGTGCAAATAGAATCCTTCCTAATAAAGACTTTGTTATCTTTGGAAAGAAAAAAAAAATTTCAACCATTCAAAAATATCAAATTAATGAACCAAAATGTTTTCAATTTAAGAAAATTTATATTTGGATAATGGAATTTGATGTAAAGGATGAACACAATTTTTTTTTTCTCTTGTAGTTGGGAAATGTTAAGGTTGTGTTTAGACTTTAATTTACGGAAAGATTTGTGAACCCCCCCCCCCCCCCCCCCAAAAAAAAAGCAGTAAATATAGACAAAAAAAATTAGATATGTTTGAATATCTTTTTGCCGGTGTTTTCATGTCCCCTCCACAAATCTAAAATCCGAAAACACTCTCTCCATGATTATAAAAGAAAGGGTCCTGTTATGGTGTGCAACCCTTTAAGGTTGCACACCATATGCAACCAATACAAAAAGTGTAAGTGTAAAATATAAATATAAAACAGGACGCAAACAGAAAAGGCGTAAGTGTAAGGTGTAAGTTGCACACTTAAGAAAAATCCTAAAAGAAATTTTGAAAAAAATAAAAGAAAAGGAAAAGCAATATCTAAAACTAAATATTTGTCAAAACTTTCATCATATTTCTTACTTTTCTCATTGTTTTTCCATGATAGCCAAACAAGTAATCCTGATTTTCTCTGTCTATTCTCTCATAAATTCACAAATCAGACACAATATGAGGGAATAATTGAGTTTTACAAAAGAAAATTAAATTTCAATTTCAACAAATTATGATATCTACAAAAACAAGTATATGTATATATATGTATAACTAGCATATTACCCGTGCTATATACGGATTGTGTTTACAATTATCTATATATGTAAATTGTGATTTTTAAATGTCTTCTTTTTTTTCTTTTCAAAATTATATTAAAGTTTAATATTTTGATAATAATCATATGTGTTAGACTTTTTAAGGAATTAAATATCTTTTTTTTTATTATTAAATTATATTAAAGTTTAATATTTTGATAATAATCATACTAGCATATCACTCGTGCTATGCACGGATTGTGTTTACAATTACCTATATATGCGAATTGGTATTTTTAAATGTCTTTTTTTTTATATTTTTAAATATCTTCTTTTTTTCCTTTTTATATTATATTAAAGTTTAACATTTTGATAATAATCATGTGTTAGACTTTTCAAGAAATTACATGTCTTTTTTTTATTATTATATTATATTAAAGTTTAATATTTTGATAATAATCATATGTTTTGGATTTTTCAAGAAATTTTTTTTATGCTTGTTCTTAATGCATTAAAGTGTTTTTATGAAGGATAATAATCATATGTGTTGGGATTTTTCAAGGAATTCATATGTGTTGGATTTCAAAGAAATTTTTTTTATACTTGTTCTTAATGTATTAAAGTGTTATTATGAGGGTAAGATTTGGGGGTTGGGAGAAGTTAATAAATGCTAAGGTTTTTTTTTTTTTAAATAAAAAAATCAAGAAATTTAGATTGGGATATTCTTGGTTAATTATGAAACATAAATCTTTTATTTTTCAACAAATTACAAATATACCATAAAATTGATTTAAAATATGAATTGGTCATATAATAGTAGAAATTACAACTATCGTTTGTGACAAATTTTAATTTAATACAATACTCAAGGAAAAGAAAGAAAGAAAGAAAAAAAAAAAAACTATTCTCCTATGCAATAATAAATTATCAAAATTGTTTATTGAAAAATATTTCTCATATCATTAAAAAATTATTAATTGACTTAATAATTTATTTATTAACAAAATGGTTAACTAAAATCTTTTTTCATATCGTTAAAAATTAGTAATTTACTTAATGATTTACTTATTAATAAAATTGATCAATTGTTGTGAGAGTATGATTTATTTATTAATAAAATTAGTCATTTGTATATGTATGTATTTTCTTCTGCTTCTTTATTAGTTCAGTGACTTATCTTAGTATTTTTTTTAGATGAGAGAATTATCTTAGTATTTGTTTTATATTTATCTATGGAAAACAACTACACATTGTAATTTTTTTTTTTTTTATGAATTCGGAAAAAATATTTAAAACTCATAAATTCACCCAAAATGATATGATAATAAAATTAGAGTCGACATCATTGGTTGTATAACAAATCAAAAAATCATACATATCATAACACATAATTCTATCATATATCTAAATGTCTTCTTTTTTTCCTTTTTTATATTATATTAAAGTTTAATATTTTGATAATAATCATATGTGTTAGACTTTTCAAGGAATTACATGTTTTTTTTTAATTATATTATATTAAAGTTTAATATTTTGATAATAACTATATGTGTTGGACTTTTTAATTTTTTTTTTATGCTTGTTCTTAATACATTAAAGTGTTATTATGAGAGATAATAATCATATGTGTTGGGACTTTTCAAGGAATTTATATGTGTTGGATTTCAAAGAATTTTTTTTTCATGCTTGTTCTTAATGCATTAAAGTGTTATTATGAGGGTAAGACTTGGGGGTTGGGAGAAGTTAATAAATGCTAAGGTTTTTTTTTTTTTTTTAAATCAAAAAATCAAGAAATTTAGATTGGGAGATTGGAGCTCTCACAAAGTTTAGGGTTAAAAACCCCATTTTGCTTAATATATAGTACTAGCCTATCATCCGTGCTATGCACGTGCTAATTATAGATATATATATATATATATTTGTTTTAGATTTTTTTAATATATAAATTATGTTTTTTAAGATTTTTTTTCTCATCACTAACCATAATGAATGGGGAAGTTGAAAAGGGTACTATAGTAACTATACATGAATTGTATCTATAATTATTTGCATAAGAGGATTTTAAATGCTGATCAGGGGATTTTGACCAAATCAATAATTGCAGGCATGTGGAAAGATATGTGGATTGAAAAAGTTAATAAATGCTAATCAGGGGATTTTGACCAAATCAATAAATGCTGAGTTTTTTTTTTTAAATAAAAAATTTAAAAAATTCAGATTGGGATATTGAAATTTCTATAGGCATTGGGGGTTAAAAACTCCCTTTTGCTTAATATATAGTATAGATATAGATAGATAGATAGATAGATAGATATATATATATATATTTTTATTTTTGTGTGGTTTCTATTTGGGTATTTTTTTTTCAATTTATTTAAGATGGAGTTGTGGGTATCTTTTTTTAAAAAAAAAATTAATTTATCTGTGGTTTCCATTTGTTTTTAATTATTATTATTTAGGTAAGTTATGATGTGAGTTAGATATGTGATAGACATGTGAGTTTTATTGATTTAAAGTTTATTTAGATAAACTTTAAAGATTTTTTTTTAGTTTTTTAGTTTTTTTTGTTATGTTATAATATAATATATAAAATATAGGTAGATATCTACAACTTTAATAGAAAATATTATCTGATTTTTTGGAAAAGAGAAAATGAATACAAGTTTTAATATTTTTTTTTGAAAATTTGTGAGAGAGATTACTAGGGAGATATTATGAAATATTTTTGTTATTAAATAAATAAATCAGTCAATAGTTTTTTTAATCTATTTTGTAAATTAAAAATCAATAATTTTGGAAAATTAATTAATTTGTCCCATTAAGTAATTTAAAATTTTGATAGATATACATAAAAAAAATACATAATTATATTATTAAATCACAATTCAAATTTAGGTGTTATATCTTTTTTAGATCTATAACTAAATTCTTATCTTTTTTAAAAAATTTTTTTTTTGTGTAACCATAGTGTATGGGAGAAATTAAAAAGGGTGTTGCAATAATTATGAGAGAAGTCAAAAGGGATTGTGGGTTGGGAAAAATCAATAAATGCTGAGGTTAGATTGAGAGAAGTCAATAAATGCTGAGTTTTTTTTTTTTTTTAAATCAAAAAATTAGAAAATTAAGATTAGAAGATTAGAGCTCCTATTTGATTTTTTTTGGGAAGAGAAAATGAATGCAAGTTTTAATATTTTTTTTTTTGAAAATTTGTGAGAGAGATTAGGAGAGAGAGATTATGAAATATTTTTGTTATTAAATAAATAAATCAGTCAATAGTTTTTTTAATCTATTTTGTAAATTAAAAATCAATAATTTTGAAAATTTGATTAATTAGTCCCATTAAGTGATTTAAAATTTTGATAGATATATATAAAAAAAATACATAATTATATTGTTAAATCATAATTCAAATTTAAATGTTATATCTTTTTGAGATCTATAGCTAAATTCTTATCTTTTTTATTTTTTATTTTTGTGTGTAACCATAGTTTATAGGAGAAATTGAAAATGATGTTGCAATAATTATGAGAGAAGTCAAAAGAGATTGTGGGCTAGAAAAGGTCAATAAATGCTGAGGTTGGGTTAGGAGAAGTCAATAAATGTTGAGTTTTTTTTTTTTTAAAATCAAAAAATTAGAAAATTCGGATTAGGAGATTGGAGTTCCCACAGGCCTTGGGGTTAAAAACCCCCTTTTCTTAATATATAGTATAGATGTGTTGGATTTTTCAAGAAATTTTTTGTATGCTTGTTCTTAATGCATTAAAGTGTTATTATGAGGGATAATAATCATATGTGTTGGGACTTTTCAAGGAATTCATATGTGTTGGATTTCAAAGAATTTTTTTTATACTTGTTTTTAATGCATTAAAGTATTATTATGAGAGTAAGACTTGGGAGTTAGGAGAAGTTAATAAATGCTAAGGTTTTTTTTTTTTTTTTTTAAATCAAAAAATCAAGAAATTTAGATTGAGAGATTGGAACTCCCACAAAGCTTGGGGTTAAAAACCCCATTTTGCTTAATATGTAGTATAAATAAACGAACTAAACAACTCAAAGTCAACTTGTGTTCGGCTCGTTAAAAGTTCGTTCGAACTCATTTATTGAGTAAACAAGTCAAGCTTGAACAAATTTTGAAACTCGTTAGAGTTTTCAAACTAAACTTGAATAGTCAATTGTTCTTTTGGCTAGTTTCGATAAACTTAAAATTATATAAAAAAATACCAAACTACTCAATCTCAACTCAACAAAACCTCATTTGAAATCAGCTCGAAAGTTTAACAGACCAGGCTTGAACAAATATTGAAATTCATTAAAATTATTAAACCAAGCTTGACCAATTCACTGTTTGACTCGGTATATATATATACTCTCCACCCACTCTTAATTCACAATCTAGGTCATTTTGGGCTATGCGAGCTTAGATCAATGGCATTATCTGATGTGTACAGTCTACAAAACTCACCTTCAATAATAAGAGAAAGCATGCACATAGTCATGGTTTTAAAAACCGGACCGGACCGGCCGATTCAACCGGTGACTGGATGGGGTTCCGGTCCGATCAGCCCCTTTAAATCGGCCAGTTGTAAAAACCAGCCTATTTATTGAAAACTAGCGAACCCACCGGTTAAATCGGTGAACCGGTCGACCCGGAAACGGGTTGATTGAACCGGTCTGGAGTTTTTTCTTTCTTTCTTTTCTTTCTTTCTTTCTTATTTTATATATATATAATAAAAATTTAATTAGAAACTCTCTTTTAAGGGTCTCCTCTTGTGAGGAATCCCATTGAGAGCTTGAAATTATTGTGAAAGAGCTTCTATCTATTTATAAGAAAAAAATTCTTCCAAAAAAAACTCAAGAAATCTATGTGGGACTCAATCAAATTCATTGGAGGGAAACTTAAAATTTTGATATCCCTCCAAAAATTTTGCTCTTCTTTCAATCAAAGTATTTGAATTAAAATCATATGGAGGGAAGAGAATATTGAATATTTAATTTCTTCTTCCAAAATTAAAATTAATAATATTTCTAAATATATTTTTATATTTTTTAATAAAAAAAGTATTAAGAGAAATATTTAAGATTATTAAAATTTTTAATTTATAATTTTATTACTTATATTTTTATATTTTTTAATAAAAAAAAGTATTAAGAGAAATATTTAAGATTATTAAAATTTTTAATTTATAATTTTATTACTTATATTTTTATTTAAATATAATTTTAATATATTTATGACGTCACGGTTCGATTCCGGTTCAACCCGACGGTTGAACCGGTGACCCGTCCACCTGATCATTTTTCCGGTTCATTCACCGGTCCGGTTTTTAAAACATTGCACATAGTGATTTTGGACACCATTTCATTGTGGGTGTTTGGGAAGTGAGTTTTTATGTAGATTTTAGTAGATGTAGGTTTTTATGAGATAAAAAAATTTTAGTGTTTGGGAAGATAGTTGAGTTTTTATGTGGTTGGATGTGATGTTTGTGAGAGAAAAAGTGAAATGATTATGGAGTTGGATGTGATATTTTGTTTGGATGTGTTTTTTTTGGTTTTGCAAAACTTTTGTCTTTTAGTGATTTTTATGAGATAAAAAATTTGGGATGTTGCTTCCCAAACACCACCATTTTTTCAATAATTCAGCATTTCCAATATAAGAAAATCAAAAGGCATATAAATGATGCATTCCTTAGTTGTACAGTACAATTAACCAAGGCACTGCTTGCTTTGACTGAAGCCACCGAGGAGACGTGATGCTGTTGTTCTTGCCAGTGGTAGAGCAACTAACAATCTCACAGAACGTTATTTGTTAAAATTTTAAAATTTAATTTTTAAACACACATGATTTTGCTGATACGTTTCAATTTCAAGTGTGTTCCAAAATCATAAGCTGCCTCAACCTTTCCGAGCTTTGTTTTTCGTGTTTTACAACAAAACTTCTATTGATTATTTGTAGAATAATGCTATATGCACTAATTAGTGTACTAACTACTGTAGCATAATTTAAGAAGTTTTTGGTATTTATAATGTGATTAATAAGTGGGGTCGATAATAATGTCATAATCATACACAAGTTAATACATTAATTGGTGCATGTAACACCACCGTTATTTGTATCACTCGTTCTCCATCAATGAGCTCATAAATTTAAGACAACAGATTCAGGTCATCAATGTCAGTGAAACAAATAACTCTGACATTTTGGCATTAAACATAAAGGTTTCTATGCAAACTGCTACAAAAGCAAGCCATGTTTGTAGAGTTACAGCAAAATCAATCTCCACGCATCTTATTATTTCAAAACAGTCATTTACAAAGATGATAAAGTCATGTAAATAATCAAGAATCACTCCTGTACATACCTTTTAGAAGAATAACCATCACAAACAAGACATCCATGGCGCAAGAAAAGTTCCCTCTGGCTTTCAGTAATCAAAGATAAACGTGGCGGGGCTAATTTCCTTAACGATGGCTTTGAAAACACCATCCAATCTACAAATACTGTACTCAGGTTAACACAGCCGTTCAAATTTATCTCCCTCAATATTTTGCAATTCGTGGAGATTTCCTTTAACCCTACTTTCGTCACTCCCCCGCAACCCTCCAAATCAAAATTCAAGAGCCGGCAACATCTATTCCCTATTATTGCCAGCCCTTCGTCATCAATCCCTGACCTTGCTGCTCGCAAAACCTCCAATTTGGGAAGTTCAAAACCAGTTCCAATATTCTTAATCCCCCGACAATCATTGATATGCAAATGCCGAATCTTGGAGTCACCCTTCAAAAATTCAGCAACGCCTTTTTCTGTTATACCCAAACAAGAGGACACGTCAAGCAGCTCTACATTGGGGCAGATTGAAGCAAGTTTTCTAAGACATTCATCACTCAGATTTGAATTATATGCCAAATTCAGTGACATAATTCGCGAGTTCTTCACAATATCTGCTGTGCCATCTCCTCCCCCAAGATTTGCTCTCTCCATATCAATATCCTTCAGAAAAGGACAGTTCTTTGCAAGGGTGAAGAAGGTTGAATCAGTTAGCTTGGGGCATAACTTGAGCTTTATTGTGATTAGAGTGCAAAGATACCGACATAAATCACTCATGTGCTTATCAGTGAGGAACCCTACATCTATAAAGGCCAAGTATTCAAGAGACTGGTACGTGGACAAAATTGACAAGATTCCAAAGAAAGTGAAATTCGAACAATAAGCAAGAGTGAATCGCCTTAAAGGAATACCAGCCTTTGCAAGCGAATGAAGAAGTTCATCAGAAATAACTGATTCGTGAATATCAACAGAGGATAAACCTCTTGCAAAAGTAAAATCTATTCCATTCATATACATAGGACTTGGAATTTGAATTCCATCAACTGACACAGAACACAAGTTGGGACTGTTACGCACAACAAATTCAATGCCAAAATGGGTAATGAACGGGCAGTGAAGAAATTCAATTTCTTTCAAGAAAACACAATTCGTTGAAAGGGCCACGAGTGAATGATTAGTAAGAAATGGATTCCCAGAGATATTGATTTTTCGCAAATCCCTTAATTTCAATGATAACAATTCAATCCCACAATTAGTCACACCCAATTCAGCAACGTTCAGACGCCGCATTTCGAAACCCGATCCCAAATTATTGCGAGGATAACTGATATCCAGTTCCTCCAACCACAGCATCGAATTGGCTATGGTAAACAATTCAATATCGCAAAATTTGGATAAATTCGCACAATTCAAAACCCTCAAACTCTTCATATTCGATCCCAATACCTTCAAACCTTCCAAAGGAAGGCGATTGTTTTTCGAAACATTTAGGGTTTCGACTTTCAAATCAGATTTTGCGATCTCGAGAATTACTCGATCGAGATTGCCTCGAAAACTACTGACATCAATGGATTTGATGTGGGTGAATCTATGGAAGAGTTTAGAGAGATTACCGTGGATGAAAATGGTTGGATTGAGAATTGTGAAGTGGGTTCGAAGTCCGTTGATGATTGTGAGAAATTTTTTGGATGAGAGAGAGAGGGATTCGAGGTGAGAGTGATGGTCGAATCGATTGAATATGTGTTCCCAGCACTCGTCTGGAAGATCATCACAGCTGTTCGCCATGCCTGCAACAGTTGAAGAATCTTGAGATCGAAATTATTACTCACCAAAAATATCGAATTGAAAAATGAGAGTAGAGAGTGAAGATGTAACTTTGGGAGCAAGGAGGATTTTTAGAAACTCTCAATTGGAGAGGCGATAGATTTTTATTTTTATTTTTTTATTTATAGAAAGACCGGTGAAGGTGGATTGCTTTATGTGTCCGTTGATCTCATTTTGGTGGAGCGAGATCCGTTGGAATGATCTGGATGCGGAAAAGTCCTGCTTGTTTTTGAAATTTGAATTTGAATGTGAATCATGCTAGCTTATGTCTTTTTTTAATTTCAAATTCTAATGATTTGGGTTGCCCATGTGTGAAAAGAGTCTCATATTCTTGTATCCCTTACCGTTAAGTCAGGTTGGTTTATCAATTTGCGTGGCCGGACTGAATTAGGGATTGTTTGGAATGTTTTAAATAAGTGTATTTTTTTATTTTTTATGAAATATGAGTTGGGTATGAGTTGAGCTTGAAGTGATGTGGTAGAGAAATAATGTGCCTTAAATAAGATGATGTGACTTAAATATAATAGTGACTTTTTTATTTTTTGACTTTTTTAAGAGATGACAAACAAGTCCTTAGTTAGTGAGTTTGGTTTCATTTTTTCAAAATTTGCGTTTTTTTTTTTTTTTTTTTTTTGATTTTATTGAATATTTTTTAAATTTTAAGTAATTTTTTATTTTTTTATCGATGTATCTAAATAATAAAATATTTTAAAAAATATATATTTTAAAAAATTAATAAATACACAAAAATACAAAAAAAAATATATACTAAATTTTCTTCTTTTTTTTTTTGTACTTTTTGATATTTAGTGTATTTTTTTAAAAAAAAATTCACAAATATTATACTTTTTAAGTGTATTTATGTTAGATGTGTCTAAAAATTTTTAAAAAATTACTTAAAATATTAAAAAATTCATTGAAAACATTAAAATACAAAAAAATAAAAAAGTAAGTTTTCTTAAAATTATATTCTGAAAACCAGAACAAAACAAATTGATTAAGGTTGTGGATCCTATTTATAATTTGTTTAGTGGTAAAATGGGAGGGACAGATTGATAATCCTCTCCTTCGATAGGGGATTAGCTTGACTGAGTAAAACTTGAGAATAAGAAAATAATGAGCGGATTGAGTCTATTCGCTTGTCCGCTCAGACATCGAACCGATCATCCGATCGGTCGATTGGGACAAGTCATTTTTTTTTTTTTGGTAAAAACAGCCAGCCAGCCCAAAAAAAGAGTCGACCAATTTTATTTTATTTTTTTTACCAATTGCACTTGTTTATTCCAATATTTGTTTTAAATTTTTTTAATATAGAAATAATTTTTTTTATTTATTTTATATAAAAATAAGTTAATAATTTTATCACTAATCATCTCTCATACTATCATCAAAACAAATACACTTTTATATAATTCCCTCATTAACAATCTCTGCATTAAGAATCTCTTCGCTAACCATCCCTTCACTAATAATTCCATCCAATCTAATCAACTAAACAAACGTTGCTTTAGTCTCTTTAATTTTATTCAATTCAAAATTTATTCACTAAGTTTCAATGTGATGTAATTTTTTATGATTTTTTTATTATTTAACTTCTCTTAAGTTATCATTTCAATTTGAGAGAGTATTTAGGTTTGGTAGACTCATTTTGAAATCAATTTCAATGATCTGAACTGTTTATTTTTTAAGACTCATAAAATATACATGCAAAAAAATAAGATGATTAGATATCAATAGTTATATGTTTGAAATATATTTGTTTGACAACAAATGTAATTTAAATAATAGTCATTCATTTTTTGTCGATGTCCAATCATCTTATTTTTTTGCATAAATATTTTACTTAACAAGTCTTGAAAAGTGAATAGTTCGAATCACTGAAACTGATTCTAAATAAACCCTTTCTCAAGTTGAAATGATTAACTTGAGAGGAGCCAAACACTTATTATTTATTTTTTTTGGATGAGGTTTAATGCTGCTTGTGTATGGTGAGCTGTACTCTGGATTTATCTTGATAATCTAAATCGTTCAATATGAAAGGCTCACCGATTACATCATTTCCAAAAAAATTATGTTGATCGAACATCAATTGAATTACATTTGTATCAACGACACTGTTGACACCACATTTTATTTTTGTCGATTATGGCCTGTTGATTATGGCAAAGTTCGATTATGGTCTGTCAATTAAGACCATAAACTATTTTTTAAAAATAACATTGGCCACATTTTTTTTTTTAATTTATTATTCTTATTGATAAATATGCTAACATTGTGTGACAAGTATACTAGTTACATGACATGGAAGAGATGATGATGTGCCTTGAAAAGATTAAATAAAAGTTAGTAAAGATATCTGTTAAAATCAATTAAAAACCATATGCTAAGACCGGGGGATCAATACCAATTCAAAGCACAAAATCTACAAGTAGTCCCTATGAAGATGAGATGTGGTTGAGTGAAGTGAAGATCAAGGAAAATCATGGATTGATGACTACAACAAGAGATGGCCAAGCATGTATAAAAGGAAGACTTGAGGAATGAAGACTCAATCATTCAACACCACTCACAAATCACGATATCTATTTAGGATGAGTTGAGTTAGCACTTTTAGGAGTAGAACAGTGATAGTTTTTCCAATCTCCATTTCTTTTCTTCTGTCGATTGTTGTATTTTTTTGTTCTTTGTTCTTGTTTAAGTTAATGCAACTTGTATCAAGCGACAATTAATTTGATTAATACATATTATGTTTTGGTTTTTTTCTATCTCTTCTTTATTTAATTATTTTCAAGGAAATTCTTAATCTATTTAAGGCATAGAACTCAACCAAAAAGCTTGATTTTTATTTGTGTTTATTTAAAATTTATTTAAGTCTGTCGATCAATCACAGTTGATTGGGCTTAAATCAAATTTTTACCAACATAAATTGGCACGCTCTATAACGATTCCAGTTTTGACCCGCCATTTGTTGTATTCTGGACTCAAGTTTAATGCTTTTATATTGTTGTTTACCTCTTGTTCTCCTTGTATCTCTTTAGAATTGGCTTTCGGATTGTAGTTATGTATTTGGAACATGTAGGTTGCTTGGTTTTCAAAACTTGTGTTACCTAGATTTTTTGCCCTCGGCTCAACCGGCCTTTCTTGAGCTCGAGTGGGATGTGCAAATTCTCAGTACTTTGCACATCTGCAAAAAAATACTAGAGGGATGTTTTCCGCACTCGAACGGGTGGACGCTCAAGCGGCCTTCCTTGCGCTCGAGTGGGTTGTCTATTGTCTGCATAAATACTGGATGTGTGTATTATGTGCTTGAGCGAAATAAATTATTGTGTCTAACGCTCGAGCGTCAACTTCTCTGCTCGAGCGGACTGCGTGTATATCAGATCGCGAAAATGATTTTTTACATCATTTTTTCAGATCTATTTACTTCAAAAACCTAAAGTGAGACCTTCTCTCTCTAAAATACTTCATCTCTCTACATTTTCACCTAGTTCTAGTGATTTCCTCACCCTAATCCCTTTGTTAAAAAGATAGACCATCTTAAGATCTACATTTTGAACTGAATAAAGTTGGGCTTGAGAGTCTTTGGAGTTCCACCTTTGCTTTGCTTGTCTTCTCTTCTTGAGGTAGGAATTTTCTACACTTTAATATGATTTTTAACTTAGTTATTTGTCGGTTGTGTAACAATGGTGCGATTGGGAATAGTTTGAACAAACCTAGGGTTTGGATGAAATGAAAAGAGGGGTTTTTGGGTGAAAGTGAAATAATTGAACATGGAGTTTGAGAATGAAGTCATGTGGTGTCAAAATGGTTGATTTGAAAAAGGGAGATTTTGCCCAAAAATGATTACCATAATTATTTTGTATAAATAATTGAAATTGGTTTTGTAAACATAAAATTGAGCGAGTAGTGGAATAGATGGTGGAATTGAGTATGTAATACTTCATATCTTTGGAAATTTTGGATAATTTATTTGCCTTGAAACTGTATATCTATTTAGAAATATCTGTATTGGGCTATCAGTGGAGGATAGCTTTGATTATTATAGAAATTGCATTTGGATCAGGTGAATTGAAACTAATCTCTTGTTGGTTGTCATTGAATGTAACTATGATTATATACATTGTATATGTATAATTATTTGGGAGAAGAAAGGGGATGTACTCCATGTGTGATTATGTGTTTATGCACATTGCATATCTATGATTGTTTAGGATAAGAAAGGGGATGGACTCTATTGTTTGGGAGGAGAAAGGAGATGGACTCCATTATAATTAAGTTGGTCGAAGTGTCCTGGGTGAAAGTGTTGAAATTTATACATGCGTGCCGATCCCACGGACGAAATATCTGTAAAATGGCATTTGGAAGTGTTTATGTGTTGATTGTGAAATTGTTGAACCATTGACTTGTAGTCTTATTTGGGTTATTGAAAAATAATGAAGTTGGCTCATGTATTGAAATGAATTAAAGAAAAATGAAATGGAACATGGACTTGATATTTGATGACTATATAAAATGTGAACGTTTTATCCCTAGCATTGTATATGCACATTTCACTTATATCTTTGTTAAATCTTATATACTGTGTTAGATTATTTCTACTGGACCGTGGCTCACCCTTTTTGGGAAAAATATTTTCAGGTAGGATGACATGCCTCTACCAAGGCAATAGCATTGGAGGGACTTCTTTTGGAAAAGCAAGAGCTTCTTATTTTGTTTCACTTTTTGTATAGCCTAGGGCTTAAATTGTATGAGCTAGTCTCATTTTTGTTGTAACCAAGACAAGTTGCGAAGGTGTAAACCAATAGGGCGTTTATCTATGTTAAACTTTTTTGTATCATTAACCCTATGTAATGAAATGACTATTTACTTTGATTTATGCAGTTATTAATATCTGTTTGGAGTTGTATTTATTGTATTAATTTGGGGGCGTTACAACTTGGTATCAGAACGTATCGGGTTTGAATATTTTTGGTACATGGAAAGTGGTTATTACCGTAATGGGTTTGTCTCGCTTTACAGAGATGTTTGTATGCTAATAATGTTGTGTGGTAACATGCTTATATGATTATATAGGTATGGGATTTAGTTCCTAAGATGTTGATTGGGTCTATGGGTTTCTGGATGTCCTATTAGAAGAGTACTTGATCACTGTTATTTCTAATTTGAACTCTAGCAACGCCGCGGGACGGTCATTATCTAGGAAGGAAATTCGTATGTGTTTACGTGATTATGGACTTACATGGAGTGAATTACTGTTGTCTATCGTATTAGGATGCTAGTGAGTTAGCTTTGGCACATTTGTGAATGTGCTAATCTCTTGTGTTACATTTACTAAGATGTCAGGACGTAGTAGTGGTAGGCGTGGTAGGCCTAAAAGGCACAAGGTGCCCATACTGGATAATATCCCTACATAGGAGGAGGGAGTTGGTCAGGCCAACATGGCTAAGCTAGTAGGCCAGCAAGCCATGGGTGCCTTAGCCCACGAAATGGGCGAAACATTGAGGAAATCTTTGGATATTCTCAGAGTTGATAATCAAGTCCAGGCGCAAGTAGCTGAAGCAAGGCCATCTTTTTTGAAGAGGGGGTTCTTCTTGTCGAATCCAGATGAGTTTTTGGGTGACCCAAAGGAGCCACTGAAGGCAGATGAGTGGCTAGAGCAAATAGTGATGACGTTCGAGATGCTTAGCATCGAGGACGACCAGTTGAGGGTGACCTTGGCGTCTTTCCAGTTGAAGAGAGATACGGGTTAGTGGTGGAAGTATACGCGTAAGTGCATTAGAGTGACTTAGGAGGCTTTCATCAGTGCCTTCCAAGACAAGTTTTTGCCTCCCACAGTTAGGGAGAAGTTGAGAGACCAATTTTCTAAGCTGGTGCAGTTGAACACATCAGTGGCTGAGTTTGAGGCCACATTCACTAGCCTCTCTAGGTTTGCACCTGAGTTGGTGGCAACTGAGGAACACCGGTGTTTGGAGTTCGAAAAGAGGCTAGGGACCAGACTCATGTTTAGAGTGGCCGGATCCATGATTAGAGACTATAGGCGCCTTGTGGAGGCGGTAGCCCATCTTGAGACCATCATGCAAGCTGAGGAGGAAAAGATGAGAGGCTCCGGGAGAGTCGGGATAGTTAGAGGAGGTAAAAGGCAAGGGTTCTAATCCTCAATTATCACGAGGAGTCGAATAGTCGGGGACGGTAAGAGGCAAAAGGGTTCTAACCTTGATTATTCTAGAGAACTTCGATCGAGATCTACATTTCGATCTGAGTTCAGGTTTTAGGAGAGGTGGTCAGGGAGATGTGACTTGTTTTAAATGTGGTCAATCGGGCCACAAGTTTCCTACTTGCCCACAGAGAGATTGAGAGTAGTGAGCAGCTTCGTCTTCGGCTCATTCTCAGGGCCAGAGTCAAGGTAAAAGGCAACCACCCACTTGTTATCAGTGTGGACAAGTGGGGCACCTGAAAAGATTTTGCCTATAGTTGAGTGGCACGTCGGGTGCGTTTGGTTCGAGACAGACACAGAGTCACTAGTCGTCTGATCGATCGGCCTTGAGGGCAAACCAGAGAGCCTCTTTGGCCCAATCCGTGCAGCAGGCTTATACTCCGAGGGGTGAACAAGTAGATCAGAGGCCAATAGGGCGTGTGTATGCTGTTACAAAGCCAGATCTTGTACTTGCTCCTTCCATAGTGAGAGGTACCTTCTTGTTTTCCAATTCGGTTACTAATGTGTTGATACGGGTGCATCCCATTCTTTTATTTCGTCTGCATTTGTATCGGTCTTGGGGTTGGAGTTGGCACAATTAGTATCTCCTATTTGTGTAGAGTCACCAATTGGTGGCGAGGTTATCTTAAACGAGGATGTCGGGGTTGTGACATCGAGGTTGCCTATCGTCGATTACCTTTTGCATATGTCTTGCTTGGCATGTCTAGTTTTGATGTTATTTTGGGTATAGGTTGGTTATCGTCATACCATCTGTTATAGATTGCTACTCTTAGAGGGTTATTGTTTGTACCTTGGCGGTGATTGCTTTGATTTCTTGGAAGACTAGGTGGATAGAGTCTTATCACGGTGTATGATCTGTAGCTTGACCCTTCACGTCATCGATATTGTCGCTTTGGGCCATGCCGCCGCGGATTTGTCCTTTCGGTCACCCATCCTAGAACTACTCGAGCTAAGCACGCTTAACCGCGGGGGTCTTATAGGGATTTCACCACCTGGGAAAAGGGCTCGATCTGTATAAGGGTCGGTCTTTACTTTTATAGCCCAGAACTCCTCTCCATTCCCGATGTGGGACAGGGGCCTTACAATCCACTTAAATTTGCCGTTCCCATGCGTGCTTTGCCTCATAAGCCGCCAAAGCGGCGGCGCTTTCGGTACTCGGTCGTCGGCTCGATACCATTTATAACGCCCACCCTTCCGTCATCGATATTGTCGCTTTGGGCCACGCGCCGCAGTTGTCCTTCGGTCACCCATCCTAGAACTACTCCAGGCTAAGCACGCTTAACCGCGGAGTTCTAATAGGGATTTCACCACTTGGGAAAAGGCCTCGATGCTGTATAAGGGTCCCGGTCTTTACTTTTATAGCCCAGGAACTCCCCCTCCATTCCCGATGTGGGACACCGGGGCCTTACAATCTAGTAGTTCTAGGATGGGTAACCCCCTAGGAAGGACAAATCCGTGCGGGCGTGGCCCAAAGCGGACAATATCGATGACGTGTGAAGGGTCGGGGCGTTACAAATGGTATCAGAGCCGACTCTCCGGAGTACCGAGTGTGGGCCCCTGGCGTCGCTCGGTGTATGTGGGCGGGCTTGCGAGCTGGCAGGCTACTGCACGGGGACATGCATCCCACATCGAGAATGGAGGGAGAGTTCCTGGGCTATAAAAGTAAAGACCGGGACCCTTATACAGCATCGAGGCCTTTTCCCGAGTGGTGAAATCCCTATTAGAACTCCGCGGTTAAGCGTGCTTAGCCTGGAGTAGTTCTAGGATGGGTGACCCACAGGAAGGACAAATTCGCGGCGTGGCCCAAAGCGGACAATATCGGTAACGTGTGAAGGGTGGGCGTTACAAATGGTATCGAGCCGACTCTCGAGTAGAGTGTGGACCTGGCGTCGCTTCGGTGTATGTGGGAAATCAAGGTGGCGACTCTTGCAGGGATGTCTGACCTTAAGGGGGTGGATTGTAAGGCCCCGGTGTCCCACATCGGGAATGGAGGAGTTCTGGGCTATAAAAGTAAAGACAGACCCTTATACAAAGATCGAGGCCTTTTCCCAAGTGGTAAAATCCCTATTAGAACTCCGCGGTTAAGCGTGCTTAGCCTGGAGTAGTTCTAGGATGGGTGACCCCCTGGGAATGACAAATCCGTGCGGGCGTGGCCCAAAGCGGACAATATCGATGACGTGTGAAGGGTCGGGGCGTTACATGATCCGCGTGGGCGGAGTGAACTTAGTTGTCTTCTTGCTAGCTTCTTGAGTAATGAGTGTGATAAAATCCAAGTTGAGTTGCCAAGGGTAGTTTGTGAATACCTGAATGTCTTTCTCGAAGACCTTGCTAATTTACCACCTCACTAGGAGATCGAGTTCTCTATTGATTTAGTGTCTGGCACGGCAACGATTTCTATAGAACCATATCGGTTTGCACCTACTGAGTTGAGTGAGTTAAAGGTTCAACTCCAGGAATTGTTAGATGAAAGTTTAATCCGCCCTAGTACATCACCTTCGAGAACGTCGACTCTCTTTGCCTTAAAGAAAGATGGAACCTTGCGACTTTGTTTCGATTACTGGAAGTTTAACCGAGTTACTGTTAAGAATAAGTATCCAATGCCTCGTATAAATGACCTTTTTGATCAATTGAAAGGATCTTGTTGTTTCTCTAAGATAGACTAGAGGTCGGGTTATTATCAGTTGAGGGTAAGAGAGGAGGATATCCCGAAGACGGCATTCCGTACACGGCATAGCCATTATGAGTTTCTAGTGATGCCTTTTGGGCTGACCAATGCACCGGTTGTATTTATGGATTTGATAAGCCGGATCTTCCATGAGTTCCTAGATCGTTTCGTGGTCGTCGTTGTGGACAACATCTTGATTTACTCACCCTCCGAGGAGGAACACGAAGAAGACTTGCGAGTAGTGCATGAGTTGCTTAGAGCCCATAAGCTGTATGCTAAGTTTGGGAAGTGTGAATTCTAATTGAAAGAAGTTAAGTTCTTAGGCCATGTGGTATCCGAGAAAGGGGTAACAATAGATTCATCTAAGATAGAGGCAGTGCAAGATTGGGCACAACCTAAGAATGCTTTTGAGATCCGTAGTTTTCTTGGGTTGGCCGGGTATTATCAGAGGTTTGTAAAGGATTTTTCTAAACTAGCTTCACCTTTAACTAGGCTAACGAGGAAGGGAGTCAAATTTGTGTGGGATGCGGCTTGTGAGAAGTCGTTCCAGGAACTTAAAGTTAGACTGACACTACTCCAGTTCTAATTATTCCGGAGAGGGGTTTGGGTTATTCAGTGTATTGTGATGCCTCATGGGAAGGTTTGGATTGTGTTTTGATGCAAGAAGAGAAGGTAGTGGCCTATGGCTCACGGTAGTTGAAAACACATGAAGGGAATTACTTTACCCATGACCTAGAGTTAGCAGCGGTGATTTTTGCCTTGAAAATTTGGAGGCATTATCTATATGGTGACAAATTAGAAGTGTTCTCCAATCACAAGAGTCTGAAGTATCTGTTTACGCAAAAAGACTTAAATTTGAGGCTAAGGAGGTGGATGGAATTCATAGAGGATTGTGATTTTGAATTGCATTATCATCCGGAAAAGGCCAATTGTAACGCCCTTAAAATAAACCCATAATCATACATTCATGATACAAAAAAAGGATATCATATTACCAACATCAGAGTATTTTTACAAGAGATATTACATGTTGACAACAAAAGTAAATGCCCTATAGGCTTATAACTTTCCAAGTCAACACTTGGGTTCAACAAAAATAGAGTTCTAACTATTTTCACAAAATAAGCCATTGGCTTGATATACATGTAATACATAAAATAATCACAAAAGTAAGCCTTCAGCTTCTATAACCTTCCAAGCTACATCCTTGGAGGTGGCATATCACCTGCACCTGAAAATGATCTCCCATATAGGGTGAGCCAACGCCCAGTAAAGGTATGCTAAACATAATATGAGCAATAACTAAAATATTAGCATTTGATAAATGTTTAACTCATATAAATCAACTTATAACATAAGTTAGTTTCATGACAAATATGTACATGTTTCATTTCTCTTTCCTTGACTTAACCAATTCCTTTCATAAACATGGCTCAGAACCTGACCAAACAATTAAATGAGATTACATCCCATATCAACAGTATTTCAATTTCAAATGAGATAACAACTCATATCAACAATACTTTAATTTCAAATGAAATAACAACTCATATCAACAATACTTCAATTTCAAATAAGATAACAACTCATATAAAAAACACTTCCATGCTTCAATTAATACACATATTTGCTGTATTAATGGAGTCCATCCCTTATCTCCTCCCAAATATCCGGTTTAGGAGTCCATCCCCTATCTCCTCCCAAACAACATATATATACGATGTATTAAACACTTATCATATGAAATGATCAAGCAAAGCACATATTCAATGTGTTATTCCATCCGTCATATTCAATGACATGCTCAATTGATTAGTCTCAATTCACCTAATCATCATGCAGCATCTACAACAATCAAGACTATCCTTCACCAATAGCCCAAAGCAATTATTTCTAAATAGATAATAATTACATCCAACAGATAATTTATCAATATTTTCAAAGGTGGGTGATTAATAAATCCAACTCCACCATTCAATCTCATAATAAGCCAATTTCATTATTTCCAACCCAATTCCATATTTCCATAACTTTCCCAAATTAATTATACATATTAATTCATAATAATAAATTAAGGCTTTTCTCCCCCTTTCTTAACATTGACCCCAAAGGTCCAAATATTAACAATAACATCAATAACCTCTTGAAGACCCAAAAACACACATGTATTGATCAAAAAAACAAAACCCCTCTTTTCAATATTTCAAATCTCAAACCCTAACCTCCCCAAATCAAACCATTTATACAAAGTGCCCAACATCTATGTTAAAGCTCATAAAAATGAGTAGTTATCCCTACTTCAAATGGAGAGACCAAATAGAGAAGATGATGAAACTCGAAATGCTCCAAACCCAAAGATTTTCGGATTGAAATATAGCCCATACCAAACTCTACACTTTATGCAAAGGAACTATGGTAGAAGATCACTCAAACTAGATGATTTCTTAGAGAGAAGTTGTAGTCTAGAGTGAGGAGCTCTCAAGTTTAGGTTTTGAAAAGTTAGAGAGAGAGAATGGCCCGAAAAATGATCCAAAAAGTTGTTTTTCGGATTGATATACAAACAGGTCCGCTCAAGTGTGGAACTCCCCGCTTGAGCGTCAGACACAAACTCACGCTCGAACGTGAAAATTACCGCTCGAGCGCCAAATGCACACTTCCAGAAGTTTTGCAGACGAATGTCCTCGCTCGAGCGTGAAACTGGATGCTCGAGCGTCCAATGACCTGCAGAGAAAAGTACTGAGGGTTGAATAATCACGCTTGAGCGTCAAAATGCCCGCTTGAGTGGAGAAGCAAAAACAAGGGCCCTCTCGAGCGTGAAAAGCCCTGCTCGAGTGTGGAGGCCAAAATCTGGGCATCAACTCTTGGTTTCTAAACACAACCAACATGTTCCAAACCTGCCCAACACAACCTAAAACTCAAATACAAAGAGTAAAAGATGGAAATACGATAAAGACAACAACAATAATCCACAGAACCGAGTCTGAGTTACAGTAAACAATGAAGGGAAAACCAGGATCGCTATACCAATGTTGTGGCCGATGCCTTGAGTAGGAAATCAATTAGTAGTATGACTTGTGCATTCAAGAATGGGAAATGTTGAGTACCCTTGGTGAGTTTGACTTGCATCTTAGTGAGTCCGTTGGGTCTGCAGCCTTGTTTTCAGTAGTTGCTCAACTTACACTCATGAACCGAGTGTTAGAAGCGCAGAGGGGTGACCTTGAAGTAGAAACCCTCCAAGAGAAGATCTCCAGTGGGAAGGTAGAAAGAGGCTTGACTGTGTATCCCGACCAAAGTGTGAGATACCGAGACCGTTTGTTCATGCCGGAGTCTTGTTGAAAGAAAGTACTCTGAGAGTTTTACCATTCATGCCTTGTGGTGCATCCGGGGGGCACAAAGATGTATCACGATCTTAGTCTCCAGTTTTGGTGAAAGGGTATGAAGAAGGATATGGCAGTGTTTGTATCGAAATACCTTACTTGTCAACAAATGAATGCCAAGCATCAGAGGCCAGTGGGTTTGTTACAACCCTTGCTTATAGCCTAGTGGAAGTAGGAGCATGTCATGATGAATTTTATTGTGGGCCTTTTGAGGACTCAACGAGGTAGTGATGCCATTTGGGTGGTAGTTGACCGGTTGACCAAGTCGGCGCACTTTATACCTATGCTTGTGAGTGATTCGGTAGATCATCTTGCTGACCTGTATATCAGGGACATAGTGAGGTTGCACGGGATCCCTGTGACGATTGTTTTAGATAAAGATTTTTGTTTCACAGCTCGGTTGTGGCAGAGCTTACAAAGTGCCTTGGGTACTAGATTGACCTTTAGTACTGCGTATCATCCTCAGACTGACGAGCAGTCCGAACATACTATTCAGATCCTTGAGGATATGCTTCGAGGGTGTGTCCTTAACTTCAAAGGTTCGTGGGAGAGGCATCTGTCCTTAGTGGAGTTTGCCTATAACAATAGTTTCCAATCCAGTATTGGCATGGCATCATTTGAGGCCTTATATGGCCGACCACATAGATCTCCAATGTGTTGGGGCAAGGTGGGTAATGCACCTTTGTTGGGCCTAGAGTTGGTTCAGAAAACGATGGAGAATGTGGCATTTATTCGTAAGAGGTTGGTTACGGCTCAGAGTCGCTAGAAAAGTTATGCCGACCGTAGGAGGAGACCCTTGTCTTTTGAGACAAGAGATCATGTTTTTTTGAAAATATCACCTAGGCAGGGTTTGATGAGATTTCAGAAGAATGGGAAGTTATCCCCTCAATTCATTAGGCCTTTTGAGATCCTTGAGCGGGTCGGAGATGTTGTTTATTGGTTAGCGTTGCCGCCATAGCTTTCCGGGGTTCATGACATGTTTCATGCTAGTATGCTTTAGAAATATGAGCCAGATCTATCACATGTATTGGATTGGATCGACTTGGAAGTAGATGAGGATGTCTCATATAAGGAGAGACTGGTGAGAGTCTTGGATAGAAGGGACCAAGTCTTACGAGGCAAGACAATTCCCTTGGTTAAAGTATTGTGGAAACACCACGAGGTTGAGAAGGCAACTTGGAAGTGTGAATTCGAGGTCCGAGAGAAATATCCGGACTTGTTTGTTGATATCTAAACATGTATTGAGGTTTTGATTATGATGATGAAAAGTATAAGCATTGTATATGTATTAAATTATGAGAACATTATATATAATATGGATATCTTGGAAACATGGATTTATATAAACATTGCACATGTTTTGAGAATCTGGAATATTGATGATGTTGTATTATTTTGGGAAGCATTGTATATGCTGTATATATTTTGAAAAACTCAGACTTTGATTAAACATTGTAAATTTTTTGGGAAATTGTAAATTTCATTTTATATTGGGACTTGTGTATTGAGTCGATGAGAATGGATGACCGGAGGATGGGTTATGGTATTGAATCTGTGAGAATAACATTGTTATGAATGGTCCAATGTTGATTTTGAACTTGATTTGAAATTTCAGGGACAAAATTCTTTAAGGAATGAGGTTATAGCGATTCCGGTTTTGACCCGTCACTTGTTGTATTTTGGACTCGGGTTTAATGCTTTCATATTATTGTTTACCTCTTATTCCCCATGTATCTCTTTAGAATTGGCTTTTGGATTGTAGTTGTGTATTTGGAACAGGTAGGTTGCTTGGTTTTCAAAACTTGTGTTGCCCAGATATTTGGCCCTCCGCTCAAGTGGCCTTTCTTACGCTTGAGCGGGATGTGCAAACTCTCAGTACTTTGCACGTCTGCAAAAAAAATACTAGAGGGATGTTTTTCGCACTCGAGCGGCGGTTCCTACGCTTAAGTGGGTGCACGCTCGAGCAACATTCCTTGCGCTCGAGTAGGTTGTTTATTGTCTGCATAAATATTAGATGTGTGTATTCTGCACTCGAGCGAAACAAATTATTATATCTGACGCTCGAGTGTCAACTTCTCCGCTCGAGCGGACTGCGCGTATATCAGATCGCGACAATGACTTTTTATATTATTTTTTCAAATCTATTTACTTCAAAAACCTAAAGTGAGACCTTCTCTCTCTAAAATACTTCATCTCTCTATATTTTTACCTAGTTCTAGTGATTTCCTCACCCTAATCCCTTTGTTAAAAAGATAGACCATCTCAAGATCTACATTTTGAATCGAATAAAGTTGGGTTTGAGCGTCTTTGGAGTCACCTTTGCTTTGCTCGTCTTCTCTTCTTGAGGTAGGGATTTTCTACACTTTAATATGATTTTTAACTTAGTTATTTGTCGGTTGTGTAACAATGGTGGGATTAGGAATAGTTTGAACAAACCTAGGATTTGGGTGAAATGAAAAAAGGGATTTTTGGGTGAAAATGAAATAAATGAACATGGAGTTTGAGAATGAAGTCATGTGGTGTCAAAATGATTGATTTTGGTACTTGGATTGATATTTTGAAAAAAATGGATTTTGCCCAAAAATGATTACCATAATTATTTTGTATAAGTAATTGAAATTGGTATTGTAAACATGAATTAAGCGAGTAGTAGAATAGATGGTGGAATCGAGTATATAATACTTCACATCTTTAGAAATTTTGGATAATTAACTGCCTTGAAACTATATATCTGTTTAGAAATATCTGTATTGGGCTATTGGTGGATAATAGCTTTGATTGTTGTAGAAATTGCATATGGATTAGGTAAATTGAAACTAATCTCTTATTGGTTGTCATTGAATGTGACTATAATTATATACATTGTATATGTATGATTATTTGAGAGAAGAAAAGAGATGTACTCCATGTGTGATTATGTATTTATGTACATTGCATATGTATGATTGTTTGGGAGGAGAAACGGGTGGACTCCATTATAATTAAGTTAGCCAGAATGTCCTGGATGAAAGTCCCGAAATTTATACATGGATGCCGATCCCATGGACGAAATATCCGTAAAATGGCAATTGGAATTGTTTATGTGTTGATTGTGAAATTGTTGAACCATTGACTTGTAGTCTGGTTTGGGTTATTGAAAAATAATGAAGTTGGCTCATGTATTGAAATGAATTGAAGAAAAATGAAATGGAACATGGACTTGATATTTGATGACTATATAAAATGTAAACGTTTTATCCCTAGCATTGTATATGCACATTTCACTTATATCTTTGTTAAATCTCATATACTGTGTTAGATTATTCCTACTGGGCCGTGGCTCACCCTTTTTTGGGAAAATCATTTTCAAGTAGTGATAGCATGCCTTCACAAAGGCAATAACATTGGAGAGACTTCTTTTGGGGAAGCAAGAGCTTCTTATTTTGTTTCACTTTTTGTGTAGCCTAGGGCTTAAATTGTATGAGCTAGTCTCATTTTTGTTGTAACCAAGCCAAGACTTGGAAATGTGTAAGCCAATAGGGCGTTTATCTATGTTAAACTCTTTTGTATCATTAACCCTATATAATGAAAGGATTATTTACTCTGATTTATGCAGTTATTAATATATGTTTAGAGTTGTATTTATTGTATTAATTTGGGGGTGTTACACGCTCAGTGGGACCATTATAACTTGGAGTAATGGCAACGAAGAAGCAGACTAATGCCTATGAAATCATGCCTTCCAGTGGTATGTTTACATCTTGTGAACCCATGGATGCAAACCACCAATGGAGTGGCAGTGTTTCCATAGATACAGAATATTAGTGAAATGCCTCATATTCTGAAAATCATCAGTGTTTTGGTGGTGGTTCTACCATTTATTGCCAACATAATGGCATGACAAATGATGTGAAAATAATGATTTAGTATTGTAAGAATGAAATTTATTACTACGGGAATGAAATTTTAGCCCTAAAAAAGGAAATTAATTCTCTTTATAAGCAAATATTTTAAATAATTTCATCATTTCCGTATTATTTGATTAAATTACTATGAAGGAAAAATTCATTGACTTAAAAGCCAAATTTTTCTAATTGATAAAGAAATTCTATATTGGAAGCAAAACTTAGAAGGCATGCTGGCCAATGAAAAATTAAGATATGAAAATAATGTGGCTCATAGGGTTAATACACATATTTTTTAAGAGCCAATCATTTATGAAGAGCCAATGTATGTGACTCGAAGCACACCAAGTTATGAAGAAAATATGAGTTTAGAGAATTTTCATAGGCCATTAATGACTAAAATTAAAAAAAACCCCTTCTCTCAGTTTTACTATTGTTAGAGTTCTAGTAAGGGATTAGAGTGATGAAGATCTGTACTATATCATGAAAACGTGCATTATTTTGCACAATATGATCATTGAAAATGAGCGTAATATTCTAGAAAATGAACATAGTGCAACACTACTAGAAACTGATATCACTAATACTCCATGTCAAATGTCATGCGATCTAAATCAAGAGTATACTGAATTTATGTCGAATCACCAAAGGATTAAATCTACTGAAACCCATAATGTAATTCATAATGATCTAATTGAACACTTGTGGTCTCGATCTGGAGAGTTAGATTAAGTTTTTATTTTATCTTTTTAATGACACTTACTCTTATGTAATGTCTTTTTATTTTAACAAAATTATCTTCATTTGCAACTTTATTGCCTTCATTTCAATAATATATTTATTTGTTCATAATAACATTGAAAAATTAAAATAATACTAAAAAAAGTTAACAATACATTGCAAAAACAAAATTACATTGAAACATTAAAAATACTTAAAATTACATTGAAAAATAAATGACATTGCAAAAATAAAATAAAAAATACATTTTTCCATAATTATTCATCAGGAGGCATGGTGTAATAGCCCCAAAATGCGTGTCACGATGATTATTATGTAATTATGAATTATTATGATTTAATTTGGAAATATCTGTCTGAAATGGGAAAATATCTGTTGGGGCTACGACTTCGGAACTGAAATTGACGACCTTAATGGGTTTAGAAACCGAAATTGAGTACATGGATATGCTAATGGGAATTTTTAGCGCCATTCGGGAAGTTTAATTGAAAATTGATTTCGTCTGATTGGCTAAGTTGTGTTTGGCTCATCATTTATACAATTATATATGTATATATGAGATATGAGCTCATCCTTATCAACTAGCCCAAAATATCTTAAGAAATAGGGAGAGAATTCTAGAAAAAACGAGAGCAAGGAAGAAAGAGAGAAAGAAATAAAGAAACCAAGAAGAATGTGTAGAAATTGAAGGAGAGGCTCAAGATCAAGCTTGTATTCAACAAGATTATGCAAGATTAAGTAGCTATGAAGGCCCTAGGTAAGAATCTAACTCTCAATTCTTGAAGATTTTATGGAGTTGGATTTATGGATTATGTGTGAGGTTTGCATGTATTTTGCTATTAAATGTTAAGAACATGTTGTACCCTCATGCATGGCATATATTCACGAAAATCATGTTCATAAACTTGTTTTTCTTGCATGATTCTTGAGATTTGAAGATAAACTCCATGGATTTTAAAGATTGGAGCTCAATTTGCATCAATGATGGTTTTATATTTCAACTCAAGGGTTTGAATGTTTTGTATGAAATTTAAGCTCTACTTTGAAGTTATGATTTTGTTTAAAGCTAGATATGTTGCACTCAGCATGTTTTTGAAGAGTTTGGGCCTTGATTTCCATAATATGAAGTTGAATTTGGCAAAGGAAAAAGGGTCCATGTTTTCAGCATTTTCATCCTATAATTTTACCCAGACCACTCAAGCGGCCTGGGCCACCGCTATAGCGGCCAAGCCTTGATCGCCCAAAATTGCATACTGTTTTCTGGCGCTAGTGCGGCCAGGCCACCACAGGTGCAGCCAATAAGGCAGTTTTTCTGATTTTGATTTCTTTCTATTTTCCAACTTCCTGGCCCTGTTTACATGGTTTTCAAGTGCATCTCATAAGCATTCCATGATCATATAGGAAGTTAAAGAACGAATTGGATTAACCGACTAAATAAGTAATAACTAAATATGTTTAAGGACTGATGGACCGATTACGTGTGTAATGCTAAGATTTGTATTGTGCTATGCATATTTATGATAATAGGTCATGAGTTAAAAACCGATCGATTGTTTCTGAAAGCCTACTATGAGTAACATTATTGTAAAGATATGTTTATATGAAATATATTTAAAATGCTATTTGATAAGTTTTGTTTTTTCTGAAATGATATTTTGTGAATGTGAACGAATATCTGGTTTTGAATCTACTGTGGCATTTACGAAATGGTCTTAAGTCATGAGAGACAACATGTTAATGCGAATCCATGACAAATAAGTGATTACGAGATCACGTTAGCCACTTCATTGTGGTGAAATGTGTTTAATCGGTGTCCAGGGTCGATTACTCTAGTTGGAAGACGTTACGAAATGTTCCTTTGGATGTACTATTATTATGTTTTGATATGAGACTGATATGATAGATATGTATGATCAGTTTTCTATATATGATATGGTTTGGAATTCGTTCACTAACCTCTTTACTTTAATGTTATTCACTGGGTTTTAGCTCACTGTTTTATATACATGTATAAATAAGCGTCATGAGGAACCAGCTTAGGGAGAGAGTTGAGCCACCCTTCAAAGCCTTACAAGTTTTGGTGCCTCCGAGTTGAGGCTAGGTCTGGTAAATCGATATCGAGTTACTGTTCAAAATGCTGGGCTTTTGTTTATATGTACATGTATAAAGGTTGTACAAGATGGTATGTAAGAATTACTGTATGTGGGTAAATTAACGGTTATGTATGTACATGGCCGTTCATATAGTTGCATAGCTCAATGGACTATTGGTTATTTCTATATATTAGCTTCCGTTAGCCCTGATTATTTTGATTTATACAGAAAGGCCTTTGATAATCATAGATTACTGGCCGGTCACTTCACCGACCCTTACTAAGCGGGGTTCGGGTTGTGACACATGGCAAAATAGTAATTTGGGTTGCTGACATGTACGGACCACTTGGCAAAAATCTCATTTTGGCGCATTATGTAACACGCTTTCATCTGAGGGTCAAAATGAGAAATGTCCGTAGTCATTATCAAACATTCTTCCTTTTTAATCTCAAGTTCTCTCATCTCCTGCAAATGATCTTCTTTTTTGATCTCATGCATCGCTTGAATTCTTTTTTCTTCTTTTTCAACCTTTTTCATTTCCTTTTCAGCGAAATGTTGGTTAAATGTCTCCAGCAAATTGTCATATTTGTGGACTTCAACTTGAACAGCTTCATTTTTTCGAAGCAATTCTTTTATAAATTTCTTACCCATAGGCCTTTTACCCCTTGCAGAGACACTGCCCTCACCAATTGGATTATTACCAACAGTTGGATTGTTACTAACACTTTGACTATTATCATCTTCAAGAGAAATGCAGTTATCCATAGAGGATTCGGGAGTTGAATTAAGGGAAAATGATGTATGTATTATTGACTTCACTGTGTTCGTACCTGATATTATTTTGCAAGATTGGCCAACAATGTTCAAAAACAGAATGCTTATTTTCATCTTGATAATATAAAAGTTTTGCTTGAAGCATCTGTATCAACTAGAGCTGAGCAAGGAATTCGTGAAGTCCGTAATCCGATCCAGTCCAGTCCAATCCGATAGGTTTGGATTGGTTTTTTGAATCCGCGGTTCGGTTTCGGATTGAAAAATTAAAAATCCGTCGTCCACGGATTAGTTCCAGATTGAACCCCATGGTTCCGAATTGGAACCGATCCGGACCGTATACAAATAGTCTATATTTTTATTATACATCATCTCCCATAGTATCTTCTCTTATTCTATATAAAATCTAAACTCAAACATAAAACCGTATAATATCTTATTTTATTACTTTAGTTTGTTAGTTTGTTAATTTTAATTTGTAATGGTCTAAATACTTATGGTGAAACCAGTTTTCTTATGGTTATTTAAATTCTAGAACAGTATGTCACTATTATAAAAAAACATGTTGCTATTGTGGAACTAATATAGCGCTATGTTTATATTTTTATGAAATTAAAGTGTTATATATATTTTTTTGTTATTTAATTACGTCAATCCGTGGTCCTAAACTGATCCAATCCGTATTTAAATGGATTGGTTCGGATTGGTTCCATGATTTAAATAGATTGGATTGGTTCCAATTTTTCAAAACCACGATAACGGATTGGTCTGGTTTTACCCCAATCCGTCCAATTCGACCATGCTCACCCTTAGTAACAACTTGAGACATCCCACTTGGGTGTAAATTTTCGACTTACGCTAAACACCCACAAATTTGTTGGAACGTTATGATTACACCCCATAGGGATTGGATAGACACTTGTGTTCTTGACTGATCATTCTGAAGTGAGCAATGATTTTCATAAATTCTCCCCGAAAAGTGAGCATAAGATTGTGAATTGCCAACAATTGGATCTTCAGAAATGTGACACCAAGCTTACAAAGTGCCACATCTTCATCAATGGTGAATAATTTTTCTCTCTTTGTTTTTGATGAACCTTCCATAGTGATTATGTGGAAAAAAAACTATAAATAAAAATGTAATTTGGGAGGTTTGTTGTGAAATGAAAATGAGAAAAAAAAAAAAAGGTTTGTATTTATAGAATTATAAAATATGACCCCCTCTTTCTTTTTCTTTTTTTCTTCTAAATGTAGCTATTAAGGATTTTCAAAATTTTGACCATTTATTTGTAGCCGTTGTGCTTCTGTTTCACTTGTGTTTTTATTTATTTTTATTTTTTTAAATGAACAAAATAGCACACTTGGACTGATCTTGGAGGTTGATTACTAAACAAGATCTCAACTGTTGATTACATAACAATCCAACTGATGAGATCATCCTCTAGAATGATCATTCATAATTTTCGAGACACAAGCCCTCTCTCTCTCTCTCTCTCTCTCTCTCTCTCTCTCCTTTCAAACCAGTCGACTGAGAGATAGTGTCTTATTTCTCTCTATGTCTCTGTCTTTGAGCTCAAAAGCATCTCTCTCTCTCTCTGTGCTCGAACAAATCACTGATCACCAAACAATTTTCCCCGATCTCCAAAACTAGTATACTCTCTCTCTCTCTCACGCTCTCGCTCTCTATCTCTGTTTTTTATCTCAAGAGCATCTTTCTTTTTGTGTCCTCAAACAGATCACCGATCTCCGATCTCCAAAACCAGTATACCTCCTCTCTCTCTCTCTCTCTCTCTCTCTCTATAATCCCAAGAACGTCTCTCTTTCTGTTTTCAAACCGATCACCAATCTCCGATATCCAAAACCAGTATTCTCTTTCTTTCTCTATGCCTTCAAACCAATTAGCTGAGATGGTATGTTCTCTTTCTCTCTCTCTCTCTCTCTCTTTGATATCAAGAGCATCTCTCTTTCTGTCCTCAAACCGATCACCAATCTCTAATCTCCAAAGCCAGTCACTCTCTCTCTCTCTCTCTCTCTCTCTCTCTTTATTTCAATGGAACTCTAGTGTTTGGCTAAACACTACTGTTTATACTTCAATGGAGCTCAATTGGTCTGGGAACGAGCCCTACAAGTCAACAAAGGAAAAGGTCTAAAGGTCGATCTAGGTATTTATCATCTAAATTTGTTTTTGAAATTTATATAAATTTGCGAAATTGATTCTGAAAATTGTATGATTCTAAAATTGATTCTGAAATTGAAATTTGTGTGATTTGTTTGCATGATTTTGAAATTGATTTTGAAATTTGTGTGATTCTGAATTCTGAATTTGATTATGAATTTGAGAAATTGATTCTTCACTAATTTTTTGGGTTTGATTTGTTCTAAATTGATTATGAAATTTGTGTGATTTGTTCTAAATTTTTTTAGCTATTTCTGAAATTTGTGAATTTCGCAGCTCCTTTAAAATTTAGGTTTGATTATGAAATTTGAGAGGTTTTCTACTGAATGAATTGTGTTTTTTTCAACTAAATTTGAAGCAACAAATCTGTTGATATTTGCTGATATGGCATGATTGGCACCTACTATTCAACCGGCCAAATTTGATAATAGAAATGACATCTGCTATCTATGGTAAGAAAAATAACAAGCCATTGGAGAACATTTTTTGGTCACTCTTGCCAAATTATAACTTTGGCAGCTCTTTTGATAGCTTCATTGAAGATGCTCTTACCAATGAATAATGACAACAAAATATCTTATCCTATTTTTTAAAAAGTGTAACTCCTCTTCAGTCCAAATCAAATTGTACGGTGTTGTTGGACTTTTGTAAGTCCACTACGAAGTAGTATTGATAATCTAAACCATTTAGTATATAGGGCTTGTTGAATATTTTATCCTTATAAAAAAAATTCACATTAATCAGATATCAATATCTATTTAATCATATCACATTTGTGTCAACGGTAAATATGATTTTAAAAATAAATTGATGATACAAATGTGATCCGGTTAAATGTCTATCTATATCCCATCAATATGTTTTTTTTATAGAGATGAAATACTCGACAAATCTTACATATTAAATGGTATAATTATTGATACGGACTCTACAATGAAACCACAAAAACCCAACAGTACTCCCAATTAAAAAACTCAACAGGAAACGGGCTTGCTAATTTTTAAAGAATAATATTAGGAATCATAAAATATTTCATGAAAAATTTTCATCATTTGATTAGTGCGTGGTGTGTTCTTATATGTACAATCCAACGATAGAGAATCTTTCATGATCAATTTCGTGATATTATTTTCATGATACCTAACATTACTTACTATTCATTCGTAACGCAATTTATTAATTTAACTTATATATAAGTAAATAAATTACAATAGCTTCTAGCTTGGAACTACACTCCGTTTATTTCTGATAACAACAATGATACATCTCACTAATTTGGGAGCACTAATGGACCATTAATGAGGTAAAAATTCAAAAAAAAAAAAAAAAAAAAAACTTAAAGTCAAAACATCACATCAGTCAGTGAGACTCACTCTCTAGAGTTCTTTTAGCGCTCCCAATTTAGAACTCCCAGATCAAGCCTGAGCAAGGAAAAAAGTTGATAAAAAAAAATAAAAAATTACTTATTTGAGGGAGGTGAATCAGATTGAGGTGGAAGCTGAAATGGTGGGAAGAAAGGAAGTGGTGGTGGAGATAGTGGCTCCAATGGCTGAACGAAAGCATCTGGTGCTGGTGGCGCCGACCAAAACGGCAGCGGCTGCACCAGATTCTCAGGAATGTCCGGTATCACCGGCGGGGGCAGAAACAAGTCTGGCGGTGACAGTGGAATTGGAAATGGAAATACTGGTGTCGGAGTGACATCGGTGTCCGGTACTACAGGCGGAGGAAGAAACAAGTCCGGCGGTGACTGTGGAATTGGAAATGGAAATATTGGTGTCGGAGTCACATTGGTGTCCGGTGGAGGAGTAGAGATGCTTGGTGGAGCAAACGTAAATGGGTTTTCTGGTGGAAGTAGTGGTGGTGTAGAAAAGATGGGGATAAGTGGTGGCGCTGAGTATTGTTCCGGTGGCGGAAAGAGGAACTCCGGCGGCGGAGAAAATATGGGTGGAGGTTCATCTGATGGAAATGGAAAAACTGGTGGTGGAGAAAAAATTGGAAGCGTTGGAGTGTCTTGTTCAGGCGGTGGTGGTGCTGGAAACAGAAAGGGTATTTCCGGTGGTGGCGGAATAACAAAGGGTGGTTCTTCAGGCGGTGGTGGAGAAGGAACTAATGGTGCTGGTGGTGGTAGGAAATCAGGAAATGGAGGTGGTGGAGAAGAGTCAGGGGACGGTGGTGGTGGAGATGGGACTAATGGTGGTGGTGGTGGAAAAGGCGGCGGAGGTGATAGTGAAGGTGGCGGAGAGGTTGGTGGAGGAGAAGGTACCGGAGCCGGTGGGGGTGAGGCTGGTGGAGGCGCAGCAGCTACTGGGGGCGGAGATGCTGTGACTGGTGGTGGTGAAGAAACTACTGCTGGTGGCGACGGTGTCACCGGCGGCGGTGAAGGAAGTATTGATGGCGGCGACGGTGTTGGGATGACTGGCGGCGGAATTGGTATAAATGGGGGTGGTGGCTGCACTACTATCGGCGGAGGAGAAGAGACCAGCGGTGGTGGAAGGGGAACTAGCGGCGGAGAGGGGCGGAGAGGAGTGGGTGCCGGATCAAATGGGTTGTCCGGAGAGGAGCGAGTGAAAGGCCATTGGCCGCAGCTGCCGAAGAGGTACTGATACAGTGGATCGCAGTTTGATGATCCGGATCCTGATCCTCCTGATCTTGATCTTCCTCTTCTAGTCGTACTGCTTCTTCTCTTGTTGTTGTCTTCTTCTCTTCTGTGTTGGTTTCTATGTTTTGAAAGGCTTCTGGATTCTGCAAATGTTGAAGTGATCAAGAGCAATGCTAATAGAATTACAACCACTATGTTTGATTTCATCTCTCTCTCTCTCTCTCTCTCTCTCTCCCTCCCTATCTCTACTTCATTGTTGTTCTTTATCTCTCTTTGTTGGTAAATCGTGCTTCATTTATCTCTGTGCTGGCTACTATTTATTGTACAATTTTTACTGTAATTAATTAATTTAGTTTATGTATTTAACAATAAATAGAATATAAAAAAAATAAAAGAAATGAGAGAATTTATTTGATTACAAAAATTAAACTCGAAATAAAAATAAATAAATAAAAATAGATTTTATTTTGTTACAAAAATAAAATTAAAATCTGATTTAAATAAATAATAAAATATCAAAAATAAATTAAATAACTTACTTGATTAATTTCTTCGAATTATAATCTGATCAAGTCTAGTGTTTGACACTGTGTCCTTAAGAGAGATTCGTCCTCTCCTTGGTGTTTTCAAAATGTGGACGTCTATCTTCCAGGATGAAATGATCTATCAACGAATAAATGCAGCACTACAATTTATTCGTTCGTCGAACACACTAAGTGTTTATACTCTCTCTCACAAAAAAAAAAAAATGCAGCAAAATGAAGAATAGGATTTGCAGAGGTGAAATACGAAATTTTTGAATGGAATACATCAAATGAGGATTGTCCTATTTATAGATGTAAAGGTGGCTGTAGGTTTTGAATTGAACAGGTATGAAACTTGTTGGTTTTGAATTCAAACATATTTGAATCTGTTGGGTTTATAATTTAAACAGATAAAAAACGAGAAGGGCCCTGTTTAAATGTCTGATAAACAGAGACGATTTATTTAGGAAAGGCTTTGTTTGGATGTACAGTAAAACCAAACCAGTTTATTTTCGGTTTAATTTGAATTCTGAATTTTATTTTACCAAAAAATAAAATTAAATTCAAATATTTTTTGCCCAAAAAGATTATTATTGGGCCGAACAAGCCCAACCACACACTACGCACCCAAGCCCAACCCAGCCCGAACGGTGGCGCGCGTGTGGTGATTTTTGGGTCCAATGGGTCTAGCCCATAACTTCTCCTTCTAAAACATTTGGGTACCCTTGGGGCACACCCCAAGTACCAAACTCATGCTTTATAAACCCATTCAAAACTTTCCACCAAATCAATGTGGGACAAGCCTTATTCAAGGCCTTTAAGGATTTTATACCAAAACTCTATTTCCATGGAGCATAATTTGGTTTCAATTTCCTATTCACTCGGTAATGGTTTTGAACAACCAAATATATCACGTGAATCACAACATGACATAGAACGCGTTACCACTTTGACCTGTGAAAATCGACGCACAGAATCCACCAAAAAAATAGATCAAATTTTAAAAAAAAAATTTTGATTTTACCTAAAATTTTATAACTATTTCCAACGCTATTCAGTCATATACATACAGCTATTTGGTGTGCATGAGCACCGTGATCGTTTGTGGTACAGTTGACTAGTTAGATCATTGAAGACATCTCTTCTAATTGGCAATTGAAAAAGAGAAAATAGAATTCAGTGATATTAAAAAATATATAATTAAAAATTAATGAAAATTTTATAAATTTAATATTTTTTAATAATTATACTGGATTGTGATTTCCCCATTGAAAAATTGTTAAGAACTTTGTAGGAATCATTGTTGAATAATTTTCACTGTATTTAAAATAAGATTAAATTTAAATGTTTTTAACCCAAAAAGATTAATAGATTGTTGAAAATGGTTATAAAATTCTGGGTAAAATCAGAATTTTTTCCTAAGTTTAGTCTATTTTGAGGGGGGCCCGTGCGCCGATTTTCGCAGTCAAAGTAGTAACGCTCTATGTCGTGTTGTGATTCACGTGGTATATTTGGTTGATCAAAACCATTACCGAGTGAATGGGAAATTAAAGACAAAGTGTGCTCCATGGAAATGGAGTTTTGGTAGAAAATCCTTAAAGGTTTGAATAAGGCTTGTCCCACATTGATTTGGTGGGAAGTTTTGAATGGGCTTATAAGGCATGGGTTTGGTATTTGGGATATGTCCCATGGGATACCCAAGTGTTTTAGAGAGAGAGGTTATGGGCAAAATAGGCTAGACTCATTGGACCCAAAAATCACTACTCATCTTGCAATCGCTCGTCTGCCCAAGGCTAGGCTAGGCTTGTTCGTCCCAATATTAATTTTTTTGGGCCAAAAACATTTAAATTTAATTTTATTTTGTATAAAATAAAATCCATAATTCAAATTAAACCGAAAATAAACTAGTTTGGTTTTCATCAGACATCCAAACAGGCCCTTCCAAATAAACTAGTTTGGTCTTTACTGCATATAAACAGGCCCTTCCTGCTTTTGTATTCTGCTTAAATTATGAACCCAACAGATTCAAATTGCTTGAATTCAAAACCAACAGTTTACCTTTACATCTATAAATAGACTAGCCTCTCATTTGGATTTTGCTTAAATTTTCAGACTCCATCATCTACTATAAATCAGATTTTGTCGCATTTAATTTCGAAAGTAAGAGTGTAAACACTTAGTGTGTTCGTAAGGCAAACAATTTGTAGTGCTACTATTGTTTGTAGTAGATCATTTCATCTTAAGAGACAGACGTCTAAATTCTAAAAGCACCGTGGAGAGGAGGAATCTGTCTTAAGGATACAGTGTTAAACACTGGATTTGATCAGAATTATTATTCGAATAATTAATCAAGTAAGTTGTTTAATTTATTTTCTGTTTCATTTGTTTATTTAAATCAGATTTTAATTTTGTTTTTGTAACAAAATAAAATCTATTTTTATTTTTTATTTTTTTATTTCGAGTTTGATTTTTGTAATCAAACAAATTCTCTCATTTCCTTTATTTCTTTATATTCAGTTGTTGTTTAGTACACAACATAATTTAATTTATTTAAATCCGTGAAGATTGTCCAACAATCTTAAGACATATCTTTTTTTTGGTATCTTCATTGTATTTAATTTTCCGATTTCATAAAGACATATTCTCGTTGAAAAACAAATAGTGTTTTTGCTATTTGACGATGGTAGTAATGTACGCCTTTTCTTTGACAACTAGTAGTAATATCTTGGTGTCATTAACAATTGCGAATATTAATTGTGTTACGTAAAATTATTGTGAAATTTTATTTTTCTAGTTTTAGTAATAAGGAAAATAAAATTATTTTGTGTTATAATTTATTTTCTGGTTTTAGTAACTAGAAAATTAATTTGTATTTTAATTTTTCTGATTTTTGTAATAAGAGATTATGGCTACTACAACTGAAACTGCATCTGGTAGTGGTACTTTGATTGTTATACCAACACCGGTCCCTATCCAAAACCATGTTCATGTATCAATCAATCATGGAGAAAAACGGAAAAAATTTAACGGTACTGAGTTTAAGAGATGGCAGCAGAAGATGCTGTTCTATCTTACAATTCTTAATTTGGCCAGGTTTATCCATGAAAAGGCTCCCGCACTTAAAGAGGGTGAAAATGATCGGCAAATTGTTGCCGCTGTAGATGTTTGGAAATATTCAGATTTCCTGTGCAGAAACTACATCCTCAATGGCCTTGACAACATGCTGTATAATGTTTACAGTCCTCTAAAGTCAACAAAAGAATTATGGAATTCTTTGAAGAAGAAATACAAGATAGAAGATGCCGGCACGAAGAAATTTATCGTCGGTAAATTTCTGAATTTTGTTATGGTAGACTTCAAAACGGTAATATCTCAAGTTCAAAGTTTTCAGATAATTTTGCATATTCATTCAGAAGGTATGTCTCTTAGTGAGTCTTTCCAAGTCGTTGCTTTGATGGAAAAGTTACCATCGGCTTGGAAAGATTTTAAAAATTATTTAAAACATAAACGCAAAGAGATGATCATGAATGAGTTGATTGTAAGATTAAGAATTGAGAAAGATAACCGAAAGGCTGAAAAGAGGAATAGAAAAAAATATCATTGAGTCCAAGGCTAATGTGGTTGAACAAGTTCAAAAACCACATAACAAAAAGAGGAAGTTTACTGGAGATGGTCCTAAACAAGACAACAACAATGGCAACGCAAGTTCAAATGAAAATACTATAACTGTGGCAAGACTGGACATTGAGCTTCTGACTGCCACTGCTCTAAGAAGGATCATGAAAGTACAAGTAAGAAGACCACCAATCAGGCTAATGTAACAGAATTGGATTACATCTCTGACGGAGTGAATGACATCAACTTCTCTGCTGTGGTGTCTGAGGCTAACTTGGTTGGAAATCCCAAAAAGTGATGGGTTGACATTGGAGCAACTCGTCACATATGTGCAGACAAGAAGATATTCACTACTTACAATGAGGCAGCAATTAGTGAACACCTTTTTATGAGAAATTCTTCTACTTCTACTGTGGCTGGACAAGGAAAAGTGATCTTGAAGATGACATCAGGGAAAGAACTGACCCTTAACAACGTACTGCATGTACCTGACATTCGAAAGAATTTAGTTTCTGATTCTTTGTTAAGTAAAAATGGTTTTAGGCTTGTCTTTGAGTCTGATAAATTTGTATTAACAAAAAGTGGTATGTATGTTGGTAAGGGATACATGAGTGATGGTCTTTGTAAATTGAATGTAATGACAGTTGTACCGAAAGTTGCTATGAATAAGAATAACACATCTTTTACTTATATTCTTGATTCGAATTTATGGCATAGTAGATTAGGTCATGTGAATTTTGATGTTTTGCGTAGATTAATTGGTTTAGATTATATACCAAAGGTTGAAATTAATCCTAATCATAAATGTGAAATTTGTGTAGAAGCGAAACTAACTAAGGCTCCATTTAAATCGGTTGAAAGAAAAACCGAACCTCTAGAATTAATTCATACTGATGTATGTGATCTAAAATTTATTCAAACTAGAGGAGACAAAAAGTATTTTATAACATTTATGGATGATTACACAAGATTTGTTATGTTTATTTACTTAGAAGTAAAGATGAAGCCTTAGAAATGTTTAAACTCTACAAAATAGAAGTTGAAAATCAACTTGGTAAAACCATTAAAATGGTTAGAAGTGATAGGGGTGGTGAATATGATGCACCATTAAATGAATTTTGTGCACAACATGGCATTATTCACCAAACTACAGCTCCTTATTCTCAACAGCAAAATGAAATTGCTGAAAGGAAGAATAGAACCCTAAAAGAAATTATGAATGCCATGTTACTAAGTTTAGGTTTACCACAAAACTTGTGGGGGGAAGCAATATTGTTTGCTAATTATGTTCTTAATAGAATACTCCACAAGAAAATCAACAGCACTCTTTATGAATTATGGAAAGGTCGACCACCTTCCTACAAATACTTAAAAGTGTGGGGTTGTTTGGCAAAAGTTGAAGTTCATATTCCTAAAAAGACTAAGATTGGACTAAAAACAGTAAATTGTGTGTTTATTAGTTATGTTCAGAATAGTAGTGCATATCGGTTTCTGCCTTATAAATCAAAAATACCTAATATAAATGTGAACACTATTATAGAGTCAAGAAATGTTGTATTTTTTGAACATGTCTTTCCTTACAAGAAAGGACATGAATTAAGTTCACAGAAAAGAACTTATGATTGTACACAAAGTCAAGAGACTAATGACAATCAAACATAAAAGACTAGTAATGGTCTCAACCAACAGGATTTAACTAATGATGAACCAAGAAGAAGTAAGAGAGCGAGAACATCAAAATCCTTTGGTCCAGATTTTCTGACATACTTGTTAGAAAATGAACCTCAAAGCTTTAAGGCAGAATGACAGGTCTTGAAGCACCTTTGTGGAAAGAGGCTGTTAATAATGAAATTGAATCTATTATGCAAAATCATACTTGGGAATTGGTGGATCTTCCACCAGGTTCTAAACCTCTTGGATATAAATGGATATTCAAGAGAAAAATGAAAGCAGGTGGTTCAATTGACAAGTATAAAGCAAGACTTGTAGTTAAAGGTTACAAACAAAATGAATGTCTGGACTATTTTGACACATATTCCCCTGTGACAAGAATAACATCTATTCGCATGCTTATTTCTATAACAAATATTGTTTAATTTAGAAATACATCAAATGGATGTTAAGACTTTTCTTAAGCGGTGATCTAAATGAAGAGATCTATATGGAACAACCCAAGGGTTTGTAGTATCAGGGCAAGAAAAGAAAGTTTGTCGATTTGTAAAATCCCTTTATGGATTAAAACAAGCACCTAAGCAATGGCATGAAAAATTTGATCATGCAATGCTTACTAATAGATTTAAGATAAACGAATGTGACAAATGCGTCTATGTTAAAAACACTGACCAAGGATATGTCATAGTTTGTCTTTATGTGGATGACATGCTTATCATTGAAGTCAAAACATGATCAAATCAACTAAGCAAATGCTTAACAAAAGATTTGATATGAAAGATAAGGGGGTCGCAAATGTTATATTAGGAATGAAAATTACTAAAACATCTGACGGATATGCATTATCTCAATCACATTATATTGGGAAAATTCTTGGTAAATTTATCAAGGACGATTTGAATTTAGCTAGAACACCTGTAGATATCAGTCTTTATTTATCGAAAAATAAAGGTGATGTAGTGTCTCAGTTAAAATACTTCCAAATCATTAGAAGCCTAATGTACCTAATGAATTGTACTTGTCCTGATATAACTTATGCTATCAGTAAATTGAGTAGGTACACTAGTAACCTTGGAGAAGACCATTGGAAAGTGATCATTCAGGTTCTTAGATGTCTAAGATTCACCTGTGATCATGGTTTGAACTTTACTCGATATCCAGCGGTACTTGAAGGTTATTGTGATGCAAATTGGATATCGGATACTAAAGATTCAAAATCCACAAGTGGATATGTCTTTACTCTGGGAGGCGCTGCTGTTTCTTGGAAATTCACGAAACAAACATGCATCGCACGATCCACAATGGAATCCGAGTTCATTGCTTTAGACAAAGCAGGAGAAGAAGCAAAATGGCTTCGTCACTTCTTAGAAGACATTCCAATGTGGCCAAAACCTGTGCCAGCTATTTGTATTCATTGTGATAGTCAATCTGCAATAGGCAGAGTACAAAATCATATGTATAATGGTAAGTCACGACATATTCGTCGTCGACATAATACTGTTAGGTAGTTGTTGTCAAATGGAATAATCTCAATAGATTATATAAAATCTAAAGAGAATATTGCAGATCCGTTAACAAAAGGTTTGACAAAAGAGCTAGTATATAGTTCATCGAAGGGGAAGGGATTAAAGCTTATTACATAAGAGTCGTCATAATGGTAACCCTACTTATATAACTGGAGATCCCAAGAATTAAGTTCAAAGGGACAACTAAGTTATGTATGACTCACCAGAAATCACCAAGGGATTAAAATTCCTTACCCATTCCTATAGTAAAAGTGATATCTGTAACATATGTTGTATGCAGGGGTATAAGGATAAGCTTTGCTTTTAATGGCTACTTATATCTTGATTAAGGCATAAAATCAAGACGAGTATAAGGAGATACTCACAATAAGAATCACCTATATGAGTGTTGAACTAGGGCCTGTTCTATGAGAATGAAAGATGTTACATTCTCTAGAAACACTCATGAAAATCAGGAGCGTTCAAGGCCAAAATGAACACAACAGTGAGAACCACGATGTGTTAGAAGATATTTTGTGTGAAATCTATTGTCTTGGCTTACATAAATGGCTGAACAATTCAAGGCATCGCGTCTATTGGTTAGCCAGTCAGTCCGATAGGTTATCACTAGGGAAGGTTCAAGGCCAAAAACTACCTATCCTGATGCAAGATATTTTCGACTTATACTCTTTCGATAAAGTCTGCATATTTTTGCATTTCCGTTGTCATCAAATTCCATTCATGTGGGGGATTGTTGGAAATGGTTATAAAATTCTGGGTAAAATCAGAATTTTTTCTTAATTTTAGTTTATTTTTTAGGTGGGCCCCGTACGTCAATTTTCGCGGGTCAAAGTGGTAACGCGTTCTATACCGCGTTGTGATTCACGTGGTATATTTGGTTGCTCAAAACCATTACCGAGTGAATGGGAAATTGAAGCCAAAGTGTGCTCTATGGAAATGGAGTTTTGGTGAAAAATCCTTAAAGGTTTGAATAAGGCTTGTCCCACATTAATTTAGTGGGAAGTTTTGAATGGATTTATAAGGCATGAGTTTGCTACTTGGGGTGTGCCCCAAGGGGTACCCAAGTGTTTTAGAGGGAGAGGTTATGGGCAAAATGGGCTAGACCCATTGGACCCAAAAATCACCACACGCGCGCGCCACCGCCGCCGTCTGTCCGGGCGGGCTGGGCTTGGGCGTGGGTGCATGATGTGTAGTTGGGTTGGGCTTGTTCGGCCCAATATTAATCTTTTTGGGCCAAAAATATTTGAATTTAATTTTATTTTGTATAAAATAAAATCCAGAATTCAAATTAAACTGAAAATAAACTGGTTTAGTTTTACTGTACATCCAAACATGACCCTTCCCGAAATAAACTAGTCTGGTCTTTACTGTACATCCAAACAGAGTCCTTCTCGTTTTTGTATCTGTTTAAATTATGAACCCAACAGATTCAAATCTGTTTGAATTCAAAACCAACAGGTTTCATACATGTTCAATTCAAAACCAGCAGTCACCTTTACATCTATAAATAGACTAGCTTCCCATTTAGATTTTACTTAAATTTTCGTACTCCATCATGTGCTATAAATCTCTACATTTTGCTGCATTTAATTTCTGAAAGTAAGAGTGTAAACACTTAGTGTGTTCGTAAGGCAAACAATTTGTAGTGTTATTATTGTTTGTAGTAGATCATTTCATCTTGGGAGATAGACGTTCAAATTCTAAAAGCATCGTGAAGAGGATAATCTGTCTTAAGGATACAAATGTCAAATCTGGATTTGATCGTAATTATTATTTGAACAATTAATCAAGTAAGTTGTGTAATTTATTTTCTGTTTCATTTGTTTATTTAAATCATATTTTAATAAAATCTGTTTTTATTTATTTATTTTTTATTTCGAGTTTGATTTTTGTAATCAAACAAATTCTCTCATTTCCTTTATTTCTTTATATTTTGGTTAATTTAATTTATTTAAATACAGTGAAAATTGTCCAACAATCATTTGCGATGAGTTAAGAAAGCATTTTATATAGCAATTACGCCATGTGGTCGAGATAATATGGTGTATTATTCAACTTATTAATTAACATGATATATCACCATTTATTAATGGATAGTGTTATTCTAACTTGAAATTATATTTAATTTTTAAATCCAATAATATGACAATCTATTAGAATATTTAAAATAAATTTTTTTATTTTTTTATTTTCTCTAATTATCAGCCAATTATCTTTTTTTACACATCACTAGATCTAAAAAGTAAATCTAATAAATGAATTGTATATTATTTTTCGTTATTGGTCGTCATCAACTACAATGATCTTTTTTTTTTTTTTTCCCCTCACATTTCATGCAGCATCTTATATGACACACACATTAATTGATTATTGATAACATTCTTGTGAGATCTAATAGCGATGCTCTTATTATAAACTAATGCTAACGAGATTTTTGATACATCAAAAAAAAAAAAACAAATTATGCTAATGAGTGTTCTATGGCCACTTGTTAAGATGTATTTATAATTGTATTTTGATTTCAAATAACTTTTTATTTTACCTTGTGTATTTATTTATTGTTTGACTAATTTAGGGGGTGTTTGGCAAGTTGGGTTTTAGCCCTTTTTGGGCTAAAATTCACAAAAAAAAAAAGAAAAAAAAGACCAAAATAGTTAATAAAGACACAATGTCACATCAAATCTATAATCATTTTATTTTTTCTTTACAAACATTATATCCAACTACAAAATAATCCAACTATACAATCCAACTATCTTCCCAAACACAAAAATTTTAATCTATTAAAATAGTCAAAAATTAAATTAGCCTACTAAAATAGTAACTTCTCAAATATCCATTTAATAACTTTTGAGGCCTTACTTGGAAAGTGGCTTATGAATTGACTTTTTGATTTATTATGAAAAAACATGCAAAAAGTAGAGCACTGATACGACAAGTGCCCGTTTGACATGTGGGTTTGGGTGAGGTTGGGGATATTTTAATCATAAAATGACAAAATAAGTTTTTTAGTCCCAAGCTAAAAATTGTGACATCAAAATCATAACCATTACATTTTTTTCTCACAAAAGTCAAAAAGCTAAAAACTTAATTCACATCCCAAACGAATCCTTAGGTTTTTTTTTTTTTTTTTTTTCTCAAGAGTAGGCCTGAATTTGTATACAATGTTTTATAATTAATACTTTATATATTTTCATTCATAAAACTAATTATTAATTAAAATTTAATAAATTTGAAGATGTATTTAATAAAATTAACTCTAATTATCCCTTATCAAGTGGTCCGGGACACTTGTAAATGTCTGTGTTTTAGATCAAATAATATATATATATACACAATTCTAGCATTGCTCTATTGTTTAATCAAAAGTCATCTATACTATATATTAAGCAAAAAGGAATTTTTAACCCCAAGGTCTGTGGGAATTTTAATATCTTAATTTGAATTTTCTAAATTTCTTATTAAAAAAAAAAACTCAACATTTATTGATTTGGTCAAAATCCCCTAATCAACATTTATTAACTTTTTTCAATCTATATGTCTTTCCACATGTCTGCATTTATTGATTTGGTCAAAATCCCCTGATTAGTATTTAAAATCCCATCATACAAATAATTATAGATACAATCCGTGTATAGTTACTGCAATATCCTTTTTAACTTCTTCCATATACTATGGTTAGTGATAAGATTGTTAAATTACTTTTATAAAAAATCTTAAAAAACATAATTTATATATTAAAAAAATCTAAAACAAATATAAATATCTATAATTATTCCGTGCATACCACGGTATTATGATGTCTGCTTGTATTCCACATGTAATATATATATATATAGGAAAATGATCGAGTGCTCGAATTTGAGGCTCGAATTTTGGCTCGAAATCAAGAGAGGAAGAGAGGGAGAGGAAGAGAGGGAGAGGAAGAGGGAGAAAGAGAGAGGAGAGGGTCGTCTGCCGTCATCCTCGCCTTCCTCCTCCTCGCCGTGGGTCGCGTCGCCAGGTCAGATCTCACCAGCCCCCGTCATCGCCTTCCTCCTCCTCGGGCCGTTTTCGCCTTCCTCTTCCACCCGTCAGCAGCCTGCCCCTCCTCCTCCTCCTCGGCTTTTATGGCCCCTCCTCCTCCTCCTCCTCCTCCTCCTCCTCCTCCTCCATTCTCTTCTTCTTCTTCGCTCAGAAGAAAACCAGGAAGAAAAAAAAAAAAAATTCCACACCAAAACGACATCGTTTTGGTGTCGAGGCGCGGTTTCGAGCCGCGGAGGATAATCGCTACAAAAAAATGTCTTGGCCCATTAAATTGTAGTTTCTATTAATTAAAATTTTTGTTTTAGCTCAGCATTTATTAAATTCTCCAAAGTCTTTTTACTTCTCTTATATACACATCCTTTTTAACTTTTGTTTTTGATTTTTAACAAATATAAATATCTATATCTATCTATCTATCTATACTTACTATACTATATATTAAGTAAAAGGAGACAAAAGGGAGTTTTTAACCCCCAAGGCCTGTGGGAGTTTCAATATCTCAATCTGAATTTTTAAAATTTTTTATTTAAAAAAAAAAACTCAGCATTTATTGATTTGGTCAAAATCCTTTGATCAGTATTTATTAACTTTTTTCAATCCACATGTCTTTCCACATACCTGCATTTATTGATTTGGTCAAAATTTCCTAATCAGCATTTAAAATTTCCTCATACAAATAATTATAGATACAATCCGTGTATAGTTACTGCAATACATTTTTCAACTTCTTTTATACACTATGGTTAGTGATAAGATTGTTAAATTATTTTTATAAAAAATTTTAAAAAACATAATTTATATATTAAAAAAATCTAAAATAAATATAAATAACTGCAATTATCTCGTACATAGTACGAGTGACAGTCTGGTATCCGATGTAATGTAATGTAACTAAATAATTTACATGGAACAAATGTTGCATAACTAGTGTAGTAGTGACATTCAAAGGAGAGAGTGAGTGTACAATTCGAGGGTCTTCTAGTATAGTAGCATTGAAGGTGGTTCACAGCAAAAACAAAGTGGCACGTAAAATAAGGCCACAGCCCCCTCTCAATTCAATTTCGTTTATTGAATGTCCCCCAATTCCACCTCACCTACCCTTTCCCAACTGTAAACTGTTTCACCCCCTCAGAGCTTAACTAGTCTCTCAGTTACTATTATTAAACAAAATTATATATTTTAAAAAGGTAAAAAATAAGAAAAATACGGGAGAGCTCGAATGTCCCGAATATCAAAACAACGTCGTTTTGACATTCTTATCGGTAAGAGAATGACTCAGACCTAGTACGGAAAAATTGTCTTACGAATAAGAGAATAAATTTTACCGCTAAGATAATAAAAAAATCCCAAAACGACATTGTTTTGAGATTTCGGGTCATTTGAGCTATTAATAATTCGAGCTACGTAACGGAGTTGTAAAAATAATGCTCTACAGATTAATAAATTTTATAAAGCAATTTATATGATACTTATTCTATTATTAAAGTTGATTTTATTTCAAAATTTAAAATTTATTTATTGCATAATTTATCAATTAATAAGAAATATTATAAATTTTTATTAATTTATATACTAACATTTTTCCTAGAAACAGTAAATGCTACTACTGGTCTATCCACATCTAAGCCTATTGAAATTCGCAACTGTTAGGTGGTCACCGCAACTCTCATTACTTGGTATTTACTACTTCAAAATCAATAATAACAAAATTAACTACATGGATCAATTGATATATTAATTAGTGTATCAATATATATTATAATATTATTATTTTAAAATTATGACCTCACCAATTATATAAATTATAGATATTCAAAATCTTTAAAATTATGTCACGTCATCTGTTAAAATACTAATTAATATACCAATTGATGTATATGACATTATTCATTAACTAAATATTATAATATTAATTTAGATTGACATTTAAATAATAGATTTGAATGCTTTCACTATATTTATATAGATATACAGAAGTTATTCATTTTTTTTTGAAATATATTCAATCAGATAAACTTAATTGAAAAGGAAGAGTAAGAGCGAAAATTTATAAATACAAGATAAAGATTAAAAAATTTAAGTTTAAATTTGAAAATAAACTATAAGAATATAGAAAAAGAAAATTAGACAAATTTTTGAAAAAGAATACACTCAACTAAAAATTAAGTGTAAGAGCGGATTCTATAAATATAAGATAAAGATTATAAAAAAAAAAAATCAAGTTTAAATTTGAAGATAAATTATAAAAATATAAAAACAGAAAATTAAATAAATCATAGAAAAATGAGGTAAAGAGAAATCAAGTTGAATTTAAGAATTCAGTAAACATCAAATAAAGATTGAAAAAAAAAAAATCAAGTTCAAATTTAAAAATTCACATATAAAATAAGATAAACTTGGAAAAAAATTTAATATAACTCTAATAATAAAATAACATAAGAGGGTAGTAGTTTAAAAATTGAATAAGAGTGATATGTTACATATAATGTTTTTAAAATTTGTAAAAAAAAATAAAAAAAATGAAATCTGAAAAATAAGAACCGAGGCGTAGTAAGTTAAAAATTAGATAAGAGTTAAATGATACCTATAATTTTTTAAAATTTAAATTTTGTGTAGTTAAAAAATAAGCATTTATGATATCTTATTATACAAATTTTAACTCTATTTTGTGCCTACTACTTATAATTTTTAACAATTTTTGTATTCTAAAGCTACTTAATAAAAATAAAAAAATAAAATCAAGAAATTGCCTTTTTATTTCTTAATTTTGTTTTATGTCAATAACTTATAAATTTCAACAAGTTTTGTATTCTAAAGCTATTAAAAAAAATAGCATCACTTTTCTTTTTATAATCATAGTTAGTTTATTTTTATTTTGAATTATATGATAATATAATCATTCATTTTAATTTTATTTTGTGTCAATAACATATAAATTTCATCAATTTTTGTATTTTGAAGCTACTAAAGAAAAAAAAAATCACTTTCTTTTAAAATTGCAGTTAGTTTTATTTTTACTTTGTATTATGTGATAATATAATCATTTGTTTTAAATAATAAGGTCTTAAGCATAGAATGCGCATGACTTGAATGTTTCTTTGACGGTGAGATATGTTATGCATGTAAATATAAAATTCAACAATCATAAGAAAAAAATTCTTACCTATGATTTTTGTCTAAATACATAAAATATATTTATTTAAATTTTAAAATTTTGATCATAAATATATAATGTGTTTATAATTTCAATACAACATAGTTGAATAATAATTTTGTTTATAAGAAATTAGAAGAAAAAAAATTTCTTAACTATAATTTTTATCTAAATACATAAAATATATTTATTTAATTTAAGTTTTAAAATTTTGGTTATAAATATGCAATGTGTTTATAATTTCCACAGAACATAGTTGAATAACAATTTTGTTTATAAGAAATTAATCAAGCTTATTAACATATTGAATTCAATCTTTTTAAAAATTACGTAATATTCAATAACGTAATTGAAATTAACTATTAAATAGTAATTAAATAAAAAATATGTATCTTGAATTTTTGTTCTTCTCAATAAAAAAATAAAAAAAATAAAGTTTTGTTCTTCTAATGTGTCCAAAACATCCTGTATACAATTGATTTTTGTTATATAACGACTACTAAGTATAAAATAAAGTAATTTATTTGTATATGTAGTAAAGAATTTGAGGTCCTTGGCTTGAAATACTCCTTTGTGCAAATGACTTTTTACTGTAAAAGAGAAACCTATCATTTAAAAAAGAAATAAATTTAAATTCATGAAAATCTCAAATAAAAAAATAAAAATGTAAGTAAAAATTTTATATAATTACACAATTAAGTTTAGTTATATTTGGATTTAAATCAAGCGTCTTCCTTATATATTACAACAAAATGGAACACATAAATTAATATATTGTAATAAAACATATAATGAAAAATAAATGGAATTGAACAAAAACTTCTTTCAAACTCGTGAATGTGTTCCAAATACTCTTCTCAATTGGTAAATTTTTTCTCAAAATTTTTTTTTTCAAAACTTCACTCATTGTGTTGGTCTTTTAGCCCTTTGTTACCATTGCTACTTTTTTCTTATACGTTGTACTTGTAAAATTTTTAAAAAATGAACAATAGATTTTGGAAGCACAATCGCATCTACTACATTATTATAAATTCAACAACTATCTTAGATTAAGAAGCAAATAATAATAATAATAATAATAATAATAATAATAATAATAATTTACTAGCAAATCCCATGTGAGGGAAAGTTGAACCATTTGGTCCCAAGAGTTTTCTTTTGGACCAATTAGTCCTGTCTTTGGTAAGTGTCAATTGTTGATTTTTGGTTATTTTTCAGTTTACGTTGATACCCTTGATTCAGCTATGGTCAAATTTGTGTGTTCACATTACAAAAAAATGCACAAAAAATTACACCATGATGAGTACCATAGTAAAAAGGGAAATAAATGGTTGCTTAAACCAACATAACAACAAATGTAATGTCTAATTGCGTATGGAATGGTACACATGAACTTACAAGCAATGCAACGACGCATCCGGTAACCCTTTCCGGCTTGTCATGGAACTCATTCAGGGACATAATCAGAGCGTTTTGTATTGTCGACGATCAGTCATACAATGTTATTGTCTTCAGTTTGTCGACAACTTGAACAAATGCCCAATCGATTGCCTCACCAGTTGTGGTGAAAAATAATTTACCGCATATGTATAGGGTAAACAGCTTTGCGACATCCTTTTCATCACGCTACACGCCTTTGTAGCACTTCCTCCAATAGCTCTTTCATTTTTTTGCAAGATATTCGTCCGACAATGTCGTAGCGTCGTTATATGAAATCAGACAGGGGTCTCGACCCATGTGCCAAATCCAATTGGTTTGTGCCACATTGGATGCCAAAAATGAGCCGGATGTCGTTGTTCCTAAGTGGTACGCTTTACCCACTGATGTAGAACTTCTTAAATAATCAGATCATTGCATTTTTGAAACTGCTTGGCGTTAGACCGTGGTCTCAGGATGCCATCACCATTGGCGAAGGGGTTCTTCAAATTGACGATATGTCCCTCTCCATATTAACCTCTACGCTTTTAATAACCCTATTAATGTTAGATCGGTACATCAACCTTGCAGGTCGACATCGGTTTCGCACCATCGGTACGTTTACTTTTCGTACTTTAAATGGCAATTTACTCTGCCTCTTCACTGCCAAAGGTGTTGACGTGAAATCAGAATCTACTAACTCATGTGCTTTGATGTCGAACCTCTTACGTGGTGACTGCCTTAGCGCGATTCGTGCATCAAAGTTTCAAAGAATATGAGCACAATTTTTCAATAATGGTCATGATTACGCAATATGTATTAGCACACTACACACCCATGATTTTACTGCCATACTTGACATCATAATCCATATATTACTTGTATTAAAGGTTGATTACATCGTTTATGGAATGTCAAACATTACAGTCCTACATTTACTACATTACAAAATATAACACCAACGTAAACTTAAACCAACGTAAACCCTGATTGTGTTGAGTGTAAGGAGGTAGATCCTCGGCTGTTTAATTTCGGATGATTACAACACCAATTATAAATATGTCATTACACATGTTCCATATGTGATAGGATGTTATTGCCAACATTTACTAATAGCGACATTGTGCAAATGTCATTACAAAACATTTTCATAAATCAAACATTATACGGTTGTAATCACATTGCATAGATGTCATATATTACAACAACGCGACACCCACCAACTGTACAACATACATACGCTACTTTCAAATGTTCAACTCAATCAACTACACTAATATACAATAGCCTAAGGCAAATAATTTCGTCCCCCATCCAAGGATTGTTGCCTACACATCACATGACCTATATGACGTTACAATTACAAATACGTAAATTCGGCAACATCAAAATGCGACATTGTCACCCCCTCCCTATACACCCCGCTTTCATACCATGGTCACATTCAAAACACACATACAAAATGAGAATGCAAATCACAATATTAACAACATAATTACGTCAGAGGTCATACGACAAAATTGGAATGCCGTGTTATACTCATTAACGTCACACATACAAAAGAATACAACCATCATATTGAATGTGCACACTCACACACCAGTTAACATACACCTAACATACCCAATTTGGCTAACTACACTTATGAACACCATCACAAAGAAAAAAAACCTTCCATAGTCATACAAATAATCTTCAACTCTTGTTACATTACATGTTTCTCCAACCAGTAACATATGCTGATGTGTTACCCATAGACGACATCACAAAATGAAATGCAATGCACAACAACACAACCTTCAAACCCCCATGACACCACGTATACACCTTTTTAATGCAACACTTTCCTAAACTGGTAACACAGGACCATGCAGACAAACTATAGCTTAACACAAGACTTAGCTCCACCTTATCATCGAAACCCCCAAATACATATCATCACAATAACCACCAGCCGTAGCACATAAACATCATACATATAACATCAACCATTATAACACAGACCATTAACCAACATACATACCTCCATTAGACATCGTCTTGTCATGTGAAGAGCCAAATCTCAACAACGTTCACACAACGATCGGTGTCAATGTTCTCACAATCGAAAGTGTTGCAATGACCGGTGTTATGCCTATTCAACAATCGACGGTCAATTCGCTTCTTCACGATTACATGCCCATCCACCCACATCCCGAATCGATGTCACATTTGGGGTAGCGCCTAGGGTTATCTCCAATCTAGGGTTTTCCAGTGTTATTTTGGGGAATGTACTCGGTACAAATAACATTCCATTTCAAGTTCTCCAACGTTTCCTGACGTAACATTGATCCCCAGAATCTTTCCATTTTTCCCAGCTCCAACACCGACCACAGAGGAATGCATTTGGCCAAAAATTGTAATTTCCCATGGTGTAAAACACCAATTACGTCCATTAATTGTAATACACGTGCGTATTATACTACCTTTACAAGTAAAATTGGATATAACAGGACCTATCCGTCTAAAAGAAATCTTTCAGGACCAAATAGTTCATAAGTTTGCAATCTAGGATTTATTGATGCATCACCCAAAAAAAAATAAATCAAATAAATTAAAACTAAAACAAAGAAAAAAAATTTGCAAAAAGAAAAAATAGAGCAAAAATACATAATATGAGATTTCAAACATGTGTGTGATGACCGGGTATGTTATTTGTCACGTTCCTTTTCGTTTAACCTTGGGTTTGCTTTTATTAGAGTGTCGGGTTTAACCTGGAGCCTTGTTAACGGTTTCGATTTATTGTAGTTGGAAGTTTGTTTCAAAGTCCTTGCTTTTATTTATTTTTGTGTCAAGTTTCTCAGGTTTTGGAAGGTGCGAGGTTGGGTTCGAAGTGTCCGGTGTTGAGCTGGAGAATTTTCCTAGTTTGAGGACAGAGCTACATATGAGGGAGGTGAGGCCGCACGTGCAGAAAACATGGGAGTCCTGGGTTGGCTACTGCATAATATGTAGGTAAAGAAGAAGGTGCGGGGTAGGGGTGCCGCACATGCAGGAGGCACGCTCCGCACGTGCTGGAGTGAGTGTCGTACGTGCGAGAGTCGCTGATGTCTGAAAATCTGCTTTTCTTTTCTTCCTCGGGCTGTGTGTATACCACTTTTTGTATATATATATATATATCTCTCTACAAACCCATTTCTCCTCTTTCTCTCTAACACCAAATTTGATCAAAACCTTGATTTCTTTAAATCCATTAGAGTTTTGCCCATAATTTCTTCATCAAAGTTGGAGAACTTTTCAAGGGCTTCATGTAAAGTGTGGAAATTGGATTTTAACACCGTTGGATTTGGAGCTTTCACCTCTTTTTTCCTCCAAGAACTTGAGGTAGGGATTTTCTTAGAGTTATATATATGTTTTTGCAAGATTTAGTTTATTTATTTATTTTTAAATTTCTTTTGATAGGATTATAACTTGGTTGTTAACTCAAGAATGTGGGTGGTTTGAGAGTGGATTTCCTCCTTGTTCCTTTTAAAAATAATTTCTCGAGGGTTTTGAACTACATTGATTGAGAAAAAGAATGTTTTTGAAGAAATCTTTCCAAATGATTTGGATGTGTATAGTTGTGGTAAGAAAACCTAGAGATTACGGGATTTTGAAAAGTTGTTGAGAATCCATGGATGACATTGTTATTATATTATCCTTTTGTGCCAAAATGAATAAGTGAATTGAGGATTTCTCATCTCTATACACACACACACACATATATATATATAATGAATTTCATGAAATATGAGAAGTGATGATTTTGGGAGTTGTTGTACAAAGATGTTGACATAGTCTTGAAATGACTAAATTGTTGAGAAATGTAAGAAATGCATAAATGTAGTTACTTGTTGATAGATTTAAATGAATACGTGGCTATTTTGTGAAATAGCATTGGAAGGAGAAATGGAAATTTTGATTGTTATAGAATTATTGTTGAGACATTTGAAAATGGAGAAATGTTATGTGGCATTGATAATTATTGCATTGCATACCCATTCAATTGGTTATTACACAATTTGAATTGAGTTTGGAAAGTTTTGTATTAAGAAAAGAAAGTTTGTGAATAAATTTTTATGGAATTGCTTTGGGTAAATACATTGGTAAGTCTGGATAGAAGGTGTAGATGAAATTAATTAAGTTGGCCTGAGTGTCCGGGATGAAAGACCGAAAGACGTGTGGATGAGGTACCACTTCCCTTCCGGTTAGCAACGGGTAAAGTGGGGTTTTGGTAGTACTAGTTATGCCTACTTGCAGACACCAACCTAGTGATTACCTGGGTCGTATTTACCACCCTTGAATTAAATTGATAATTTTTGAATTGTTGAGATTTCAAGTTATCATTGAGCATGATGGTTTTCAAAAGACATAAATGTGATTTTCCTTCAAAAGCATAGCATGGCATGGCATATGCATTTCATTTGATGAAGCTTGTATAAAATGTATATACTTTGTTAAGAATTTCCTACTGGACTTTATGCTCACCCTTATGGGATTTGGTGCAGGAAAAGGTGTGGCGATTCTGCCAAATTAAGGCGTGGACGTATTTGTTGAGATCATATGGCTCTTATTTTGTTGTGGTATATTTTGTTAGTCAAGGGCTATAACTGTATGGGTTCGAGAAACCATTTTTGTGTAACCAGGCTTAAACCTTGGAATTTGTATGCCCTTGAGGGCATTTATTATTTTTGGACTTGATATTCTACATGCAATAGATTCATGTACTAGAAATCATTGAATGTATAACCCACATGTGGAACTATTTTGTGTAAACCTCATGATTATGAAATGTAAAGGTTGGAGAATTGCCTCTTTTCTTATAATGAATGTTAGTTGATGTACTTAAATTGTGTTATAAAATTTGGGGGCATTACAACTTTTTCTCAGAGCTACCGGGTTTGAATACTTGGGCCTCATAGGAAGTGGTGGTTTTACCATAAGGGTTCATTTCGCATGATTAGGAGATATTGTACATTTTGTGGTTATGTGATAACATGTTTATTTGACTAAATGGGTTTGGGATTGGACTTGTAGAATGTTTTTTGCGCCTATTAAATTCCTTGAAGTCTTATTAGAAGGGGTACTTGATCAATACTCGTTCTACTAAGAATTCTTGATTTTTCATGGGACAAATTTCATCATAAAAGAATAATCTGTATGTGCTTATGTGACTAAGTGCTTATGTGGAGTGAAATTAAATTGTTTGCATGGTAGAGAAATATATAGAATTGTTGTGGTCAAACGTGTGAGGTAAATTGCGAGCACATGTGGGTTCGTGTGCTAAATTATTCTCTTGTCCCTTATTAGGATGTCAGGAAGAGGTCAAGCTCGTGGTGGTAGAGGCGAGAGGCATGGTAGGACTCGCCAGGGGATGCATGAAGTACTAGTCCATGAGGTTCCGGTGCAAGAGGAGGGTTTCGACCAAGCCAATGCGGCCGAGCAAGCGGGCTAAGCTAATGTAGCCGAGCAAGCAAGACAAGTGGACCAAGTCAAGAAATGGGGGTCCCATGAAAATGGCGAGGGCTTTGAGGGAATCAATAAACATGTTGAGGGTGGAGAGCCTAGCCCGAGAGAATCAGAGAAACTAGGGCGAGTTTTCTTACTAGGGAATTTTTGTGGGCCAAGGCGAATGAGTTTCATGGTGGCCCCGAGCCCAAGAAAGCAGATGAGTGGCTTGAACAAACAGTGAAGACATTTGCGATGCTTCACATTGACGATAGCGAGCTCAGGGTGACCCTAGCAAGTTACTATCTCAAGGGGGATGCGGACCAATGGTGGAAGTATGCCAAGGGTAGGGTGGAGCCGACGTGGGAAGCCTTTTTGATTGCCTTCCAAGATAAGCATCTACCTCCCATTGCTAGGGAGAGGTTGAGGCAAGAATTTCAAGGCCTCAAGCAACTTAATATGTCTGTGGCCGAGTTTGGGGCGACCTTCTCTAGTTTGTCCCAGTTTGCACCGGAGTTGGTTGCAATGGAAGAGCGTTGTTGCATTGAGTTCGAGAAGAAGTTAAGAACTAAGATCTTGTTCAAGGTTACCGGGAATATGATCCGGAGCTATGACCGTCTTGTGGAGGCAGCGTCACATGTAAAGATTACAGTGTAAGCCAAGGAGGAAAGAATTTGGGGTTCAAGGTCTAGAGGCCAAGAGTCGCAGGGAGACTATAGACCTAACAAGAAGAGAAGGAGCACTTTTTCATCCCAGTCCCAACCACAGCAGTCTAGATCCACTTTTCTCTTACCTAGTGTGGACCCGGGAAAGAGCACTCTGGGTAATTTCTCGTGTTTCAAGTGTGGCTAACCGGGTCACAAGGCCTTTTCATGCCCACAGAAAGGGGGAGGACAGCAGATATTGCCACCACCATCACCTTACTGATTCCAGAGTTAGTCCCAGAATAGAGGGCAAGGACTTGCTTTCAGTGTGACCAGTTGGGGCATATGAAGAAAGCTTGTCCGCAGTTGGGAGGCGCATCTGGAGCATCAGGATCGAGGCAGACACAGAGCCACCAGTAGGCTTATTCAGTTTAGACTTCCAGAGCTAATCAGGGAGCCACTTCGGCTCAGTTAATGCAACAAGCCTATGCTTCGAGAGATGAGCAGGTTGATCAGAGGCCACAGGGGTGCGTGTATGCTATTACTACGCCAGAGCAATTACTAGGATCCTCAGTTGTGAAAGGTATTTTTGTTGTGTGTAATTCTTTGGCTAATATGTTGATAGATACGGGTGTGTCCCATTCATTCATATCTACTGCATTTGCTTCTGCATTGGGGTTAGAGGTGGCACACTTAGCGTCTCCGCTCAGAGTAGAGTCACCAGTTAGGGGTAGGTTGATTTAGACCGGGGATGTCATGGTTGTGAGATAGAGGTTGCCGGGTGTCGACTTCCATTTGCTTTTGTGTTACTAGGCATGTTGAGTTGTGATGTCATTCTAGGTATGGATTGGTTATCTTCATACCAAGTTGTGATTGATTGTTACTGTCAGAGAGTTACAATGTGCACCTCGAGTGGTGATTATTTTTATTTTCTGGGGGATCGGGTTGGTAGGGTCTTGTCACCAGTTTTAACCCTCATAGTCGGAGCAAGCTTAGTGGCCTTCTTGCAACTCTCTTGGAGAGTGAGAGTGAGAGTGACAGCATCCACATTGAATTCCCAAGGATAGTTTGTGAATACCCGGATGTCTTTCCCGAGGATCTTATTAGTCTGCCACCCCATTGGGAGATCGAGTTCTCCATTGACTTAGTGCCTGGCACGGCACCGATATCCATGGCGTCGTATAGATTTGCATCCGTTGAATTGCATGAGTTGAAGATTCAACTCCAAGAACTTTTAGACAAGGGCTTCATTCGCCCTAGTACATTGCCTTGGGGAGCGCCGACTTTCTTTGTGAAGAAGAGTGATGGATCATTACGGTTATGTATTGCTTACCGAAAGTTGAACCAAGTTACTGTTAATAACAAGTATCCTCTACCAAGAATAAATGATTTGTTTGACCAACTTAGAGGGTCTCGTTGCTTTTCAAAGATAAATTTGAGGTCGGGGTATCATCAGTTAAGAGTCCGGGAGGAGGACATCCAGAAAATGGCCTTTCGTACACGTTATGGCCACTATGAATTTCTTGTAATGCCTTTTGGGTTGACTAATGCACCAGCTTTCTTTATGGATTTGATGAATCAGATTTTCAAGAATACTTGGATCATTTTGTGGTCGTCTTTGTGGACAACATCTTAATTTATTTAACCTCCGAGGAGGAACACGAGGCTCACTTGCGGATAGTGCTTGACTTGCTTAGGGAGCACCGATTGTATGCCAAATTTGAGAAATGCGAGTTTTGGCTCATCGAGGTGAAGTTTTTGAGCCATGTGGTGTCGACAGAGGGAGTAACTGTAGACACCTCAAAGGTAGATGTCGTGCAAGATTGGGGGCATCCCAAAAATGTTTTTGAGATCCGGAGTTTCTTGGGATTAGCGGGGTATTATCGACGCTTTATAAGGGACTTCTCTAGACTAGCCGCACCTTTGACTAGGTTGACTAGAAAGGGTGTTAGATTTGTGTGGAGTGAGGCTTGTGAAAGGTTATTCCAAGAACTTAAGACTAGATTGACTACCACGCGGGTCTTGATAATTTCGAAAAGAGGTTTGGGTTACACCGTTTATTGTGATGCGTCTCAGGATGGGCTTGGTTGTGTTTTAATGCAAGGGGAAAAGGTTGTAGCCTATGGTTCACGACAATTAAAAACCCATGAAAAGAACTACCTCACTCATGATTTGGAATTAGCGACGGTGATTTTTGCCTTGAAAATTTGGAGACATTATCTGTATGGTGAGAAGTTTGAGGTTTTCTCTGATCATAAGAGTCTAAAGTATTTGTTTTCTCAAAAAGACTTGAATTTACACCAACGGAGGTGGATGGAATTTATGGAAGGTTATGACTTTGAGTTGCACATCATCCGAGAAAGGCCAATGTAGTGGCCAATGCTTTGAGTCAGAAATCTGTGTGTAGTTTGACAAGTGTGGCCATTTGGGAATTGGTTATGCTATGTGATATTGGCAAGTTTGATTTGCACTTGGGTGAGTCAGGTGAGAGTGCAACCTTGTTTACCTTAAGTGCTCAACCTACCTTGATTAGCAAGGTCATAGAGGCACAACAGAGAGACCGTGAAGTGGAGTCAATCCGTAATAGAATTTCCAACAGGAAGGAAGAGAAGGGTTTGAACATTCACTCTGATCTGAGTGTACGTTATCTAGATCATTTGTTTACACCAGAACCTTGTAGAGAGGAAGTACTTCAAGAGTTCTATCACTCATGCCTTACGGTGCATCTAGGAGGCACCAAAATATATCATGATCTTAGTTGTCAGTTTTGGTGGAGGGGTATGAAGTGAGATGTTGCTTTATTTGTATCGAAGTGCCTTACTTGTCAACAAGTAAAGGCCAAACATCAAAGACTAGCAAGTTTGCTACAACCTTTACTGATAGCCGAGTGGAAATGAAAGCATGTTACCATGGTTTTTGTAGTTGGCCTTCCTAGAACATAGTGAGGCAATGATGCCGTTTGGGTGATTGTTGATAGGTTGACTCAGTCTACGCATTTCATTTCGATGCGCACCAGCGACTCAGTAGAGCATTTGGCAAAGTTGTACATTAGAGAGATAGTTTGACTTCATAGAGTCCCTGTAACCATTGTATCGGATAGAGGTCCTTGTTTTACTACCCGGTTGTGGCAAAGCCTTCAAGAGGCATTGGGAACTAAGTTGACCTTTAGCACTGCTTACCACCCTCAAGCCGATAGGCAGCCGGAACATACCATTCAGATTTTGGAGGACATACTTAGAGCATATGTCCTTGATTTCAAGGGGTCTTGGGAGGGACACTTACCATTGATTGAGTTTGCCTACAACAATAGTTACCAAGCTAGCATCGAGATGGCACCATTTAAGGCTTTGCATGGCTAGCCTTGTAGATCACCAGTTTGTTGGGCCGAGGTGGGTGATACATCGTTGTTAGGTCCATAAATTGTTAAAGAGACAATCGAGAAAGTTACTCTCATTCAGAAGAGGTTAGCTATGACCCAAAGCCGACAAAAGAGTTATGCCGATAAGAGGAGCTGATTTTTGTCCTTTGAAGTTTGCGACCACGTGTTCCTTAAAATCTTAATGAGGTGGGGTTTGATGAAATTCGGTAAGAATGGTAAATTGTCTCCGAGGTTCATTGGGCCTTTTGAGATATTGGAGTGAATTGGGGAGGTGGCATATCGGTTAGCTTTACCGCCATAACTTTCAAGAGTTTACAATGAGTTTCATGTATCTATGCTTAAGAAGTATGAGCCCGACCCTTCTCATGTGCTTGATTGGGCTGATTTGGAGGTAGATGAGGATACCTCTTACAAAGAGCGACCAGTTCAAATACTAAATACCCAGGAGCAAGTGCTACGGGGCAAAACTATATCGTTGGTCAAGGTGTTGTGGAGACACCATGGGATTGAAGAAGCGACTTGGGAATGGGAGACGGAGGTCTGCTCCAAGTATCTGGATTTATTTGAAAATGCTTAAGTTGTTTTCCTTTGTAATATTCCCTTGTGTTTGAGAGAAATGTGTTAAAATTGTTAATTACATGTTGTTATGTATATTGTTGTTTTAAGCATGAGGTTGTTGTGGGTTGTTACTACTTTTATCAGAAAGCTTCATGCTTATGCTTATCTTGAACAGTTGTTGTTAATGGGGTAGTCATGATGATGATGGTGAATTTTGGCTAAGAGCTAATATTGTGAATTGGAAATGTAATAGCGTGGTTTTGAAACCCTTTGTTTGGGCAATTTTATTTAATTTTGGGGACGAAATTTCCTATGGTGGGGAGGTTGTGATGACTGGGTAGGTTATTTGTCTCATTCCTTTTCGTTTAACCTTGGGTTTGCCTTTATCAGAGTATCGGGTTTAACCGGGAGCCTTGTTAACGGTTTGGGTTTGTTGTATTTGAAAGTTTGTTTCAAAGTCCATACTTTTATTTATTTCTGTGTCAAGTTTCTCATGTTTCAGAAGATGCGAGGTTGGGTCCACAGTGTCCGGTGTTGAGTTGGAAAATTTTCCTAGCTGGAGGACAGAGCCGCACGTGCGGGGCCTTGGGCCACACGTGTGGAAAGGGGACTGCACATGTGGGAGGTGAGGCCGCACGTGTGGAAAACAAGGGAGTCCTTGTAGAGACCCTAATGTTTTGGTAACTACACTTGAAACCCTAAGCCTTAGGTTAATAGCATTTTAGCCCCTAGTTCCATAAAAGTTTGCATAATGGCCCAATAAAGAATAATTTCAAATCCTAGAACACCACTTTATAATTAGAAATACCCTAACACTTGGCTTTTATTTATTTTATCTCCTAGTTTCCAAATTAATTCATATATTCTATTTTTTTCTTTTTCTTTTTTAGCCTAGTTACAAATTTACTAATTCTTTGAATCCTTATTATTTATTTGAGAAAATAAATAGCTATAAATATATTTAAAAAAAAAGTTTTATAATTTATTTTAATTTTTAGTTGTGTAAATTAGTAGCAAATTAGTGGAAAAAAAATATCTAGATATTTATAAGTTGTTTAGGCATTAAGTTAAAAGGATAGAATGGTCCTTTTAACCCAATTCATAACCTATAAAATTGAGAAGCATTGTCTCAATTCCTCTCTCACGTTTTTAGCAGCTCAGGGAGTGGGTGAGAGATGGAGAGTGTGATCAAGGGAAGTTCTCACGTTTTTAGCAGCTCAGGGAGAGGGTGAGAGATGGAGAGGGTGAGAGATGGAGAGTGTGATCAAGGGAAGTAAGAAGGAAAAAAAAGAGAAAAAAAAGAGAAAAAAAAAGGAAAAGTGATTCAAGAAGGTAAGAACACCTCTTCCTCTTGTCTTCTCCAATTCTTTCACCATTCCTATAGCAACCCCGGTCTTTTTCCCATTTGATTATTGTATCCGGACTTACGTTCCGTGGATTCTGCTGTTATATTTGTTGTTCTTTAATTCCTCATTTTGAGTTATAGGATGTGTTGGGCAGGTTTGTTTCAGGTTGGTTGGGTTCGGAAACCAAATCTTGCTGTCCAGTTTTTGAGTTGCTCGCTCGAGCGAGGGTTTGGTCGCTCGAGCGAGGGTTGAGTTCTGTCTCTAGTGGCTCGAGCCAGGGTTTCTTCGCTCGAGCGAGCGATTGCGTCTAGTATAGACCTGAGAGCAGAGTGTCTTCGCTCGAGCGAGCTTTTCTTCGCTCGAGCGAGCGAGGTGTATGTTTTCGAGTTCTTCGCTCGAGCGAGCTTGCCGCCGAGCGGGTTGCGCACTCAAGCATCGAGTTCTTGGCTCGAGCGAGCTTTTCTTCGCTCGAGCGAGTATTTCTTGTGTCTGGTCGCTCGAGCGACCATGTCTTCGCTCGAGTGAGCCTGTCCAGTTTATATACGCAGCAACAGTTTTAAAACGTCTTTTTTTATAACTTTTGATCCAGAAACCCTAGTTACGACCATTCTCTCTCCAAACTCACCTTCTCTCCTAGGTTTGATCTAGTTAGGGTGTGTTTTTACCCTAGTTCCTTCACAAATAAGATAGAGGAGAGCGAGGGCTTTCATTTAATCTGAGCAATTGTTGGTTTGGAGCACTTTGAAGTTTGGGCATCATCTTCATCTTCTTCTTTTTGAGTTATTTCTTCGAGGTAGGGATTTCCTACTCCATTTATACGCTTTAATCCTAAGTGTTGGTATTTTGGTATGTGAGGGTAGTTTGGTAATGTTGGTATGTGGGGGGGTAGTTTGGTAATTTTGGAAGAAACCTTAGGGTTTTGGTTTAGATCAAATTGTATAATCGATTTAAAGGAATAATGTGGAATTTGGTTTAATTCAGGGAATTGGGAATGTTAAATTTACATTCATTGATGTATTTATTTCTTGTTTAGAAATAACTGTTTTGGGCTATCGGTGGAGGATAGCCATTGATTGTTGTAGACCTTGCATGTGGCTTAGGTATAACTGGAATTAAGTCATTTATGTTGACTGTTGAATTAATACAGAACATTACTTGTATTGGTTATGTGTTGTATATAGCAATTGCGTGTTTCATTGCATATGCATGTTGTTTGGAGAAGATAGGGGATGAACTCCACGGTTTAGGGGAAGATAGGGGATGGACCTCTAAACCGGATTTATTGGGAGGAGATAGGGGATGGACTCCAAAGAGCATCACTCTTACGTGTGCTTATTGATTAATAGACATATGTCTATTTATTGTTGATATGATACATTACTAAAATGTGTATCAGTTGGGAAGTATGGAAGTGAATTGATTATGATTGATACAATACCAACATGTGTATTTGTTATGTTTAGGTGTAACTTGAATTGTTATTCCTGTTGAATTGGAAGTAATGGTAATAAAAGATGAAACCCTGTTGAGTTATTTGGCCAGGTTCTGAGCCATAAGTGGGAAGTAAAATGCGCCATAGACAATGTGTCATAGGCAGTATAGACATTCGTGTCATGAATATTGTAACTCGATTATAGTGTGTTAACCATGTATCAGATGCTAATACTTTAGTTAATTCTTATGCTTGGTTTAGTATTTCTCTACTGGGCTGTGGCTCACCCTATATGGGAACTTTATTTTCAGGTTCAGGCGGTTCACTACCTCCAAAGACTTAGCTTGTGAGGATTTGGACTTGAAGATTTTGTTTTATTTGTTTTAGTTGTTTTATTTAAATTATGTAAACATTCAAGCCTAGGGCTTTATTTGTTTTGAGTTAGAACTCATGGATTCGTGTCCAAGTGTTGGCTTGGCAAGATGTAAGCCCGTAGGGCATTTATTTTGATGTTTTATTTCATATTACTCTGATGATTTAAATAAGATAATGGTTTTCTTTTAATAATGCATGCTGTGTTTTATGTTTAATGGGTTTAATTTTGAGGGCGTGACAATCCCATCCTATTGTTTAGATGCCCTCTTGTGTTTCATATTAATGGGAAATAGAGCATTTGGTGTGTATAAAAGTGTGGGTTTGAGTTAGTGACATTGTTTTGCAAATCTGTCAAATTAGGCACTGCTGTAATTTCTCAAATTTAAAAGAAATATCAAATTTATTTATTTCTCAAATTTGAATTTAGTGTAGGTTATTTGGTGTGTTTAGAGCTTGTGATAATTTTATTAGCCCCTAATTGTGTGTTTTTAGGGCTTGGATATTTTGTTTAAAAATCTGGTCCTGAGTCTCTGAAAAACAGTCCACTTCTTGCAATTTTATAAAATTCCAGAACAATCATCTCATGTTGGTTCTTCTATTCAAATTTAGGATTTTTAGTCCTCTTTTCAATAGAATTTATTTGGGTGAAAATCATTGGGTAGATTGAGAGGAAAGCTAGTTTTCCCAAAGGGTGACAAATCTGGACAAGTTTTCGAATATAGCTTGTAGATGAATTTTTGGAGGTACTGTGCAAATTCTGAGAATTGGAATTGAAACTAGACAGGTTAATTATTATTTTTGTGCAATTTCAGCCCCCAATTTGACCTACAAGTATTTCTCCCAAAGCACTCTTGTTAGCTCTGCAGAACCGAACAGTGCTGGAAATGGTGTTTTATTGTGTTGTTTATCTCTAAGTATTTCAAAGCATGCCTAATGTTATTTGCTTGCTTTACCATAACTATGTATGACTATCATGAGCTATATTTCCTTTCTTATTTTTGTCTCATGCTCTTTTATATTACCGAATTACCGAATGTAACTAACTTGCTTGGCAAAAGATCTAATAAATAAGAAATGGAAAGGGGTTGGTAATGGGTGACGTTCACCCTTGTGCTTCAGAATGATTTATGTAATATACATGTGAATGAGATTAAAACGAAATGAGTTAAGTCTTGCGCAAGTAGTCTAAGCGATCCCCTAGGTTGACACGGATGTATTCAGACTCTATGCGGTGGTTTTAGGGTGTAAGCAAGCCCTTTGGTATGGTATGTGCAGGATGTAAGTGAGCCCTAGGCATGATTTGGTATGGTATGTGCAGGGTGTAAGCGAGCCCTAGGCACGATTTGGGTGTAAGCGAGCCCACTTGTTTGGTCGTCTCTTTTGAGGTCCATCAATGCCACTGACAGGTAAATAATCGGAAGGTGGGCATAGGTAGTAAGGTCCGTAAGCGTTAAAAGGGGAGTTCTGGATAGTCCGGTGTTCAATCCTTGTGGTAGGGGAGAAGGAACTCTTTGGGGGGACTCTGGATGTCTAGTCTAACTACTAATTCATAGGTCCCTGTTGGAAGATTATATGTCATGTTACCTGATTTGTTCTGTGTATGATTGATTGATTGATAGAAGATATCGGGGTGTGTGTAGCATCGGGCATTCCAAGCTCATGGCGTGTCATGCCAAGTGAGGAAGCAGTTTACGATGGTGAAAGTTATCCCGTAGGCAACCAAGATGAAATGTTGGAGTCGTGGTTCACTTGAAGACTTAGACTAGTAGTTTTTTTTTTTTACTTTGACTTTTGGCATGTCAGTGTTTGTAATCCTATTGCGGAACACAAATGAATTAACTATGGTATTAACTTTGCTTATATGTGTATATTAAGATGTTTGGTTTTCTATCATGTTTGAGTTGTATTATGTAATTTGTTTTTTTTTTTTTTGGTCATGAATTTTGGGGCGTTACAAGTTGGTATTAGAGCCATACGTTCAACCCTTAACCCACGCGTATCGAGTTGTGATTTGAGATATCCTTGTCTCCTATGTTATTATATTCTATTAACATTATACTATATCATATTAAAGGTGGACTAAAAAAAAAAATTTTTTTTTTTACCGACCGTAGGTTGGATTCTACGTCAAAAAGCATTAATGGCTGGGGAGTTTTTCGTTTCCAGAATAGATGGGCAGTAGCTGTTAGTCCACAAAGACTTAACCGACTATGTCAATTAGGAGTGGAGCACGTGATAAAGAAAGCTATTCGGAAAATAGAGGAAGACTTTTCATACTACACTACGCAAGCAAGACGAGCGTTGGTACGCCGACGCTTCCAGTGCAAATACCGGGAGCTTAGGTTCGCTCTACAGGTAAAGCGGAATGGTCCGACTTTTGTCAAGCTTAGGCAAGAGGTATTGGCTGAGGATCCGCATCCGGTGATGCGTCACATTGGACCCGAGAGTCGTGGCTCTCATCATCCTGAGTTAGAGGTTCCTTTTGTCTCAATACTTCCTGGAGCTTTCCCTACTTTCCCTATAGAGGTGTCATCAGAGTACTCCCCTACACCAGCTCAGTAGTTTTTAGCCTCCTCGGCATATGCTCCTTTACCACCTGAGGACCCAAACGAGGATCCCGAAGAAGATTCCGAAGAAGACCCAGAGGAATCGTTTGACTTAGGGCTGTAATAGTTGTGGGACAAACCTTTTTGTGTACTTTTGTAAATAGTGTTTTGTGTGGTTGAAGCGTGTTTTGTTTTGGTGTATACACGCTACACGCTAACCTAGATAGTGTAACCTTTTGTAAGAAGTTGTTATATACATATATATAAAATATCTAGTTGGTTATTCTAGTGTATTGTATGTTATTTTATTTTATTTTGCTTGCGTTAATTGCATTGTTCATTTAGAAAGAAAAAAAAAGATTACACCTCAGACCACATTAAATTAGCCTATTTATTGAACACCTTTTCTCCTTCACAACAACCCTAAGCTTATATTACCCACAAACTTGGCAGATGGCGGACAATGTGGAAGCAAACGATCAAGTAAGACGTCGATGCGGTCGTCTAGCTCGCAATCAAGGCGTTAATCGCAGTGGACCTATACCTGTTGAGGAGTTACCAAGACTAGTCGTAAACCAGATTCTTGAAGAGTTAGGAAGGCTTAGAAGAACGCAACCAAACGAGCGGATATATTTGTTATTTGAGTTTAGAAAGCAAAGACCGCCGGTGTTCACAGGTGAGCCTGACCCGAGAGTCGCTGAGAGCTGGATTCGTCAAATAGAAAAGATGTTGGAAACCATGGGTATTACTGTCCATATAGATAAGATCACCCTGGCAAGTTACCAGCTAGAAAGAGAAGTGGATCATTGGTGGTCCTTGATGAAAAATTCTCGGGACATAACAAGCATGACTTGGGCTTAGTTCAAAGAATTGTTTTTAAGAAAATATTTCCCAAATACAGTTAGACAACAGCGAATTTGGCAATTTCAAATTTTGAAACAGGGTGAGATGACAGTGACTCAGTATGTGGCCAAGTTTGAAGAGCTGGCTCGATACGCAGCCCGATACGTCACAGATGAGGGAGAGAAAGCACGAAAATTTGAGTGGGGTTTAGACCCTATTATCAGAGGTAAAGTGTTACCCTTGCGCCTTCCTACAGCTGCTGATGTGGTGGATACGACATTGGATGCAGAAAGGGAGTGGGCAGACTCAAAAAGGACTTGGATGATGAAAACGAAGAAAGGGGGTCAGTCTTTTGTAGGACCAAGAAGAAATGACCGAAGGAATGTGGTACAGACACCATACACCAGACCGTCGCAACAGCCGCAACAACAAAGCCATAAAGGAATTTTACAAACCAAGCCTCTTACAGAAATCCAATGCTTTCACTGTCATCAGATAGGGCACAAGAAGTCGGAATGTCCCCAACTTTCTGGGATAGGAAGTCAAGCAGGGGGTTCAGGCGCGAATGCTCAAGTTATTGGCGGACAAAGGCCATGGACGAACAAGTCAGGAAGGGCAACAAGAGGAAATCGAAAGGTGGGACCAACCGGTAATCAAAAAGCCACAGTGTAGTTTTTGTTTCCAAGAGGAAGATGATGAAAATCCATCAGTAATTAGAGGTAACATTGTACTATATAATTCTTGGGTTCACGTTCTATTCGATTCTGGCGCATCACATTCTTTTATATCAATATCGTGTGTTAAATCATTAGGTCTTGAATGTGAACCTTTAGAAACTACTTTATGTGTTGCATCACCCTTGGGAGGAAATATTAAGGTAGGATTAATCTGTTGAGGGTGTGAATTAGAAGTGTCAGGGTTACACTTGAGTTGTGACCTTCGGGTCATGAACATGTTTGATTTTGACATAATCTTAGGTATGGATTGGTTATTCACCCACCGAGTAGTGATTGATTGCTACCACAAGAGGGTGACGGTTTACACACCTAGTGGAACGTGTTTCCAATTTAAGGGGGATAGAGAGGATTCCCTGAGCACAACAAATCGTAAAATGCAATGGCATCAACAATTTGCTGGATGGTTAGCAAGTTTGATCATTAATGAAGAAGCCCGATCGGAATTAAATCTTCCGCGTGTAGTTTGTGAATACGCTGATGTTTTTCCTGAGGAATTGCCAGGATTACCACCACATCGTGATGTAGATTTTAGTATCGAGTTACAAGCTGGTACTGCACCGATATCCTTGACGCCCCACCGTATGGCTCCTGCCGAACTTCGGGAATTGAAGATGCAACTGCAAGAATTACTGGAAAAGGGATTTATTTGACCAAGTACCTCACCTTGGGGAGCACCAGTTCTATTTGCAAAGAAAAAGGACGGAACACTAAGATTGTGCATAGATTATCGACAACTCAATCGGGTGACGATCAAGAACCGATATCCACTTCCATGGATTGATGACCTATTTGACCGACTTCGAGGTTCAAAGTGCTATTCAAAGATTGATCTTAGATCTGGCTATCACCAATTGTGGATCGCGGATGATGATATACCAAAAATTGCTTTCTGAA